>OX453320.1:14569583-14739153 GCA_949710035.1 Crambus lathoniellus
TATCAATACTCAATCAATAATAAAAAATTATGTCGAGTCAACACTATCCGAGACCTTGGTATTATTATGGATGACAAACTCTCATTTAATAATCACATTGACAAGGTATTTGAAAGGTCATTAAAACTACTAGGTTTCAATAAAAGGATTGGAAAAGAATTTTAAAAGGCAACCACATTAAAAATCCTATATTTCGCTTTCGTTCGGTCTATACTTGACTTTGGTTGCACAATTTGGAACCCCTCATACGATGTTCATGTTAATAGACTGGAGCAGGTCCAACAAAAGTTTATTGAAGTCTTAAATTACAAAACAAACCGCCCAAATTCTTCTTACGCCGAATCAATTGCTCATTATGGAATCTCATCTCTTAAAAATCGTCGTTCTGAATTTGACCTTTGTAACTTATTTAAAATCTTAAATAACCAAATGTTCTGCCCTGATTTATTGCAAAAGGTGAGCTTCATTGCTAAAAGTAAATATCTAACGCGCCCCTCACGATGACAAGTATGTAAATGTTTTCGTGCCACCCACCGCAAGTAAAAATTATACACGTAATCGTTTCCTAGTAAGAAGTCTAAATAAATATAATGATACTTATTGTAATCTTGATATGGTTAATTCAGAAGTTGATATTTTCAATAAATCATTGCCTAAATATGTGCAAACCACAAAAACAACTAGAATAATACTAGACAAGACTAGACTAGATAGAAATATATAGTTAAAATTTTATTATTGTTTTAAGTGTGCGTGCTCAATCTCTTATTTGACTAATTTTAATAAGGGTTTTTTTGTGTTCTTTGTTAAAACTTTTCATACACTTATTACCTAACACATTGTTGATGTTCTAACAATACATTTTTTACCACACTTTTATTAGCTTCACTTGTAACTAAGTCACAATGTAAGAAAATCTTGGAGTTAAATTTTAACCTACTTCTAATTGTCGTATTGATTTGAAACTTTGCAAGTCTACATGAATCCGATGACAATACAATAATTTGCTACCATCGAGCTGATCTGATGATGGAGTCAAGAGGTGGGCAATAGAACTCTCCAATGGCTGCTAGGAAACCCCTCGAGTTTAGGCTCATTTGTTTTGTTCTGATGAGACCTATTCGCTACACTTAATGGTGAGGGTCTGATGATGGAGCAGGGAGGAAGCCAGTGGCACTTCTTAATGACCACTAAGAAACCCCTCGAGTTTTGGCTCCATTGTTTCGTTCTGACGAGACGTATTAGCTGCAGTTGGTGGTGAGGGTCTGATGATGGAGCAGGGAGGAAGCCAGTGGCACTCCTTAATGACCAATAGGAAACACCTCGAGTTCTGGCTCATTTGTTTCGTTCTGATGAGACCTATTCGCTACACTTGGTGGTGAGGGTCTGATGATGGAGCAGGAAGGAAGCCAGTGACACTCCTTAATGACCAATAGGAAACCCCTCGAGTTTAGGCTCATTTGTTTCGTTTTGATAAGACCTATTCGTTACACTTGGTGGTGAGGGTCTGATGATGGAGCTGGGAGGACCCAGTGAAACTCCTTAATGACCTCAAGAAAACCCCTCGAGTTTGGGCTCATTTGTTTCGTTCTGACGAGACCTATTCGCTACACTTGGTGGCGAGGGTCTGATGATGAAGCTGGGAGGAAGCCAGTGGCACTCCATAATGACCAATAGGAAACACCTCGAGTTCTGGCTCATTTGATTTGTTCTGATGTGACCTATTCGCTACACTTGGTGGTGTGGGTCTGATGATGGAGCAAGGAGGAAGTCAGTGGTACTTCTTAATGACCACTAGGAAACCCCTCGAGCTTAGGCTCATTTGTTTCGTTCAGACGAGACCTATTCGCTACACTTGGTGGCGAAGGTCTGATGATGAAGCTGGGAGAAAGTCAGTGGCACTCCTTAATGACTCCTTAATAGGAAACCCTTCGAGTTCTGGCTCATTTGTTTCGTTCTGATGTGACCTATTCGCTACACTTGGTGGTGTGGGTCTAATGATGAAGCAAGGAGGAAGTCAGTGGCACTTCTTAATTACCACTAGGAAACCCCTCGAGATGGGCTCATTTGTTTCGTTCGGGTGAAACCTATTCGCTACACTTGGAGGTGAGAGTCTGATGATGGAGCAGGGGCGAACTCAGTGGCACTACTTAAGACCACTAGGAAACCCCTCGAGCTTAGGCTTATTTGTTTCGTTCAGACGAGACCTATTCGCTACACTTGGTGGCGAAGGTCTGATGATGAAGCTGGGAGAAAGTCAGTGGCACTCCTTAATGACTCCTTAATAGGAAACCCTTCGAGTTCTGGCTCATTTGTTTCGTTCTGATGTGACCTATTCGCTACACTTGGTGGTGTGGGTCTAATGATGGAGCAAGGAGGAAGTCAGTGGCACTCCTTAATTACCACTAGGAAACCCCTCGAGATGGGCTCATTTGTTTCGTTCGGGTGAGACCTATTCGCTACACTTGGTGGTGAGAGTCTGATGATGGAGCAGGGAGGAAGTCAGTGGCACTCCTTAAGACCACTAGGAAACCCCTCGAGCTTAGGCTCATTTGTTTCGTTCAGGCGAGACCTATTCGCTACACTTGGTGGCGAAGGTCTGATGATGAAGCTGGGAGGAAGCCAGTGGCACACCTTAATGACTCCTTAATAGGAAACCCTTCGAGTTCTGGCTCATTTGTTTCGTTCTGATGTGACCTATTCGCTACACTTGGTGGTGTGGGTCTAATGATGGAGCAAGGAGGAAGTCAGTGGCACTCCTTAATGACCACTAGGAAACCCCTCGAGATGGGCTCATTTGTTTCATTCTGATGATACCTATTCGCTACACTTGGTGGTGAGAGTCTGATGATGGAGCAGGGAGGAAATCAGTGGCACTCCTTAAGACCACTAGGAAACCCCTCGAGTTTGGGCTCATTTGTTTCGTTCTGATGAGACCTATTCGCTACACTTGGTGGTGAGGGTCTGATGGTGGAGCAGGGAGGAAGTAAGGGTTCGGCTCTTACATCTGGTAACTAATAGACTCCACTTGAATTTGTAAAACTAAATACATACTCACGCCTTTGAGTTATAATGTTTACGGGGTGGGCAGACACATGAATGGACTGTAAAATCGATTACCATCCCCATCCTGGGCTTGCCATTTGTTAAACTAAAAAGTAAAAAATAAATATGTAGTTTAAAAAACTATAAAAACACACTTTTATAGGAACAGACTAAAAGTACAAAATAACCGTCTATTCAATAACTGAAATTAAAAAGCGTGGTGCGCCCTTTGCAAAGCATGCATTCAAGTAATTACTTAATATTGACAACGCGCACCACGCTTTTTAATTTCAGTTACTGAATAGACGGTTATTTTGTACTTTTAGTCTGTTCCTATAAAAGTGTGTTTTTATAGTTTTTTAAACTACATACATGCAGATGACACCACCTTATTTGCGAGTAACGCTGGCCTTATGGAGGAATTACTTCTCAAAATGGAGCGCGTGAGCCTAACGTTTGGGTTGAAGATAAACCGATCTAAGACCAAGATCATGATCATAGACCGCGTCAACGACAACTCGCCTGAAGTAACACAGATTGCGAACTGCGACGTGGTCCAGTCCTACGTATAACTTGGAGCTTTAATCTCAAACAACGGCGGCTGCGTAGATGAAGTAAAACGACGTATGGCCATAACCAGAACTGCGATGGAGAAGTTAAGGAAAGTGTGGAGGAATCGTAACATTACCAAAGCCACCAAAGTCAGGCTCATGCGATCACTTGTATTCCCCATTTTTCTTTACGCGGCAGAGACGTGGACAGTGCGCGAGCTGGAAAAAGGGAAGATAGATGCTCTAGAGATGTGGTGCTGGAGGAGGATGCTGGGAATATCGTGGACGGAATTCCGCACCAACGTGTCCATACTCCAGGAGCTTGGCATCACGCAGCGTTTATCGGCCGTAGTACAGTCGCGCATACTGCAGTACTTTGGCCATGTCTCTAGGCGGGGTAACGACTCCATAGAGCGGCTGGTCGTACAGGGCAAAGTGGAGGGAACCAGATCACGTGGCAGGTCACCGATGCGCTGGACCGACCAAGTGAAATCTGCAGTTGGAAACCGTGTGTCTGACTGCGCCAGACAGTCTGCCAACCGGGAGAGATGGCGGGAGATCGTGCGGAAAGCTGTGTCCGCCTCTACCACCGACGTGGACGCCTCAGCGTGACCACGACCGCTCTGCCAAGAGCGAAACGAAGAAGAAGAAGAAGAAACTACATATTTATTTGTTAGTTATAACTATTCCCCAAACACCTACATCCATATCGGCACTATAGGTGGTTATAGTGGCTATAGCTAGTAAGATATTAATTAAGTACTTTTGTAAAAAATGACTCTTTGTTGCCAAAATAAAAAATAAATGAAAATAAAATAAAAAGTTATTAATCAGTCGAAGTACCTATGGATCATTTATTATCTATGCATTTTCGCCATTTGTAGGTAATTAATTCATTGATTCCAGTGCTGAAAAAATGTGGGAGCGAGAATTAACAAAATCTTTGAAGTACTTATTAAAAATCCAGCGTCAGCTGGCAGTCCCCAACTATTGATATTTATTTTTTCACGAAAAACCTTTGAAGGCGATTTGGTTGGAACACCTCTTCAGATTTTTAACCCTTATATGAAATCGTCCCGTAAAAGGTGGTTACACAGTATATTCGTGGGAGCAAGTATGGTATGGTGGGCGTCAGAGACATTCCAATCGCAGCCCCTCTAATTTAGCGACCGTCGCGTCGTCGTTTTTTCTCGGGTTCGTCATTACACATATAAATTGTAAAACCCCTTTTTGCAATAGGTCCTAAGGTTTTGTGAAGTAACTGGATGTACTTAGTTAGAATACGAAGGCAAATTTCGCCACCGTTTCCAAAGTCGTAATAGCTCAAGTTAGAAAACGGGCGGCATTGAAGCCAGAAGACCTCGGTTCAAATCCAGTCCCTATTTTTTCTTTTTTTTTGTCAAATTCCTTTTTTTTTTTGTGAAAAAGTCTAGGGAACAATTTTCACTTCTGCCGGCACTCCCGGAGTGCAACCCGTTGTTTTATTTATAAATCTGCTACTCGACTCACAGTATTGTCCCCAGTGAAGTGACTAACTTGCCTCCTTACGCTTCTGGGTTTGGTTTAGAATTTTAGTGGATTCAGAACTACAGATAAAACCAAATAGTTCGTTTAAAATATCTTCAAGACTTTAATTGGGCCATTTTATCCATCATTAATGTCTTTATTATCTACATTGTAAAAGAAAACTATATGCAATAAAAACTTGTCTTTATTATCCACATTGTAAATGAAAACTATATGCAATAAAAACTTAAGTCTAAAATAAAAACACAAATAAAAAGCAAGAAATTTATTCGATAAATAAATGGGAATACCTATAGTATTATAGAGGTTAACGTTTGATGACGTTCTCAATTTTGCACCTATGTTACATTTTATGTTCCTACTGACGACTGCAGTGTCGGTACTGTGCAAAAATCTTATAAATAAATAAATAAATAAATAAATAAATAACTTCTTACATTTACACCAATTATCTAAGCCCATGTTAATTTCATTAAGAAACTGTATCATGGAAAACTTGATAACGGATAAATATATACTTAAATACTTTTTGTTTGTAAATACATACTTAATATACATAGTTAACACCCAGACCAAGACAAATAGACATGTTCATGCACACAAATATTTGTCTTGTTCGGGAATCGAACCCGAGACCACTGGCGCAGAAGGTGGGTAGCCTACCCCTGCGCCAAATCGGTCGTCAATAAATGGAATGTGGGAATATAAAAGCAATAAAAAAGCATCCCTAAGGAGCAAACAAAAAGAAAACTATTTTTAAGGTTAACCGTTACGGTTCGATGTTTCCCCGTATCCACGTGTTGTAATCAAAGATTTTAGTGTAAACATCGGGTAATTCCTCCGTGCCACACGGGATTGACCCGAAGCTGGTTAGGCCATCTAAGGTTAACGTGTTGTCGCCGTTTACAGAGTTCTCGAACATCAAAGGCCCGCCACCGTTGCCTTTGCAGGTGCCCTTCCCAGCGTCGCCGCCCGCGCAGAGCTGCTTACTCCACAGCGGAATTTTATTAGATTTTAGTTGATATACTTTGCTGTTGTAGTTATTTTGACAATCCTGCAATTTAACGTAGAAACATAAATGTTAATAAAGTTTGGTGCAGTATTAAACCAAGAAAAAGAACGTGTTAATCGTGAAATACGCACTCGTTTTCTGGTTCTGTTTCTTATGCTGGGGCTTCACCTGCGTGACGCCTAACGGGCGTCTTAGAAAATATAGCGCGCTAAGGCCCGGCTACACCTGCGTACTATATCAAATAGCGCGCTAATTAATGGCATTAGACGCAGGTGAAGCTCCATGGTTTAATTTCAAATTTTAAAGTACACGATTTGTTTTAGCTCTATTTAGTTAGGCTGCCAGCTGCGACGCCAGCGGCCGAGACGTCTCAGTTAAGTAAGATTATGTCAGATTGTATCAAAACATTCCTCGCCCTATCCCACGTGGCGGTGGCTTGGTTTTGATGACAAGTCGCCAGGTGGCGCCAGTGTCCATAGATTTGACAGCTGGCAAGCCGCTCGCTGCTGACATCGTTGCGTCTCAATATAATACAGCCCTTATGTGTTTGTAAAAAACCCCAGAGTATCGGTGTAACAAAACAACTAGTCGTCCACTTTCGTTCTCATCATCAAGACTTTATTCTGATTAATGGTGATGCCTTTATTTAAACATTGTTTCGATATGACGATAATAATAAGTATTGTACCTGCAAGTCAACTAGTGGAATCTTGACGTGTTGCTTCAATCTGCTGCGCGTACCGTGCCTATTTTGGCCCCAGCCTGCCAGATATACCTCCGCAGAAGGATTAGAAATCGAAATGTCTTCAGTCGGCAGGCAAATAGGCCGGACGAAGTCTGTAAGTCAGATGGTGTGGTTTAAAATTGTAGAAATCTGGCTTACTGTTTAATTAGTGTAGTTTTTATAGACGAAATTTTCTCGTAACAGAGCAGTCGGGAAAGTAAAATTGTATGAACAACAAAATGGTACCTATAGAAGTTTATTTTATTGATTTACACACATAAACTTTACCTTTTTATAATACAGGGTTGCGCATTGGAACGTGCATATTTTGTGCTGTATCCATCAGAGGGGCTACCGCCTAAGCACCGTCGTCGCGCGTCGGCTTGATTACGATTACGACGCATCGTGCCATACTTTTCATGTCGTAACACATTTGGTATGGCATGACAAGGATGGCACGATGCGTCGTAATCGACTTCAAGCCGACGGTGCTTAGGCGGTAGGGGGGCAGATGTGATGAAGGCTAAGTGCTACACCGTTGTGGAGAAAACAAAAACAAATTATTTATATAATGGAAACTTTACCTAAGTTATTTTTTTATTCTGGTGGTAGGAAAATATTGACGATTCATAAGTACATGCTTATTATGACTATGTGAATAAATTAATATTTGATTGATTGATTGATTAAAAACTTCCTTTCTTGTCACAAAAAAGATTACCTCCTTCTGTGGTGGTCGGATAAAAAAAAATCGTCTGAATGAATGATGAAGTTGTGCCATATACACCTCTAAATTTTAATTAGTACAGAGATTGTAAGGGATGATAGTGTCCATCAATACGAACAATACTAATTAAAATTTAGTGGTGTATAAGAACCATGAAATAGGTTAATCAGTTTTTGCTGGACCACTCAGGGATGATAGTGTCCATCAATACGAACAATACTAATTAAAATTTAGTGGTGTATAAGAACCATGAAATAGGTTAATCAGTTTTTGCTGGACCACTCACTCTCAGTTTTTTTTATTAAATTACCTGTATATTCTACTGCTTCCGCTAATTCGATGAGCGCAATATCATTTGTACGAAAAGTTGTGTTATATTCTGGGTGCTTTACGATTCGCTTTATTGGCACGCTTATTGACGGGGCATTGCAGTCCTCTCCACCGGCTGGTGCGCTCACGCAATCTGCTCCAGGATTGTCGGTGTCAAATTCTCCTACTCGAACGCTGACTCTGTAAGAAGTAAGAAAAGTCGTAAAGTTTTGCGCGCGAGGGGATGGGTTGGGGGGGTAGGGGAACAAAGGCATTTATCTTGTAAACATACCTTTGTAATTTTACTTACTACAGAGAATATATTTTTAAATTTTCAAGAGCGTATTTCTTGTGCCAACGAGCTGATGTTCTCATCGTGATTTGCCTGATAGTGAGATTACAAATGACCAACATTTAACACTACAGTGCACGCGTGGCCTACTATAGTAGACCAGGGTAACTTTTTTTGTAATAACTTTTCAGTTTAGCACGTTAGGAACTAGCGATTCCAGTTAAGCCTCGTCTGGTATATTTGTGAGAGCCTCAACACCCTTCGTCAACCCTGCGTCTACGCATGTACAAGCATTTTGGCGCCAAAAGTGCGGGCCTACTATAGTAGTCGCGCGTGTATTGGTGTACCAAAATCAGGTAGGTAACTTTTGATGTGTTTTCGATTTATTATGCTAAAATCATGTTCTCTAGTTTAAAATAGTGAGTTTAATTACGTATATTAACTAATTGGTATTAATTAATTTGTAAAAAAATGGAAAATGTTACTTTTTCTTTTTTTTCTTTGATAAGCGGATTCATTACGTCATGGGTGATTTACAAGTAGAAAAGTGGCTGCATCAGCACGGTTCTGAAAAGGAAATGGTAGTTGTGAGTGAAGATGATGAAGTTCAGCCAAAACCAGACTTACAAGCTCTAATCCTCAAGCCGAAGACTCCAAGTAAATGACGAATCTTAATTTTGTGTATCTGACGAAACATCCGTTTCACATATTACTCGACTCTGGCAACAAGTAACCAAAAGACGCAGTCAGTTGTATAAATCAAACACCAGAACTGTTTGGCACTAAGGTATTCCACCAGCAGCAGTCTAAACATTAGGTTAAAACCACCAGCTCCAAAACGAGTGGCATCTAGGAATGCTAAAGATACTTTTCCTATTTTGTAATGTTTTTCACTGAAATCATATAATTACCCTTCCCCAACATTTGAAATTCAGCATAGCAACACTTTTAGGCAGCACAGCTCAAGAAACTAAAGAGTATCAACCCGATTTGATTTCATAAATAAGACTAGTTGGTCGATATGCACTCTACTCGGAAGGCCGAAATCAGTCGGCCAAAAACTAGTCAAGAAGTGCATCGAATGGATTCATCTCGATCACAATGTTGAAATATATCCTCAACATTACAAAAATAAAGAAAATAACAATAAAGTATACTTTCGGTAAAAAAAAGTTAGTTCATCTCAGATATGTGATTATTAGACCTTTTTTTATAGATTTTTACTAAATTGTTGATTGCTCAGTATTTTAAATAATTTATATAATAAGTATGGTTTTAAATATTAGAATAATAAATACTATTTACATTTCACTTATTGTTTTAATGAAATTGCTACAATAATACAATTTATTGACATTTTAAAATGGCCTACTATAGTAGGCCACGCGTGTACTCGTGTTAAGAAAAGGGGCGCGTGTACTGTAGTGTTAAAATTGAAGGTGGAAGCTATCGTTAATACTTACGGTAGTCTTTCGTTGGTCACGCAGTGAGCCGCAGTAACCACGTACTTGTTGCTGATGAGCGACCCGCCACATAGCGTTGCCACTCGGGTACCTCTTCTGTACTCCAAGAGCACGAGCCAAGGATACTGGTCTAATAATGTGGAATCGCCACCTGCAACAGACCACATATATTAAATTAAAGTACCTTTTTCGTCCTTTCGTCATGTCCGTCCGTAATTCTTGAAATCGTCCGTGTAATGCTTAGCTCTGAAACTATTAACGCCAAATAACAGATTTTTATTAAAACTAGTAATCTGTAAGTTGGCATGGATAACAAAGTAATTACGACAAAAGGGTGGTAAAAGAAATAATTAATATAATCTTATTCTAGGCCTCTAGGATACCCAATTAGCAAAAGTACTGGTTAATGGTACTATGACCTTACTGACACTATTATGTATCTATTTTGTACTACTAATGCGTCAAAATAACTTTTTACAGTACTAGTACTGTAGCAGTATCGAAAACACTATTACAGGATCAATGTGCACTATAGAAGTACCGTGCACAATCATAACGTAACGTTTTAGCTTCTTAACAGCTCCCCCAACATCGCTATGGGGCTAATTCCCTCAAAGATATGTGCACTCATTTATAGTACTAAAGTGTACCATAGCGGTTCCTCGTGCAGTTGTTAAATGACATAAATTCGTAATAGCGAATTCTCTAAGCGAGTTCGTGTTACTGTTACGGGACAAAAATTTGATCGATACAATTTTTTTCGCATATGCAAGTTACGGCAGAGTTACGGTCTATGAATGATACGTACTTTTATTACACGTTACGTTTAGCAACAACATTATAGCGAATGACATGAAGACTACCTCGGAGAACACCCGACATCATCACAATGTGACCGACGACCGACGACGGTCACATTGTGATGTAAAAGATCACTGGAATCGTTTATAGTCAAAATAGCACTATAAACATGTCTGGTTACTACTATTTCATTTCAACTATAGAGCTGATTAATCACCATGAGAGCCTTTATGTTATGGATATAGTATAAATAAGTGATAAAACTAGGGCCTGTTTGGGGTTAAGAGTACTATTACAGTGCTATAAAAAAGCACGTTCTAAAACGTTCTAAGTACTTTTATAGTACCAAATTTTGCTACTTGGGTAGTTTCTTGAATATTTATTTAATTAAAGTGAACTGAAGTGAAGATGAGCCCAACCAGCAAAATTAGCTGCTGTGAGGCTATAGAGCCAATCCGATTATTCCTCAAGGTACTAAGCGTAAGAAATAGAGCAAGCTATGCAGCAGCTATAAAGCAACTGTCTCGCCAATTGGGCACCACTTTTTGCAGCCCATAGTTCTAATTCTACTGCATAACAGCAGCATAAAAGTAGTACAATAGCTGCAATTTATAATTATTACCACTTTGAAGCCCTTGTAGCGCTTAGTGAACGAAAGAATGAACGAATGATTATATTCGAAGGTCCTTCAGAGGTTCATTATTTCTTTCTGTTTTGACATCCACATAGAATATCAGTGCAGTGTATAATAAATCCAGTTGGCTGCCATCATAATTATTTATTCAATCAAGTAAGTATATATTTTTGAGTCTTAAGTATGTGTTTTATATGCTTATCGCAAAACGCCGTCAAGTTTATCGTGCAAAAAGGTAACATTAGTTGGAGTAATTTTAACGCGCCTTTGTTTTATCATCAAAGTAATAACATTTCATCTGTTCAATTTACATACGGTATTGAAAGTAGATCTTAATTTCTGTAGTTATTGCTTTTTCACATATGAGAATGTTACTAAACTTGATAGGTAATCATAAGCTACTTATAAAATATTCTATTTATCTAAAATTTTGCTAAAAAAATACTATATAACCTAAAAATGTAAACAAGCAAACCAAAATAATCATAATTAAAATGGCGTTTGCGTCATGCAGCTAGAGACCCTTATTTTCACCTTATTGTCTCTCTTTTGCAGTCTTTAGTGCTAACTTCTTCTCTTAAAAAGCTTTGAGTGATTTTTACTTCCTTAGTACAGTTAGAACCATTAAAAGAGCCGCTATTTCGTCTTATATGCAGTTGGAAGAGATTAAATATTCTCTTCTGTAGTTTTAATACTCGTGGATATAGACAAACAATTTCAGAGATCCGTGGGCTAAATAAAAAAACCGGTGAAGTTGATATTGTATGGGCGACTTTATTGTTTCTGTTGTTTTTGCTTAAATAAAATACTTATGATGTTTTCTTTTCAGAATGACGTTTAAAATTGTAAAAACACCTAATGAAAAGACATAACCAGAAGAGTTGTGTATTTGCCCATCAGCATGGGAAAAAAATAATGTTCTATTCTGGCCTAAGAAAAAAGGAACAAAACTTTCAAAAATAGAAAATTCAGTACCACAACCTGGTTGGTTACATCAAGTTACATCAAGGCGCCAGAGCAACGTGGGGCCGAGAACGACATTAATGCGCCAGAGCAACGTGGGGCCGAGAACGACATCAATGCGCCAGAGCAACGCGGGGCCTAATAAAGATATTATATATTTTTACATATTTTGAAACTTTGCTATTAGTTTTTTTTTATCTGCTGATTTTGATAATACTTTTTTGTTGGGTACGATCACTAACATTAAGACAATTTGTTGTAATTATCGTCTTGCTCGTGTACCTACTTATGTATCCTAGCATTTAATTTACAAGACAATAAAACAGTTAATCTTTGATCAAACTTGTCGAAATTTGTTTTAGGTTAGGTTTTTTTTTATTTTATGTCGTCAGAAAAAACAAATACTTTTTACAAGGTGGAGCAAAATTACCGAAAAATACCCAAAGCTCTTAAAAACTGAATAACTTTCTCTATAAAACATAGGACCAAGGAACAGTTTAAAAAAATTAAAGAAAAAAAGTCATTTCTGGACCATTTTTCATGGAGAAAGTTTTGCATTTACGTGTATTTAGTATTACGGTTTTCATTTACGTGAAAATGTTATTTAATTTTATCAGCTCATTGTTCCCACTAATCACTACCATGAATATCTACTATATAGTGTGAATTTTCTTCCCAGTTGATTTACTAATAGGAATTATGGGAAATCCGTGTATCAATGTCACTTCACTACCGTTACTCACACACTGGTAGTAATATTGATAAATGAATTTCTTATAATTCCTCCTAGTAAATAATATGGGAAAAATATTCGCACTATAGGTACCTACTAGTAGGTATTTCACGGTACTACGGTAGTGATAGTGGGAACAAGCCGCTCATTTACCTATTTTTTATTGCCTAGATTTATAAGGAAAGTGATACTCGCTAGAATTATGATAGAAGAAGTACCTATTTGTTGTTGATAATAACATAATTTAGTTTTACGTGCCTTAGAAGATAGGTTGTTTTGCACCAAAGATAAGTGTTTTTAAGGTTTTTTTTTTTATATTTGGAGATTGTTTTTTGGTATATTACATTAAGAACAGCTACAGAGTAAAATCGAAATCATTCGACAAAATTTTGAGGTGAGTTCAAAATATGAAACTGAACAACTTTCAATGAAAAATGTGGGATAAAATAATTTTTCAATCTTCCATACAAAATGTACGATCAGCTGATTACAGGTACATACTATGGGAAAATGAAAAATTATTTTGATTCAGGACCCCACCTAGTGGAAAAATATTCAGTTTCATAGTGCGAACTTTAAAAATTTGTCGAATGATTTTGATCATTAAATTTGGTTACCTTACCTAGGTGCTGATTATATTATAAGATACCTACTCAGATGTTTTTAAGTTTGTTCGATGAAAGAAAGCAATAAAACACGTTGATTCATAAATTATAAATGGTTATATTATTCTACGAAACAAGTTACAGCTTCCTTAATTATTTTTTTTATTTTATTTATTTAACTTTTGTACAAAATACACAGTAAAATATACAAGGCGGACTTAATACTAAAAGTATTCTCTGCCAGTCAACCTTTGGGAAACAGAGAACAACGAATGCGGTACAAAACCTAATAATACATGCTATATATACACCTAAAATATACAAATATCAATAAATATAATATAGATAGATATATACTTATATTTATTATTTTATTATAAAAATATAATTCAAATACATGCAGTAAATAAATATATAAAAAATATACTACATACTAAAGGGAATACTTAAATCAAAATTTTAGATTTCGTAATCTTCATTAGTTAGAATTTTGATAACGAAAAATAACATAACTTAAAATTATGAATATTATTTAACTATTGTATTTAGTAAAGGTAAGTATAAAGTATAATTCAGACTCGAACTTAGTAACTACAAATTTACATTTCACATCTGAAGGTGAACAATTGTACTCTATTCTTGAATTTAATGTACATGTGCTTTTAAAAATATTCAGGTAAGAAGAATGAATAGGAACATCAAAAACGATTTGTATTTGCTCAATTTTTTCACATAATATTTTCTTTTCATTTTCAACTCGAATAACTTTCATTATTTCTTTTTTGAACGTTAAGAAATATCTGTCAGCAGTATTAGTAGAAAGTACAAAATTTTTGAAATGCAGAACAAACTTATGGCTCTTTAAATTTTCTTTCACATGTGGATAAATTATATCGGATCGATGAACATTCTGTTCATTATCAATGCAATCATACTCAGTAAGTCTTTTCGCTACTTGTACAAGTGGTTTATTGCCTTGTCTTAGCATATTTTTTATTAAATATAGTTTATTTTTTATTAAATTATATTTTATAGCCCAATTTCGTGTCTGATCGCGGTAGTCACATTTGCTTTCATAATCTTCAAAATATGCTCTTTTGTCAGAGTCATTTTCAGAATAACTATTATGAAAAACGGGATTTTTACCATGATTATTTTGTTTTTCGATCGACTCGAAAAACAAAATAAACATGGTAAAAATCCCGTTTTTCATAATAGTTATAGTGATAATGACCATGTAAGTTTAAAATCTTATTTCATTTTCAGAATCCACGAAATCACACCTGTAAACAAAAAAAACACGATCACACTCATAATTCCCACTAGAATTCCCTGCATCAGGACACTATAAACACACACACAAAGACATGCACAAAATATCACCCAGACCCAAAAGAAGACAGATATTCAATAACAAAAAGAAAACAAAAATATGACATTAACATAAAAATTAAAAATGTATCTTAGGCCCGTATTTATAAACGCCACTGAACTCCGAGTTCGCATTTGAGTATAATCTTGGCATATAAAATAGCATCTCATCAAATTGCACTCATGTTCGAACTCACACTTGGTGACGTTACAAATACGGTCCTTAAATTTATTAATAAATATAATAATTTTATTTTTTTACTTACTTTTGTTCCTCAAAAACTATTCCAAAATCATCCGTTGAAGAAAATATCTCTACGGAACCCTCACACAAGTTTCGTGTCTAACTTGGTATATCGCTTTCATTTGGTTCTGCTGAATTCCTTCAAAGAATGGGTAAATTAGACAAATTATTTTGTGAAGGAATAGAACGTAAAAACAATTACTTAGTTTTATACTTACTTGAACAAATTACAATTAGAATTTGATGCATTTTGATATTCGTAAGCTTCAGCATATTTTCGTAAGCTTTGCGTACTTTTCTGCGGTAACCACCTGTTTTTTTTACGATTTCCATCGTTTTGAATCCATTTTTATCAACAATTCACTATTTATTTGATAAAAAACACTAAATTTCACAATTGCGACGAAATAAGATGGCCGCCTGGCCCATTGGACACTTGTTACTCAAAGAAGCTCTTGCTTCCTTTCTAAAGATTGAAAGCAGTCTTTAGTACCATAATGCATATTATTGAAACTAAAACCTACTTAAGAATTTCCCCTATGGCACTGCTAGTAGTACAGCAGTAATTATTAAATACTTTATGCAGCTACATTGAAATACCTACAACAAATTATCTTATGCAGTCAAATGGATTATAAGATGCGCAAATGCAGCTACTATGTAGCCTAAAGTGGTAACCTATCTTTTACTAACTCTTATCTAAGGGCTTCAGACGCAAAAGGGTTCTTTAAAGATCTTTTGTAAGATTAAAGGCGATAGTAGGATCAACTTTTAGCGCTTAAAGTAGCTCATTCAGCTATAAGCAGGAACAGAAGCAATTGTATTACTTTAAACTGCTTCCGGAACTGTTATAACACCATTATACAACTCTGGGTAACAAAATAGGCAGTAATTTCAGCCAATTTGCTGGTTGGGGATAACACGTGGCAGGCAGTATTTTATTTCATCTTTGGTGAAATTAGGTGCGTTTCGCAATTATTTATTTTAATCTGTCTATCTTTATTAATTTTAGATGATAAGTTCACCGGGTCGACTAGTTTTATCAATAAAAGCCGTCGCCGTCGCCAATGTCGCCAACCTTGTTCCTCGTAGATTACCAAGTTTGATAACTGGCTTTCTATAACGAAAATAATTCTTTCTAGATTACCCGGTTATCAAATGTATTTTTTTATTCCTAGTAGAAAACCGTTATTTTATTCAGTTTTCTATCGTATTACAGCATTCCCCTACCCTACCTCGTTCTGGTACACCTTGGCATCGAAAGCGAAGAAAACTCTCGGAAGTGCTGCTGGAGTCTCGTGTTGCTGCCATGGCATCCTAATGAGATACGGCTCTTTGTCATTTATTACGCCTTTGGTTGATAGATATGATATCAACTTACCGATAATTCTGGGAGCCGCGGTAGCTTCCACACCGCAACATTTCGTCTCGGGGTCCGGGGGGAAAGCGGTGAGTTGGGCCTGACAGCGCCCTCTGGTTGGCTGTGCAGGCGGTGGTGGACCGCAGCACACGTCGGTGCCGCCAGACATACACCTGCACCAAAGTAATAATTACACACTATTCACGCAAGGTATTTTAAAAGTTAAACTTTACTCACAAGACCATCATCAGCTCTGTCGTTATGTAAGATTCGGAATAAATGAGCGTAAGAAAATTCGAAATGAGAACATAAGGAACTAGTTCCAGTGGCAGAGTAGATGAGAGGAAATCAGCTCGCATGGTAAAGTCATGTGATGCAGAGAGATTAATGTCCCTAGGGACATGAAAAAGGGTGAATGAAGTATCCAAGGAATGAAGAATGAAGGAAGGAATGAAGGTAATGGAGTATCCCAGGAAACGGAACTCTAGTAAAGGCGCTACTTGCCGTCCACTAGCGCCGTCAATTCATTAATTTGTATTATACGTAAACCAGATCAATATTAAAAAAAAACGAAACAACGAAAATTGTCTCAACTATTTTTTGAAGTAACTAAAGTAAAGTAAAGTAAGAACTGTAAGTTTTAAAATGGCTTTTAAGTGGCCACTTTCGGCTTAAAATAATTTTAAAACTAGTACAAAGAATAAAAAATATTAAAGAGTTATTAAAAAAAATATTAGAGAAAATGTAAGAGGGCATGGTTGTTTCTTTTTTTTTTTAATATTGATCTGGTTTATTATTATTATACTTTATTTAAAAGCCAACAATGGACCAATTATGATAAAATTGATAAATACAAATAAATTAATTAAATTAAAATTAAAGTTAAATTGGGTACCTATAATAAAAATAAATGAATTGGCGGCGCTAGTGGACGGCAAGTAGCGCCTTAAAAGGTAAGCGCATTACATGAAGGATTATAGGTGTGATGACTGCAAGTGTGACGTCTGATAGAGATGCATTTAAAAAAGGACATACCTACTGCGCCGAAACTAGCTCAGCCATGGCCCGCTATTATTTCTCGGCTGCTTGCGCCCCTTGCAACGAGTGAGATAGAAGATGGCTTTGGCTCAGCACAATATGACAGTATACCTTAGGTAATTTTTTTAAACACTCACATTGAATTACGTACGTAGTTCATGTTCGTATTCAGTAAGTTCAATAAATTAGGACATTCTTGTATTGGCACGCAAGTGCCTGATTTCCCCTCTGGTGTGTAGCAGTCACTACAGCATACCTGTTAATAATTGCAATGAGACATGTATTGGATTGGAACTTCCTTATAGGAAACTAACGCATTGTTATCACCATAATTATAACCGTATTTGTTAAGATTAGTTAGGATTTGCGGCACTGGTCAAATATAATTTACTAGCTTCTGCCCGCGACTTCGTCCGCGTGGACATTCGAGAAAATACTTAAGGGACCAATAACCAGGATAAAAAGTATTATATGTTTTAATTTCATAAAAATCTCATCAGCCGTTTTTACGTGATTAGGCGGGATCCTCCCCCCACCAAGCGAGCAGCCTCGCGCGAGGCAGAATGTTTGCTACGTGCGGCGGGCCTCGCACGAGGCTGCTCACTTGGTGAGGGAGGACCCGCCTAATCACGTAAAAACGGCTGATGATTTTTATGAAATTAAAACATATAGGTAATACTTTTTATGCTGGTTATTGGTCCCCTAAGTATTTTCTCGAATGTCCACGCGGACGAAGTCGCGGGCGGAAGCTAGTAAATAATAAGTGTGTTTCACAATCAAAAAGTTAGTTCTGAGTAGCTTAGGTACCAAGAACTTTTATGGTACTTAAGATGATTTAGGTTTCTATACCCTATTTACCCCCTGGGTTTGATTTTCGGAAAACTACGAAATGGGTTGCCTATTTGTTTTAAGAAGGCTTACCCTACAAAGTTTCAAGTTGAAATTTTTATTTTACCCCCTGATTTTTCATTCAAACCTTCACCCCTATTTCAACCTTTTAGGGGTTGAATCATGTTCAGCGTGTTAAACATCAAAATAAATGCCATTTTTGCAATCGTCATCCCATAAAACCTCAATAACGACATCCATATCGATTTTTAGGTTTATTTATCCCATTTAACCTCTAAGGGGTTGATTTTCAAAAAAATACAAAATATGTGTTTGCTGATTTGTTTTACTTTCCGACCATAAGCCTAAATAATAAATTTAATGAAGAACTTTCCAGATACAACATTTCATCCCCCTCTTCACCCCTTCGGGGGTGGAATTGTCAAAAACGCTGACACAGGAAAATATTAATTTTCAATTGCCAGCCATAATACAAAATTTGAAGATCCTAACTTCGAAGCTCACGGACTTTTATACACATATTCATCCCCTATTTTACCCCCTGGGTTTGATTCTGGGAAAATCACGAAATGGGTTGCCTATTTGTTTTAAGAACTAAGCCTACAAAATTTTAAGTTGAAATGTCTATTTTACCCCTGATTTTTCATTCAAAATTTCACCCCTATTGCCACCTTTTAGGAGTTGAATCATGTTCAGCGTGTTAAACATCAAAATAAATGCCATTTTTGCAATCGTCATCCCATTAAACCTCAATAACGACATCCATATCGATTTTTAGGTTTATTTATCCCATTTAACCTATAAGGGGTTGATTTTCGAATAAATACGAAACATGTTTTTGCTTATTTGTTCTACTTTCCGACCATAAGCCTAAATAATAAATTAAATGAAGAACTTTCCAGATACAACATTTCATCCCCCTCTTCACCCCTTCGGGGGTGGAATTGTCAAAAACGCTGACACAGGTAAATATTAATTTTCAATTGTCAGCCTAAATACAATGTTTGAAGATCCTAATTTCAAAACTGACGGACTTTCATACAAACATTCATCCTCTATTTCACCCCCTTAGGGGTGGAATTTCCAAAAATCCTTTCTTAGTGGATGCCTACACTGTATAACGTATCTATGTGCAAAATTTGAAGTCTCTAGGTTCAGCGGTTTGGGCTGTGCGTTGATATCTCAGTCAGTCAGTCAGTCAGGACTTTGAATTTTATATACGAGGGCTGTTCAAAAAATAAGGTGACTTTTAAATTTTCACGGATTAAGTAAATAATTTTTTTGATTTTTTTGTGGCATTATATTGGTACTCCTGTCCTTCGCTTATGCTGACAAGGTTGGCCATTTTGGAAGTTTAATTAGTTTTTGACAGCTAAAAGAGCGCGAAGGTGTTTTCCTCTGCGGCGATTTTCGCCTATTCCAAAAGATGGATCAAAGAATATGCATCAAATTTTGCGTGAAATAAAGTGCGCAGATACTATGGGAATGTTGCGCGAAGTCTTTGGAGATTATACGTTGAACAAAAAAAGTATTTTTAAGTGGTACAAATTGTTCCCGAAAGGTCCAGAAGATGTTAATGATGAGGAGCGTCGGCCCACGGCCCAGCACCGTTTTGCTCACCGTTTCCTTTCATTGCAGAGGCGTGGTGCATTACGAGTTCCTACCACAGGGTCATACGGTTAATAAAGAGTACTACCTCGAAGTTATGCGCAGTTTGCGCGAAGCAATTCGCAAAAACGACCAGGGGGCCGATTCTCAGGCAATCGAGAAAAGTTCACATTTATAGCTCGAAATTCAAATATAAGACAGTTTTTGTATTGTCAGAATTTCACAATCGAAAAAGTTCGATCGAAAACCAGTCGAACGCTACGAGTGGTAAAAACCAATAGATGTTCGTATACGAACTTTGCTGTCAAAATGAATTTGTTGACATGTGAGACAGCTTAGTTTGTGTGAAACGTTCTAACTTTTCAATAGAAACCACAAACAAAATGTTCGACATTCGAATTACCACACTGAAAAAGTTCGAATGCCTGAGAATCGGGCCCCAGACTTGTGGATAGATCAGAAGTGGATTTTGCAACACGAAAATGCACCGGCTCACACATCGTTCTTTGTGCGCAATGTTTTGGCCAAAAACACCAACTAGTGCTGCCTCAGCCACCGTATTCTTCGGACCTGGCCCCTGCGACTTCTTCCTATTCCCCAAACTAAAGAGGCCCACGAAAGGATGGTGATTTGACACGATTGAGGAAATTAAGACACCATCGCTGGAGGAGCTGAACAAGATTCCGAAAAACGATTTTCTCAAGTGCTTCGCGGATTGGAAGAAGCGTTGGCATAAGTGTATTTTATCAGAGGGTGCAGATTACTTTGAAGGAGACAAAATAGAAATTGATGAATAAATAAATGGTTTTCGAAAAAATTCAAAAGTCACCTTATTTTTTGAACAAACTGTGTATATAGATAAGTACTTATAAGTACTTTTATTTAACGTGTTGTATTTAGTAAAGCAATAAGTATAAATAAAACTCACATTATGCTTTGCGCCACACTGAAGGCTTCTGACGTACCTTATTACTTTTGCGTCTCTGCGGTTGCTTCTGACCAAGCCAAGTAATCTGGGACATTGATTGATTGACACGCATTTACCCATACCGCCATCTGGTAGATTGCATATTTCTAAAAAAAGGCAGCTTTTTAACCGACAACAAAAAATGAGTTATCAGTTTGACCTGTACGTATGTGTAATATGGTTGAAATTGGATAAAATTTGAGTAGCGTTCTATTTAAGCTTCCAAGCACGTGTGCTGAATTTCGAACTGTAGCTGTTATGTATGGAGGTACCTACTTAGTTTATATGTTTGTCCACGCATTTCTCGAAAATTTAAATTCATATCTGTATTCCAACTTTGATAACAGTTTAAGTTTAAAAAAAATATTAGAAAAAATCGACCCGTCTCACAACTAGCGCCGATGGGACTCGAATCCACGACATTTCACTGTCCGTGCGAATGCTCTAACCACTGACCCACGGAGGCGCTGAAAGAAGCATCGAATTTATCCAATACTAATACTGTACTGCGGCTACATTAGCGGACGATAATTCTCGACTGTCTCTTTCTATATACGCCACTACCGGTTAGTTAGAAAGAGAAAGATATAACGATACTTCGTGTTGTAATATAAACGTATTATCTTTCTCCTAAGGTTGACTAACAGTAACCATTTTTATCTTTAAGTAAAATAATTTAAAAATATTAGGTACTTTATTTGCAAAGCTAATTTCTCCAAATCAGTAATCCTTATTTAATTAATTAATCCTTATCCAAATAAGTATATTATGGTTACCTTGGCCATTAAATTTATATCAAAGTTTGTCTTTTAAGTACCTTATTTTATTTAGATGAATCATGAATAAATAAATAAATAACGTCTTACATTCACACCAATTATCTAAGCCCATTTTTAATTTCATTAAGAAACTGTATCATGGAAAACTTGATAACGGATAAATATATACTTAATTACTTTTTTTTTGTAAATACATACCTTATATACATAGTAAACACCCAGACCAAGACAAATAGACATGTTCATGCACAAAAATATTTGTCTTGTTCGGGAATCGAACCCGAGACCACTGGCGCAGAAGGTGGGTAGCCTACCCCTGCGCCAAATCGGTCGTCGGAAATCGTAATGCTTTAGAAGTTATCACAGATTTAAAAGTATGTAGGTATCACTGCACTGTCGAAGCACCAACAAATTGTTCAGAGGACCCCGTGCGAAGCCGGGCCGGGTTGCTAGTGTTATATAATTTGCAGTTTTCCAAAACGAATAGAACTTACTAAAAATAAGTGAGTTCTTGCCTTTGAAAGGTGATTTACGAGTATTAATATTGAACTAAAACGTCTAAAATAAAAACATAATTACTTAAAAAAAAACGGTCCCCTGACTGCAATAAAAATTTAAACAGCTTTTTTCACTCTTTAGTGGTTCTTTTTCTGCAGTCGGGGTTTCATTTTAATAATAAAATAGTTTTTTTTATCAACATGAACCTTTTTTCCAGCATATTTGAGCCGAAGCTAATCTTAAAATTTTGGTTCAAATATAAATGAAATTAGTCCCTAAATTATCTTTGAATGATTAATTGTTCAAGATAAATATTTTTCTACAACACCTTTACTTTTAACATTAAGTACTATAAAAACCTCAAAACCATTTGTAGAACCATTGCAACGAACAACTCAAATATTTTGAAACAACTGTCTTTATACAATTTCAGGGCCTGCTTCTTTTGTACGAAATATACTTTCAAAATTGTTTGTAAAGATAAACTTACATTAATACAATACGATATTAAAATTTACGTTAATTTTTAAAAATGTACTTACCAGAGTACGCAATCCCTAAGGCAAAATATAAAACAAAACAATGCACTGATACTCTAATCAACATTGTTAATAGCTAAAGTTGAGTGGTCATTAATATGTTAACTGACTATAATTTAAACTCGACCGACTGCAGTGGCGACTTGATGCATAATGAAGTTATTTTATAACTACTTAGATATATTATAAATCATGAAACCAAAAACTATACCACAGTACATAAACTAAACAGTAGTATCAAATTAAAGTGGTCTATATTAGTTGATTACATTAGAATTATTTCTTTATTTTTTCATTGTAATGGTTGTAAACACCACAAAATTTCAATGAAGTATTACAGATATTTCATAGGTATTTAATTACATACAGATATTTTACAGGTGATGAATGTGACCATCAATACGTACAACACGAATTTAGATCTGTACAGGCATTGAAAGTTTTGTATTTCGCTTTAGTACGTAGCCATGTGGATTATTGTTGTTTTGTTTGGTATCCGTTTTGTCAGAACAGCATTCAGCGTATCGAAAAGATTCAAAGAAAGTTTGTAAACAGAATCTCTTTTATCAATGGTACCTATCGCAGTGTTAGGGGATATTCTGACAGGCTAGCTCAATTTGACATGTTATCATTGAGGCAACGTAAAGAACAGCTTGCAATGAATTTTCTGTATAAATTGTTAAACCACGAAGTGGATTGTCCGTCTCTCCTATCTCAAATTAACATATTAGTTCCTAGAGTTAGCGCTCGTCTGCATATTTTCGGTATCGGTATTCGGTATTAAAAAAGTCTTGAATGGGTGGTAGGAAAATATTGACGATTCATAAGTACATATTTATTATGTCTAAGTGAATAAAGAATATTTTTATCTATCTTTTTATCTCTCAGAAAAAACAATTATGGTAGTTCTTCTCCTATGATTTCAATGTTGAAAAATTATAACTTGATTTTTCGAAATAGTAAACTAGATATTTTTTGTGAATCAAAAGCTTCTTTTAATAAGTCAATTTTGGATTGTTGCACGGAAATTTTTTATTTTATAGTTTAGAATTTTTAATATTTAATTTTCAAAGTAGACATTTTAAATCTTTGTATTTTTATGTTTTTCAATTTTTGATTTTAAATTCCAATTTATTTTATACTTAAGTATCTTAATTTCTTATTCTCAATTATTAAACCTTTATTTTTAATTTTTTCCATAGATATTTTTTTAATTGTAAGTAATCTTATTTTGAGAATTTTGAATAAGTATTAATTTTAAATTTTGACATTTTTGTTTTTTTTTTTAATTGTAAATTTTTAGTTTTAATATTTAATTCATTTTTAATTTTTAATTATTTTTAATTTGACTTTTTATTTTATTATTTAATTTCAGTTTTTGCAGATTTTTCCAAAAATAAATTTTCTTTTTTATTGCATTAAGTAAGTATAGTTTTATATATACTTATTAATTTAAAATTTTGACATTTCGAATTTTTTATTTTTATATTTAAATTGTTAATTTATGGTTTTTAATATATTTAGGTTCCTTTTTAATTTTTATTATTTTAAATTAGAAATCTTTTTTATGTTTATTTAATTTCAGTTTTTGCAGTCTTACTTTCATTAATAAATTTTCTTTTTTTATTACATTGTATAGAAAGCGTCTTTTTATAAAACAATGATGTGTTTACCTTCAATTTAAATGCATATACGATATAATTAATAAGTCTGATGTATTTTATAATTGTTATTTATGCATTTAGTTGGTAAGCCTTGTTCAATAAATAAATTAAAAAAAAAAATAAACACATTAAGCAAGTACACATACTTACATTTTGGTCTAGTCGGTGTTGTACTTCTTATGGAACAGCAAAATTTTTTTTTGCAATTTCGTGGCTGGCCTCATAGTATAAATTGCTCGTACTAAAGGAACTTTCATACCCTTATATATAAGAACTAAAAAAATGTGGTGCGTAGAGAGGCTTGTGGAGCTTGAAACGAAAATGTGTATTTTTTAATACAAAACTGTATTATTATTAATTTTTCGTTTGTATTTTTTTTTTGCTTGATAGAATCTATTGTCTGTACCGTTTAGTGTATAAAATAACAGTTTGACTGAGGCAAACCTTTTGATAACGGTTTCTCGTAAGTTCTTTTTGTTAAAAGGTATCCGGAAAATGGGACTATGCCAAGGAATGGCGGCGCAGATGTATTCATTTGTTTTGTTATCAAAAATGATGTCAAAATCATTCAAGATGTAGACAAAACTTATCTTGGGTCTGTCATGCTGCGGTTGCAGGATGGTTAATAAAAGCGTAGTTTACAATATAATATGGTTTACTGTTTAATTATTTATTGTGGCTTGGAAAAATAATGGGGTTATCCATGTCAAAAGATTATCTCAACCGCTGAATCCGACACGTTACACACAAGAGTTCTTTCGACCGAAAGTTAAAATGATCATTGCGCATGCATTCGATAGAAAATAGCTATTTGCTACGTGTTTTTGCTAATTTCAGCATTAGTACGTAGGTACTCAAGATTTATTGACGTAGGTCCTAACCTTCAGACTGCGATTTCATCTGACTAAAAATTCATATATCGCTCCTCCGGGTCACTATGAGATAACTTTATGAAGAAAAGCTTTTGTGTTTCACCCATGTCTAGACTAAACTTCATCGAAATAGGCTCGCGGGTTTTGATGTGAGAAAAGTTCAGGCAGACTTAATTACTTTGGTCTTAGGCATGTTATGATACATGCCTAAGACCAAAGTAATCTATCTCTAGCAAAGAAGGAGAGAGAAGCATTGGTAATGCTACTAACTGTTAATAATAATCATAATATATCAAGGCAATAAAACTTTTGTAGGCCGTTCTTTTATTGAAAATAGATTTATAGATACTAATAAGCGTTCAAGTAGCTGTAGAAACCTAAAGCTGTAAAGTAGGTATATTTCATGTTCCACATTATCCTCGTTGCATGCAAAAACAGAATAATTGTTGTTTTCGTTTCGATACTTCCTCGTTAAGTAAAATATTTCTAATTTTAGTTGAACAGGCAAGTGATAACTTTAATTATTTTCCATTGCTCTATAAAAATTGTAAAAAAAAACTTGTACTTATTATTTATTCTATACTTATACGCTTTGGCTTCGCTTGGGTGCAATTCAGTAAAGACGAAAATGAAAAAGGCCGATGTTCTGTCGTCGAACTGAAAGTTACATTTTTATTTAATTTATTGTTATCCACACTAATATTATAAATATGAAAGTGTGTCTGTTTGTCCGTATTTCACGTCAAAACGAAGCAACGGATCGACGTGATTTTTGGTATGGGTATAGTTTGGGAGTTGGAGAACGACATAGGCTACTTTTGATCCCGAAAAAATATCACGATCCCGCGGGATTGCATAGAAAATCTGACAATATAACTGACGTGCTAACAAAACTGACATTAATCCCATGACCGCTTCCAAAGAGTAATCACTGACGTTTTAGCAGCTTTGGATTAAGTACTTTAATATATATGGCCCATCGCCCTAAAGGAGGGGGGGGGGGGGGGGGAGGAGGTTATCAACAGGACAAATCTAAGAATGTTCACTGCCACTTCAACTGAGCAATCCTTCGAGCGATGTCGGTCGTTTTAGTTCTCCTGCGGATCTCATCATTTCTGATTCGATCGAGCAAGGAAATACCAAGCATCGCTCTCTCCATTGCTCGCTGGGTGACCTTGAGCCTTCTTATGAGACCCATTTACTTAGGTACCTACTATAAATCGAGGTTATACTTTAATATGTATTTGTATTAGTTTTATTTTTGTTATCAGTATTATTTTATGCAGCCAATAAACATTATAACTAATAAACACATTTCTCTTTTACAGGTAAATATTCTGCTTTGCGTGAAACCTGTAAGTCCGTACTTAATGGAGCATATAAGACATTAGATTCCACACTTTATTTTACAATTGGTAAAATCGCCAACAATCTCATGAATTTAATGAAGCCTGGAAACAATAAAGCAAAATATGCTAAAACCAATCGCCATCCTAGATTTTTTTTATATTTTGTTAATGAATCTATATAAAACGATCGAGTGTTATTTTAATTAACTAATAGGTAATAAAATAAAAGTCCACAATTTGTAGTCGTACTTCTTATTGCAAATTAAACAAATGTCGTTATTAAAATTAAAATGCTGTCTTGATAAAGTTATACACATATTTAAACATTTGTATTCATACTTGAATTAAGTTTAGGTAAACAAGAATTATTACTGTACGTACTGACTGGGCGGAAACACATCGGCAGAAAGCCGTTGTGTTACCGCGCCATATTGTTTAAAAGCGGTAGCACAAAACCGAGCGGGGCTCATTTCTGCATCGGGAATTACAAGCTAAGTATTCTATTATATTGATGTTTTATATTGAGAGAAGTGATATTATTGGTGTTGAAAAACTTATTAAATGTCTAATACGAAACAAACTTGAATTAGCATCAAATAGCTTCTGTAGGGATTTGTTATTCTTTGTCACAATATTCTATTGTTGTAAGTAAATGTTTTAAAACTATTATCAATATGGTTATAATTCAAATACACATTGTGCATTTCACACTTAAAAAATATCTGACGTGTTTTATGAATATAAAAGTGTTTGATGCAGGGAGAATGCATACATCAAACACTTTTATAATGCATGCAATTACGCATGAAGCGTAATGCGAATAACTGGTAGTTAAGTATGTAATTTCCTTCCGCTTGAAAATGTGTCAGCTGATAGTTTATATGCTAAGTATTTTGAATAAATAAAAACGTCAGCTGGCTCTATGTTGGTGGAAATCCCGTCAGCTGACGTATTTAAGTAAGCGATCGGCGCTCACGCCTGGCTCTCATGCTCACTATTTCACTGCATCAGCTGACGACCTTTCCACCAACATAGAGCTAGCTGACGTTTTCATTTATTCAAAATAGCATGTAAACTATCACCTGACACATTTTCAAGTGAGAGTAAATCACTGAAAGAAAAACTTTTTTTGCATCTTCGTATGGCCAGCTGACGTATAATCCACCACGGTACGGCCAGCTGACTTTTTTTATCTTCTAATAATTGCGTTAACTATCATTTAACAAATTTTCAGTCGGGAGGAAGTGACTAAAAATTAAAAAAAAAATAACGTGATTGAGGGGCTGCCGCTGCACCACCCACCCACGGAGCGGCAGCTGACGTTCACCATGCTTCATAATACAACTCTCTCAAGCATTTCACGAGTTTTCGCATGAGAGGAAATGACTGACAAAATATACTATCTGGCTCACGGTCTATTAGGACTTGTTCTTAGTCCGTCTGGCTAGCTACCACCATCTTATCTAAGACTGACGCCATAACAATGATGTTTTATGCATTATTGTGTTCCGGCAGTTAGAGATAAGATAGTCAGTTCTTCAGTGATTGAGGATTCCGGGAGTAGTGCGCTTCCACCTTCAGACTTATCACCACTTATCATCAGGTGTGATGAAGGCTAAGTGCTACCCCGTTGTGGATAAAAAAAAGTGAAAAAATAAATAAAAATTAATTGCCAAAATGTATGTAAGCGCATAACTTTAGAACGACTGCACCAAATTAGTTAATCCTTTTTTTGTTTTGTTGTGTTTGGTATTATAAGGACAAAGTATGTATAAAAAAAATCTAAAATAATAGATCTCGCCGCTAGTGAGTGATATTTTATAAATAGTTTAAGATTAGACTTATCTTCCATAAGTCCAGTAACAATTCTAGCGAATTATCTACCAAAGCAACAAGGTTATTATAACTTTCATGATAACGCGCTTTAGAAATTAGCCAATCGTCTTATTTATTATACTTACTAACGTAATATTGTCTGGTGCAGTGCTAAGTTTGCGTGATCTGTGGTGCAGGGAAATACTCAAAGATAAGGACAAATTTCCTATCTTCATATCTTTATTTGCTATCTTGTTGTAAAAACCAGTGGGAACTGATTCTATCCACAAGCAAGCTGGAAACACGAGTCAGAAACTATGATTGTTACACAAAACTAGAGCTTTCAGCCGAAGAAAAAGTCAAATTGTCTTTTAAGACGTTATCAAAAGAAACTTTCATCCACTTGAATCAAAGTGTAATATTTATATTTGCTCAAAAGGGTACATACAATACGCTTTCGCATAGTCTGCTAGTTCTTGATATTGAAAATTCAAACCAGCAAAGTTATAAGCAAACTTTTCTGTAAAATTTCAGTCGTAATTTCATATTATTTCATATTACATGGCGTTCCAAAGTTATGGGGACATGAAGGAAAAGAGGAGATAGCAAATGTTTGATATTTCCTTTAAATCTGAAAAGGCATTATGCGTTCATGCACGATAAACAGCTTAATGGTAAGTAAATAAAATATTATTGAAACGGTGATCCCGTTCTGGGTTTATCTTTAACTAGCTGACCCAGCGCGACTTCGTTCCCGTGGCCCTACCCCCTACTCCACCCTACCCTACCCTACCCTACTTCTACTCTACCCCTAGTTACCCCTCCTTCCCCTATTTTCTCACCGTTAAAACCTTCCTTGGACTTACACGAACATTTCAAGACCAAAATTAGCCAAATCGGTCCAGCCGTTCACGCGTGATGACGTGACCAAGGGAAATAGGGATTCATTTTTATTAATATAGATTATATAATTGAATTATAATTAACTAGCGGATCCTCGCGGTTTTACCCGCGTAGTACCCGTTCCCGTGGGATTATCGGGATAAAATATAGCCTATGTCACTCGGGAAGAATGTAGCTTTCTAATGGTGAAAGAATTTTTAAAATCGGTCTAGTTGTTTCGGAGCCTATTCGATGCAAACAAATAAACAAACAAACAATCAAATCTTTCCTCGTATAAACTGCTGTATTGTAATTTTATAATGACAGTTAATTGGTACATTTTGTATTTCCGAATATTCATCGCTAGCAAATCATTTGATGTTATAGTTTTATATAGAGGTTGTCTCATAATTAAAGACACCCTTGATGTTGAACACATTATCAGGTATCAATTCCGTACATTGAGTATAATGAAATAGTTTAGTCTGTATTTCATGTCCTAAATCCTACTATATAATCCTTACTCCTTACTTATATTATAAATGCGTCTCTGTCTGTCTGTGTGTTACACAATCACAACTAAACTACTGAACCGATTTGAATGAATTTTGGTACAGAGATAGTCTAGTGTTATGATTTTAGAAGGTTTTTCTTATTTTTTAATAGCAACACTGGTAATGCCGTCTCTTGCCGCCATTTTGTTAAATTTAATAGGCTAATCTGTGGTAAAATTGGTGGGGGGTAGCTAGACTTGAGCCCGATTAACGAGCAAAGAGAGGTCATTCTTCAAACTAGCCTCGAGGGGATAAGTTCACTAAGACGTCGACTGTATCTATATTGTTATACCTGTACTATGCCTGTACCTGTAAGTTGGATCAATAATTATATGAGTGTTATCTGGAGTCTGCGTTTTCTTCATATTTCAGAAGCGGTAAAGTACCCACGTAAGTTTATTTCTAAACCTGATAATAAGAATAATTTGCTTATTCTGTGCTATAGTAATGCCAAACGAGTTATTTTATTCTCTTCACGCAGAGAAAGGATAAATATTCCAGATTCCATGTTAATGCGTATTTTTTTTTATCTAAATGACATTTTAAATACCTTTGCGGTGGATTGTGTTTTGTACATGGTCGGGGCTACTTTCCGACGGAACGGAAATAAACTAAATCGCATTTGTGTTTTAATTGATTGTGTTCGTATACGGTCGGGGCTACCCTCCGACTATACTAACATAATTTAAAAAGTCTATATGCGTAGCTTAGTACTAAGATTTTACTAATTCGTGTTCGGGGCTACTCTCCGATCGTGTTAGTTAAATCTAAAGCGTTAAATTGGAATATTTGTGTGGCGGATTGTGTTCCGTACATGGTCGGGGCTACTCTCCGACGGAACGGACATAAACTAGATCGCACTTTTATTTGAATTGATTAATTGTGTTCGTGTACGGTCGGGGCTACCCTCCGATTATACTTACATAATTTTAAACGCGGGTATGTAGTAGGTATTTTCGTATGGCACGATCATAGCGTACCGTGAATCTGGCATAATATCTTGATTGTTGTTGTTTAATTTACATGATGTATTAAATGTGGATTGTACAGAATTAATGGAGATGATTGGCATTATTATATTATTAGAGTACTTGCTGTTTATGTTGTTTATAATCTTACACATGGAGCTAGGACTGGCAGTTTTGGCTGTGTACCTACATGTAATGTTTTAAGTAATTAGTGCTAGCACTAATTGGAGCTAGTTTTGATAGCCTTTACTGTTGCACAGAGTGAAATCACTTATGGCTACTAAATCTTGCATACAATCCATGTTTTAACGTGGTATCTAATACCAACAGTGAATAAAAGAAAACTATACGTTATGAAACTAGTAAGAAGTAGTAAAGAGTAAGAATAATTTATGATTGGTTGCTCACATTTCATTTATCTTAATATTATTAAAATTAATTATTACTAATTTTCCTTTGTTTTTAATGTATTGAGCGAACGTGTTGTTCTCTGGGTTGAGTGAGTCATGTATGCTTACTGGTTACCTACGTTACCTGGTAAGATTGGTTTAATAGGTACGTATTACTTACTTACAATTGAATTCTGGCTTTCTATTTATTGATATATTAATTAATAGGTACAAATTTTGTGGATTCAATTAATATGAACACCGTGAATAGCAATATAAATTGCTTGAACTATGAATATGAGTTTAAATACGAATTAAAATATTCGTATTTAAACTCATATTCATAGTTCAAATATGGTGTCTTTAAATATTTAAATATGAAAGTCTTTATGTGAATTTGGATATCTCTAATGTAAATATTTTTAATTTTTAATGATGAGCGAACAAATATAAGGTGTTCACTGGGTTGAGTGAGCAAGCTATGCATGCTCACTGGTTACAAGAGATACATTGAATTTGTTTGTTGAAATGCATTAAATTGAATTTGATATTAGGGGGCGATGTATGTATGTTGCATACACTCGTCGGATATTAGAGGGCGATGTATGTATGTTGCATACACTCGTCGGATATTAGGGGACGATGTATGTTTGTGGCATACACTCGCCGGATTTTAGAGTACGAACGATGTATGTTGGTGGCATACATTCGTCTGAATATGTTTAAATGTTAAGTGAGTACGTTTCTCACAGGCTGGTTAAATGAGTACCTACTTATATTTCATACTGGTTTACTACCCGTATGGCCACTTTTAAGATTATTAGATTTAAATGAAACTACAACAGAACAAAGATAATTTCAAACGTTTTATTCTTGTTTTTACAATACTCATTTTACATTTTTGGACTAGATAAGTAGCTCCTAATAAAAGAAATGGTTTTTGTAAATAATAAAGGATGTAGGTAGCTACTGTAGCTAGTGAACAGTATAAATCATGAATTTTCCTGAAGGGCATATTGTGTTGATAACCTAATGATTTTATTATAGAATGACACGGAACGATCTTTTGCCGATGAATAATGTATACATTCCAAGGTAAATAGCATCTGAGGACGAATACGGCCCGCGCCACCTGGTGCGCCGCTTGGTAGGCCTCCAGGGTGACGTGGCCGACCCAGGGGAGTCTTGAGCGAAGGAGGAATACCCTTTCTTCGTAGCTGAATCTGGTCAAAGAGGATTTGAGATGATGCAGAGAATTTTGTTTATGGGAAAGTATTGAAGTTGTTTTGATTAAAATGTTTCATGTTTATTTATTTGCATATCGAATAAAGCTATTTAAGATTTAATTTTCATCTCGCATAACCGACTAAATTGATTGTAACACCCCCTTAAATAAAGTTTTGTAAAGGTCTACCTAAAACAAAACAAAACTATAAAAACTTATCTTTTCATAGAATCATTTAGATGTTATCAAAATACTCTTAGGGAAGAATGAAAAGCCTTTTAAATCTACAGTTGCCTACGTGCTTGACATTGAGTATCTAGTAGGTACCACAGCTGTAGCAGTAGATACCTTTAAAGTATTATTGTCAATATGCGCTCTAATTATCGCAACATAGTACCTACTTACTTATAAAGATATTTATATACTAAATTATGTTTGCATCATTTCTTTTTCCTTGCATAATAAGTATCCACATGCTCCACAATTTGAGTAGGGGTTATTGTCTTACCTATTTAAGATTTTTATAATTACCTTAGTTTCCATTTATACGAAATCCATACCATATCATGATTCTCATGAGTGGTCAATATCCATGAGCTAGGTTTGTTTTTCTATGCCTAGGTCTATGCCCAGGTGACCTTTACGCAGAACTGGATGTATTTCTGATCTTGATAAGATTGGACATGATGACGATTCACTTTTGAATAAGAGCACACTATTAAAGTCGCGAATTTAGTATTCCAAGATTGCGATTGGGTAATCTATATATATAAAAATGAATCCCTATTTCCCTTGGTCACGACATCACGCGCAAACGGCTGGACCGATTTGGCTAATTTTGGTCTTGAAGTGTTCGTGGAAGTTCAAGGAAGGTTCTAACGGTGAGAAAATAGGGGAAGGAGGGGTAAGTAGGGGTAGAGTAGAAGTAGGGTAGGGTAGGGGTAGGGTAGGGGTAGGGTAGGGGTAGGGTAGGGGTAGGGTAGGGGTAGGGTAGGGGTAGGGTAGGGGTAGGGTAGGGGTAGGGGTAGGGTAGGGGTAGGGTAGGGGTAGGGTAGGGATAGGGTAGGGTAGGGTAGGGTAGGGGTAGGGGTAGGGGTATGGGTAGGGGTAGGGTAGGGGTAGGGTAGGGTAGGGGTAGGGTAGGGTAGGGTAGGGGTAGAGTACGGGTAGGGTAGGGTGGAGTAGGGGGTAGGGCCACGGGAACGAAGTCGCGCTGGGTCAGCTAGTACTTTTATAAACTGTGATCTGTGTCACTTAGATTGTTATAGACCTTTTAACTATGAAAACAATATAAGTTTCTGGTATAAGCTTAACAACCTCCATAGCAGTGTTGTAGATACGGTGTACGTACGCATAGTTTTCGGGGTGCCGCTGTCTCTGAGGTACCTACCGGGTTCGATTCCCTGTCGGGTGAATGTTTAAAGCGGACTTTTCAACATTCTGCCCGATTGTATGTGGTAATCCCCGTCGTTGTTCCCAAATGCCATAACACAAGTGCTTGAGTTACTTAGTTCGGGATGGAAGCAATGTAGGTATGCAAAGATATCCAAAATTTACTATTTCCTATTACTTATTTTATTTTTTGTAACTTTGTTCAAGAGGACATTTCGTCTATTATTTTTAGAGATTAAACGAACTTACCTGAAGTGAAGTTCTATCTTAATTATACTTCATGCTTCGTCCTCAAGATTAGCTTGATTTAACACTTGTAGTACGCCCCAGCAATCGCCAATTTCACACTATATTGAGAATATACCTACTTATAAATTAAAAAAGTAATAAAAGAAAATTATTATTTTTTAAATTTCAAAAGTGGGTAGTCAACACCGATCTGGCTCAAGCGCCCATCATAGCTGTCATTTAGTTTAGAGTATTATATTTTTCGAATCATATAGGGGAGTAGTTAATAACTTTTGGGAGGGAGGGAAGCTAATCTCTTCGGACGAAGCCTTCGTATAATTAAGATAGAACTTCACTTCAGGTAAGTTCGTTTAATCTCTAATTATACTTCATGCTTCGTCCAAGATTAGCTTGATTTAACACTTGTAGACGTTTAGAGACTAAATGTTCGAAAAATATGCAAAAATTGTAATATATAGGCTACTGAATAATATAGATTGAAATTATAACTTAACTTATACTATCTTGCTTCTTTATTTTCTCAACATAGAAACAAAAAGCAATAAAAAAGTATTATTTGTTACATAAAAAATCAACATCGCTTTTGAAATAAACGAAAAATATTTTGATTAAGCACTCAAAACAGTGGTGCCAAATTTTTTATCACAATTGCTGTTTACTGGCCTGTTATAAAATTTGGCAAACGCATGTGATTCTGAAAACCAACCTGCAGTTTTATAATCTGGTCTATGCTAAAACCTAAATTTTGCGCAGCTGACGTAGCAGCATACCGGGTATTATGCGCAGTGAACGTAGAAATATCAATTCCACTTAAATGTAACGTATTTTATATCCATTTGAATAAGGTTTGTGACGTAACAGGCTTATATGGCTTTCGGTAACTAATAAATAAATTGTCGGAATCAGGACAGAGAAACATTTTCATTTCAAGGTAAGTAATCAAAACTCTTGCAGGACAAATACTTGGCTTTTCGTTATAGAATGGTATAACGAGCAATGTGTTTTTTTTTTTTTATATATATATATATTTTCCAGATTCTAACTTTCGTTAGCAAACCACTTTTCAAGACAATTTAAAATCTGTGCTATATTCCAGACTTCATTAAATTTAGGGGATGGAGGTCTGGTACGAAAAACTCCTTTAATAAATCTTTTTATTTCTTGATTTAGTGATATATCAATTTTAGTTATTAAAGCCAAAGCAGAATGATAACAGTTAATTGTGCCATACTGAGCGCCACTGTTTAAAGCAGATGCAAAAAAATTTGTATATCGGGAATTGATACTTTCGTATAAGTTTAGTTTATTTTGTTGACAATAAATAAACCACTTTTAATAGCAAACTTCGTATTGTTTATACGAGTTATCCAAAAAAGGGGTTAAGCATGACGTCCAGAGAAAATTATTAGGTTTGAATCTGCTTTGAAAACGAATTGTTTACTTATTAAAAGACTCTTAAATAGTGGATACCACGTTTATGTGGACCAAAATGGAACAACTATTATATCTGTGGCATTGTCAGAGATAATCTTTCTTAAACATTTAGGCATCATTGTGAAAGGAGGAAAAACATTAAAATTTAATTTCGACCACGACACTGAAAAAAAAAACATTTACGGCGTATGCATCCGGATCCTTATGCCATGGATATATATCTTGGATATTTATTATTTTTAACGACTAGCGTATCAATGAAAATATCTATGAAACTTTTCAACAATTTGTTGAAAGGCATAATCAGCTAGCTGCCATTCTTGGTCTGCCTGCATAGTATTATCTGAAGATCAAATATGAGATGCAAAAACGTAAAGATTTTTACGTTTACGCCATTGCCAGAGGTCTTTTGCGATCTCTGTCAGGTGTGGGGAGTGTATATCACCCATACGGTTTACGTAGGAAATTACCGTGGTATTGTCAGTTCGTAGAAGTACTTGACAGTTAGTATCTTAACCAATAAACGCAGCAAGAATTCCTAAATAATTTATTGTCTGCTACTTTCTTTTACACTCCATAAACCACTAGCTCTGTCGTCTCCACATGCAATTCCCCACCCCGTAGTTGAGGCACCTGAAAAACTTCCAGGTCATACTTGTCTATTTTTATTTTGGTGCGGCTCCACCAATAGAAATCCTGTTCCAAGTAACAAGGTATATCCATGTACTAATTATACATATTTCAAATAATTTAGTATACAACCAGCTGCATTTCACGGCAGGACAGGCGGATATTAACAGTCCAATAAAACTAACAAACTCTAATTTTACACCTTTTTAAGTTAGAAAAACTTTTGTATTGCAAATTAAATTTTGGCAAGGTGACCTAGAATTTCTTTTAGTTTAAACTATATTCTAAGAACTTACAAGACTGAGAAGGTATAAAATTACTTTTATCGGTATTTATAATGAAACCTAAGCTTGTAAGCAACTTTACGGTATCTTGTAAGTTTTAAGACCCTTATATGAGACAGAGGTCATCCAAATATATTGTTAACAGGTAACCATATAATCATGAGTATTTCATGACCGGTTTCATGATGACTTTAGTGAAAAAAAGGAGCTGTGTTTAAACCAAATAATAAGACATTAAATTCATATGCTTTGTGATCAAATTGGTATCTTAGATATTTTCGGTCTTCCTTGTGAATTTTTAACAAAAAGTATGTCTTTCAGGTCTACTGTGCACGGTTACAATCTCTCGGTATCAATTTTATTACTGTTCTTAACTCCTTGAGTTTAAAATGTCTTGAGTCAATAAATTTATTTAGTGATAAGTTATAAGATGAAGCGCATTTTCCCATTTGGCTTGGGTACTAAAAAATAGTTAATAGATATTGATCAGATTCAGAGATCTCTGAAATTGCAGAGACAGCAAATTTTTTATTTCGTGTATGAAAAGAGCCTTTTCCTTTTCACTACATTTTTGGGTTGACGGTGATACAGGTTGCATCGGCTTTCGATTGAAGGGAATCTTATATCCTTTTTATGAAAAAGAACCAGTGGGTCCTTGGTAATCATTAAAAATTCTTTATAGAATAATGATAAACGACCTGCATGCGTTAACGTATTTAGCGTCGGCTGTTGTTCTGTCTCTGCCACGGATACTGCGACTGCTTCGATAAGTTGATGAGCCGTCTACGCGTCGAAGTCGTTGCAGGCTCCTTCGTCCTGGGAGGGCCCGTCGGCCTGCGACTAGGACCCGGACCCTTCCAGTTTAAATTTCGCGAAGAACTGTATAACTTACTTATTAGGAAACTTTTGTGTCGTTGATTGCTTTGGGTCTGTGCTAGACTTGTTAATAGCTTTAGCTGATTTTTTGTTTTCCCTTAAGTTTTCGCCGAATAATTGTTTATCAATTTTGATTTTTTGAAGAGAATCCCTTAGATCCATCTTCACGGCATTCAGAAAAAAAATTGTAAATTGAATTAGAATGTTGACAATCACACATAATTTTTGCCAAATCCATAAGTGTTTTAGCAAGGCTGTATTTTTCTCATTTGCAGACAATATAATAGTATAGATTTTACCAGACAAGTGTTTCCAGCAGTCGATTCCTTCTGTTTCAGTTGAATGGCCTTATTGTGTTTAGCAATAATATCTGAAACAGCTGCTTTAATCTTAGGATCAAGCTCAGGTGGGTCAGTCGTTGAACGTAATTATCGTTTGCATTTTTTGCGAAACGTTAGAAAACCAGGTCACTGAACTTCAATATGCAATATAATATGTCAATGCCAGTGACTTATAAATGTATAAAAATACATAACGTACCTTAAGATAAGGACGACGAGCGATAGAATTGTTCCGATAACTCAGAACAAGATAAATCTCACCGGTGGTGGTGCTTCTTTTTTCGCTCCAACTTTCTCTCCAATCTTATAATTTTTCGTTTAATGTGTTCACAGTTATCTTTTTTGCGTTTGGGCATCCTAAATAATCACTTTTAACAACAACTTACAACTTTTTTAACACAATTTAAAAACTAGATGTGAATCGGCGACGCACTAGAAAGCGAATGACAGCTATGATGGGCGCTTGAGCCAGATCGGTGTTGACTACCCACTTTTGAAATTTAAAAAATAATAATTTTCTTTTATTACTTTTTTAATTTATAAGTAGGTATATTCTCAATATAGTGTGAAATTGGCGATTGCTGGGGCGTACTACAAGTGTTAAATCAAGCTAATCTTGAGGACGAAGCATGAAGTATAATTGTTATATGTAGCTTAATTTAAAAGAATTCACTATGCTTGACTTTTTAAATTTGAGTTTAGTGGCAAACTTAAATCTCAAATTTAATTTAAATTCAAACTAAATTGTGGATGAGTGCTAGAGAAAGTTTATCAGGAACATACTTTTCCGAGTCTTCTACATAATTAGACAATAAAGCCATAAGACTGATTAGAAATCATCATTCTTTACATTTTTCCGGGAACGTCGAAGATTCTTTATCTAAGTACCTAGTTTGATAGATACATAGATTAATTCTTTATTTGTACACAATATTACGAACGGAACAATCACACACGAAATAATAATAATAATACAAAGATAACAAACTGTTAACCAAATGGTGGCCTTATCGTCTTACTGCGGTTTCTTCCGGGCAACTCAGTTTTGGTTTAGACGGATGGAAAATTTTACAGCCAAAATCACTAGAAGCTATTTTGCTATTTGTGCGTACTGCGTAGTGTTCTAGATCTCTCTTAATGATTTAGATGCAAATCAAAAGCAGAAATACTTAGTTGCTTAGACAGCACTGCAAGAAGCATTCACTGATATCTATTCTAGTTGTTTTCATTAACATAGTGATGAAATTATGTTTCTAATGCAAAAACATGTAAACAGTCCATAGTGCATTTAAGTAGATCGTGTTTATTACACTGTCAAGTTGTAACTGATGTTTTCCTAATTAAGCAAAATAAAGTAAAACGATTATTGCTCAATCACACCTCTCAATTTATTAAAATGTTCTATACAGCTTCATGCAAACATTTTAATTCATGTTTTAAACTTGTTCTAACAAATAAAGCCACAAGTAACCACTGCTGTAGCATACCAAGTTAGTTTTGCCGTGTTTTTGTTGTTATTGGCGGTATGATTTATAATTAGTTTTTGAGGATTTTAATACTACCGTCCTAATGTACGTATTGACAAAATATGATTTCAAATTATGTGAATCTAATTTATTGTTATTTTAATGAGCATTATCTTTATTAAACCAAAAATCAAGTAGATCTGCCAAATTTACCGTCTCATTTGGTAGGCTCGTGATACTAAAATTCTTAGCAGTTTACCATTCTCACGGACCTTTGAAGTTCCTTCACATATTCTGTAGTAATCATTTCCATATTTTTTTAGATCTGGTCAGTTGAACATTTGTTTCTACTATGGTTGAAGTTACTAAGTACCTTACATACTAATGTTTATAAAAGAATATGAGAATTCATATACTTACATTTATTTCTATTGATTCATTATCAGATACATCTATTTCTTTTGAATGATTAATAAAATTGATTTGGTTACTATGTGTGTTGTGAGTTTACTGCTTTCAGATGCCAATTGTAGCATCCAGTAGGTACTTATCATGAGCTAGCATCGAGTTAATATAATAATGAGGATCCCGCTACCCTTGAACGTACGAACCAACACAGCATACAAACTGGAGGCAGCAGAGTGTACGTGCTGTGGTAATGAGAGGAGATAATATGATACTGAAGGTGCAGATCACAGAGTGATCGTTGTTGTGATGATGATCATCGTGGGCTGTGGTTGTAAGTCGGATATTGAGACGAGTGGATCGCTGATACTGAAGTTGACTTATATTAAAGTATATATTATCATGTCATGTATCTTATCTCATTTTACTATTATGATTGCAAAAGCTTGTATGTTTGTTCCCCAATCACGGCTATCGGCTGGACGGATCTTTGAAATCTTTTGTCTGTGGAATAGCATATCGGCTTCTTTTGACCCCGGGAGGATATTTTATTCCCACGGGAAATCATCGTGTAGTTAATTCATTTGGGCGAAAAGCTGTTCATGATTTTACTTGTCCTATTTCTATCCATGGTAATATACTTCTTCATATCCCAATTATAATTATTAAATCTATTTACACTAATATTATTCATAGTAATATGAATATTTGTTGATAAGGATGCGGGTCATGCTCGTATGAGGATACCTTGTAGACATTTTTAAGTTTTGATATTAAATTGCGAACTTGTTTAAAATCATTAACTTATTCATTAGAAATTATAATAAAATGATCTTTTGATTTTCATGTACGGAGTGGAACCATGTATTGTACTATTCTAACAGAGGCAGAGAATAGATGCATTTAAGATTTGGTGCTGGAAAAGAATGCTCTGGAAACCTTGGACAACTGGTTGACAAGTTGAAAAAGCAAATTGTTGCTGTGACGGTTCAAATTGTACCTGCGGCATCTTCATTATCAGTGTAACTTCCTTATAAGAATATTTAAATTAATCGGTAATAATGCCTATTACGAACATGCCTTTAAATAATTCCTTTAGTTGTCCTAATTCATATTTTGATTTAATACAAATTGTGCACTATGGTAAATACGTATCTATAACTTGGTTTGTTACTCATATCTGGGTAAAAATTGGTAACTGTGCAGAGGCCTACAGTTGTTTTTGTAAGGACTAAACTAGGTCAAACTTAGCGATAGTTAAATTCATCTAATATTAGGTCTTTAATCCTTTCATGACTCGTAGTTGGTTTTTCCACTATTTGAGTGAAGTGATAAGGGTGTCTAGTTATCAGGTTAAAGTTGAATTCTGTACCTACCTATTCCTAATGTAACATTCTTAGGGATTTTGCTTCTGACACCATCTAATATTCTTGAATGTAGCTCCTGACAATGCATTGATGTAAACTAGTACCAAGCTAATCCATTTTTCTTTTATGACCCATAACTAATGCTTATAGATTATAACCAGACTTTACTTTAATCATTCCATATACTTACTTACACATGATTATATAACAAGTATAGTTTCAAAATAAGTTTTCTAAGTAATAATAGTCGCTTGGTAACGAATGTCATGATTATGTTAATTTATACATTGATTCAAATAGTTTTAGATTAGTTTGTTATTGATAATTAATTTTTTTTGATTATGTATTACTTAACGATTTACTAAAACAATATTTTCACGATAATATCTATATTCTAAACAAGTCATCGGCTTCCTTAAAAGTTTATTGTTGAGCATTGTGTAATGGTGGATTTAGGAAGGATTTATTGTTATTCTCATGTACTTGCAAATATGTACGTAACTTCCCATCCTTTAATTTTGTCCCTTTCCTGGATGTGCACACTGAATATTGCTATCCCGCTCGCACCTACGCGAGAGAGTGAGTGACATCTCGTCTACCAGAATGAACTGTTGGACGACATATTGAATTTCCGCCCTTCGAATACCGCCGCGGCACGATCCACATGTGCTGATCAATGTAATCGATAATTTACATATCCGCACCGCTAGTTTATCTTCAAAATACGTGATAGTGTGTTAAATAACTAATTGAGTACAATCAGTGAAAATCTAGGTGTTTTTTCTCCCAATAAACTTTCTCGAGCAATTGTGCTAACCGCCCCGACGCTGGCCGCCAACGAGTGTCGGGCTGAGCTGATCCAGAGATCTGAAGAGCCACCATCCTCAAGCAATTCAAGTAAGTGTGCATGTCTTTTCCACCTGAACGAGCTGTGACTGTGTCCTTCGTCTCTCATCCTCTTACAGCTCAGTTATTCCGCCCTATGTTGTTACGTCTACGTGTTTGCAAGTAAAAATATACTTTGTTTTCACTTTAGAAACCGCCCCATATACAGTCCACAAAAATTTATAATATAACCTCCTCATTTGCCACACCATAAAGTGGTCCCTACGTTCCGGATTTACTAGTACTTATATAAAATCAAAATTTCACCTACCTAGGTACCTACCTACCCGCAAACTCGAATATTCATAATTTGTTATATTTTTCGCTTTTATATTTAACACACAATATACACGATTACCTACCGCTACTTATCTGCATTTTATATGTATTTCATACCGCTAACAGTTTATATTTAATAACCGCATTTAAGTATAGAAAAACATTTACCTACTTAAAAGTCCTACCTAAAACCGCTGTATTATATACTACTTACCGCTTATTTTATTTATCCGCACCTTTTATTAGTGTATTCGAGTAAAATAATTCGATATACCTACTTACGCACCGCACCGATTGCAAAATTATACTTTGTCAATTTTTTATTATTTATCGCACCCCGCATTGGCAAATTATTTATCTTGTAATCATAGCCGCATTATAGGTCATTTACAGAGTCATTAATGATTCGATCTTAAATCGCACCATCGCACCATACTATTTCCGCTTTTTATTACCATAAATAGGTAACGCATATTTATTGTAATTATTTCGCCCGCCATTCTGCTATTCATTCAGGTAGGTTCGCATCGCATTCCATTTCTTTCCGCCATATTTGTATTTTACCTCGCCGTGTAAGCAGCTTGCAAGGCGCGTGCGCATCGCCCGCTGACATTTGTCATTCAATCATTCAAATATTGTACCTATCTAGCAGTTCGCGCATCGTCGTGCAATCTCGTGAATCATCGCTAATAGGAGCTCACTTGCATTGAAAATCGACAAGTTGTTTACGTTCGAATCACCTAGTTTTTTTATACGAAGTTTTCTATTGCATTCAAACCGCACTTTAAAATTTATTTCCATAAAATAGTTAACTTTAATACTAAATAGTTTATCAGTAAATTATTTCTAAATAAAAAATGGCTGATAAAAAGCATAAGGAAGTTGAATCTACTTTTACAGACCCTAACTTAGCAGTGTTAAACTCTAAACGTGATATTCTTTTTGAACGTATGCAAGGTATTTATGATATCGCTAAGCGCGCAGAATTAAAAAAGGTTGAACCTAGCGCATTGTTGTGCAACGTCACTAATTTAGATAATTTTCGTGATGAATTTGTTAAGGCTTTAGATGCCTTTAATTTGGCTTTAGCTCAAAGTGACCCTTCCGCTAAAATTAATTACCAACCTTGGATCGCATTTGAAGAGATGTTTTGTTATGTAAAACGCGTTATTACATTATGTTCACAATCACAACCCTCAGTTTCTTCTAATATAGAATCGCAATCTCATTCTTCTAAACCTATAAAACCGCATTTACCTCCTATTGAATTGTTGTCGTTTAATGGTGATGTTCGCAATTGGCCCCTATTTTATCAACAATTTAAAAATGTCATTCATGACAATCAGTCCTTGAGTGATAGTGAAAAGGTGTTTTATTTAGTCGGAAAACTAACCGACAAGGCTACTTCTGTGTGTGCAGGGCTACCACCTACCGCTGAGAACTATAATATTATTTGGGAAGCTCTTGTGTATAAATACGAAAACCCTCGTTCACTCGCTTCTTCGTACCTTAACCAAATATTAGAATTCAAACCATTAATTAAAAATAGTACCGCATCTTTAGACTCGTTTTTGTATAATTTTAACTCACCCGTTGAAGCGCTAAAACAGTTAAAAATTAATGATCTAACTGATTTTATTTTTCTTTATCTCGCATTGCAAAAATTGGACCCTGAAACTGTCAAATTGTTTGAAATTTATAGTCAACAGAGACAATTAGGTATACCGTCTTATGCCACCTTGATTGAGTTTATAAGGGAGCAATCAAGGGCGTTAGTCGAAACAACTCGCACCCCTACCGCTAATTTTAATAAACGTAACACTAATGATCATAGTTCCAAAAGGTTTACCGCTACAAAATCATTTGTTGCCGATTTGGGGCATGGCACAAGTTCTAATTCGAAATGTTCTTTATGTAAAAATAATTTTCACTTACATTTATATCAATGTACCGCTTTTATGAAACTCAATGCACGTGAAAGATTTAATTTTGTAAAACAAAACTCTTCATGTATAAACTGCTTAAGTACTAAACATAAATTGTTTAATTGCACATCGCATGGTACTTGTTCGTATTGTTCGGCCAAGCATCACTCTTTATTGCATTTTGATTCGCAAAATAATAAAAATCAATATGTATCTAATAGTAATTGTAACCGCACGCAAAATAATTTTAGTAAAGCGCCTCCCGCTATCGCACCCGCTGTCTCTCGGGACTCACGACCGCCTCGTGACGTCGTCGAGCCTCAGCCTCAGTGCGCTCGCGACCCTCAGTCGCAGCACTCGCAGCCACCGTCCGCTACTTATAACAATAATACGATTTGTAACCATTCTTGTGAATATAATAAGCGCACTGGAACTTCCGCACTATTAGGAACCGCAAAAATAAAATACATAGACTCGCACGGCCGCTCTCATTTCTTGAGATGTCTTATTGATCCAGGTTCGCAGAGCGATTATATTACCGCCGAATGTTGTAATCGTCTTTCGCTTCCTATAAGCAATGAAACCCCATATACCGAAGTGCAAGGTATTGGTGGAACTTCGCAAAAAATTAACGGAATCACGTCTTTAAACATTACTTCGCGATTTAATTCTAATAGTTATTCTATTCAACCTATGGTCGTGGAACGCATCACGACAATATTACCTGATTCTTTTATAGATACCCAGGCGATCAAGCATATAGCAAACTTACCTTTAGCCGATGACGATTATTTTAAACCTGGACGTGTTGACATATTGTTAGGCGTTAATTTATATTGTGAGATTTTACTTTTCAATAAAATTAAAGGCGATACGAATGATTCTCCGCTCGCTTTAGAGACTACGTTAGGATATTTATTGTTGGGCAACGCTCCTATTTTGCAACAGCAAAGAAGTTCGCACTCTTTTTGTTCTCTTGCGCAAGATCCTTTAAACTCTCTTTTAGAAAAATTTTGGTTTGTTGAGGAACCGCCAACGCGTAAATATTTAAGTCCTGATGATAACAACTGCGAAAATATTTTTACTACTACAACTGTTCGAAATCAAGATGGCAGTTACTCTGTTGATCTTCCATTCAAAGATGACCCTAATAAACTAGGTGACTCGTTTAGTACCGCACAAAAAAGATTATTGTCATTAGAAAATAAATTTAAAAAGTTTCCTGATTTACGCGATAAATACAATGAAATTATATTAGATTATTTAGATAAAGGTATTCTCCATGAAGTTCCGCAACAAGATATTAGTTCTACAGGATTTTTCCTACCGCATCATCCAGTTATTCGAAATGATAAAACAACTACTAAAGTTCGCATTGTATTAGATGGCAGCGCAGCCACTGATACTGGTCTTTCGCTCAACGATATTTTACATACCGGTTGTAATTTACAATCTGAAATTTTTAATATTTTAATTAATATCCGCATGTTCCGCATTTCTTTTTTCGCTGATGTGAGACAGATGTACTTATGCATACATGTCAACGAACCGCACCGAAAATATCAACGCATTTTGTATCGTTTTTCCGCCGATAAACCAATTATGGTATTAGAATTTACTCGAGTCACATTTGGACTTCGGTCGTCTCCTTTTTTGGCTCTCCGCACTCTTCGCCAGCTTGCGTCTGACGAGAAAGAAAAGTATCCTCTCGCAGCATCCGTAGTTGAGAGAGATATTTACATGGATGATCTTGCCAGTTCGGCACCGTCTGTTGATGAAGCATCCACAACCGCTAATCAATTGATTGAATTGTTTAAATCAGGTGGTTTTGACCTTGTAAAATGGTCAAGTAACTCCCGCGAATTACTTGATACCATACCTGTAACGCATCGCCAATCAGAGTCAATTTCATTTGACGATGGTAATGGTTTTAAAATACTAGGGCTCCGCTGGCTTTCTAGTTCTGATGAATTTATTTTTATTGTTATTCAACCGCCTGCAACATGCACTAAACGTGCCATTTTATCTGCAACCGCTCGCCTTTATGATGTTTTAGGTTTAGTAGGTCCAGTAATTTTGTTTGCCAAACTGCTCATCAAAGAGCTTTGGTTACTCCACATTGATTGGGATGAAACTCCTCCGTCATACATAATAGAGGCTTGGAAAAAGTATATTTCAGAGTTACCGCTCCTTTCACAGCTACGTTTCCCTCGTTTTCTTAACGTGGAAAGAAATTCACCTCGCGTTTATTTAGTCGCATTCGCAGATGCCAGTGAAAAAGCATATGGTTGTGTTATTTATTTACATGTACATAACGACAATGCTTTGCCTAAAGTTTCATTGATTTGCTCAAAGTCACGCGTAGCTTCACCAAAGTCAACTACCACTATAGCAAGATTGGAATTAAACGCTTTAGTTCTTCTATCAAAAATGGTAAAAACTGTTTATGATCAGCTCTCTGAAAGACACAATATAAAGAAAATATTCGCCATTTCCGATTCTGAAGTCGCTTTATGTTGGGTTCATTCTTCTCCGCACAGGTTTCAAACTTATGTGGCTAACAGGATATCGCAAATTCAATCGCATCTTCCCGCTGAAGATTTTTATCATATTTCAGGATCAGAAAATCCCGCTGATTGTATATCTCGCTCTCTCTCACCCGCTCAACTTATTTCCCATAAACTTTGGTTTCATGGTCCCGCTTGGCTTTCACTACCGCATAGTGAATGGCCCGTTTATAAATTTGAACCTCATAAATCTGCCTTACCTGAAGAAAAAACTGTCGCTCATGTAGTTAATACTGATAATCATTTTAATGATAATCCTGTAATTCTGCTTGCTACCAAAGTTTCAAATTATAACATTTTACTCCGCTCCTTAGTTTACGTTTTCAGATTTGTTAAGAAATTTAAATCACGCGGCAACATTACGTCACAAGAATTAGAACAAGCTGAAAATTATCTCATCCGCACCATTCAAAATAAATATTTTAGTTCAGACATCGCTAACATAAAAAATAATAAATTACCCTGTTCGTCTCTGCGAAAACTCTCTCCATTTATAGATGGTGATAACATATTGAGAGTAGGTGGTCGTTTAGGCTACTCTTCTCTCAACTTTGAACAAAAACACCCCGCGTTATTGCCGAAAAAGGATAAAATTGTTGAACTTTTAATAGATTATTATCACCGCAAACATTGTCACGCAGGGCCGCAACTTTTGATTTCTATTCTTAGAAATAAATTTTGGATTTTGTCCGCCCGCCGCGTTATCAAACAACGCATTCATAAATGTATTAATTGCTTCCGCTTAAATCCAAAACCAACATTTCCGTTAATGTCTGATCTCCCGCAATTTCGCTTGGAACAAAGTAACGCATTTACGCACACTGGCGTAGACTATGCCGGACCCTTATATATTACTTTAACCCGTAAACGTGGTGTACGCAGCCAAAAGGCTTATCTATGTCTTTTTATATGTCTTGTAACAAAGGCAGTTCACGTTGAACTCGCCTCTGATTTAAGTTCCGCATCCTTTTTGGACGCATTTAAGCGTTTTCTTGCGAGACGTGGTCCATGTCAATACCTTTATAGTGATAATGGTACCAATTTTGTGTCTTCCAAAGGTTATTTAAAGGAGCTTTATAAATTCTTACTTGATGAAGAGTATTATAAAGATCTTCACGACGAACTTAATAAACACCGCATAGTATGGCGTACTAACCCCCCAACTGCGAGTCACTTCGGTGGAATTTGGGAATCCAATATCAAATCACTAAAATCGCTCTTGTTTCGTGTGATAGGCAAACAGTTGCTTACATACGAGGAAATGCTTACTGTTCTAACCCAAGTCGAAGCCGTATTAAATAGCCGACCTTTGTATGTTTTAAGTTCCGATCCTTCGGAACCCACCGCGTTAACTCCAGCTCATTTTATTAAAGCCGCACCTTTAAATTTTCTCCCCGCTATAGATTTAAGTAAGGAGAAGCCTAACCTTCTGTCTAGGTTCTCTTTAATGGACTCTCTCGTTCAATCATTTTGGAAACGTTTTAGATCCGAATATCTGCATAACCTACAAAGCAGAGAGAAATGGAATACGGTTTCCAATCCTATTAAGGAAGGAACTATTGTTCTTATTAATACCGAAAATATTCCGCCACTGCAATGGCCAATGGGTATTATTACGCGTCTTTATCCAGGTAACGATGGTGTGATTCGAGTCGCGCAAGTAAAAACCAAGTCAGGACTCTATGACCGACCTGTTGTACGGTTGTGCCCGTTGCCTATGTATAATTAAATTAGCCTTAGTTTTATCCGCACTTTTAGTTTTAATTTATTTATTTATTAAATATTATTAACCGCACCATATCTCTGATAATTTTATATACTTGTACTAACCCGCAGCGCACTAATATTTTGCATTGAACCGCGACTCTCTCTCTCTCATGTTTCGAAGGAATGGATTCCTTCAAGGCCGGGGGAATGGTGGATTTAGGAAGGATTTATTGTTATTCTCATGTACTTGCAAATATGTACGTAACTTCCCATCCTTTAATTTTGTCCCTTTCCTGGATGTGCACACTGAATATTGCTATCCCGCTCGCACCTACGCGAGAGAGTGAGTGACATCTCGTCTACCAGAATGAACTGTTGGACGACATATTGAATTTCCGCCCTTCGAATACCGCCGCGGCACGATCCACATGTGCTGATCAATGTAATCGATAATTTACATATCCGCACCGCTAGTTTATCTTCAAAATACGTGTTAGTGTGTTAAATAACTAATTGAGTACAATCAGTGAAAATCTAGGTGTTTTTTCTCCCAATAAACTTTCTCGAGCAATTGTGCTAACCGCCCCGACGCTGGCCGCCAACGAGTGTCGGGCTGAGCTGATCCAGAGATCTGAAGAGCCACCATCCTCAAGCAATTCAAGTAAGTGTGCATGTCTTTTCCACCTGAACGAGCTGTGACTGTGTCCTTCGTCTCTCATCCTCTTACAGCTCAGTTATTCCGCCCTATGTTGTTACGTCTACGTGTTTGCAAGTAAAAATATACTTTGTTTTCACTTTAGAAACCGCCCCATATACAGTCCACAAAAATTTATAATATAACCTCCTCATTTGCCACACCATGTAATATAATGTATTTGTTTCAATTATGTTTTAAGTTTTAACTTAAGGTTTTTATCACTATAAGATTAACCTAAATAGGTACATAGTTGTAAGACTTTACTATTGAGAATAGTTGTGTATCAGTATATTAGCTGTATACTTACCTAATTAATTGATTCTAAATATTTTTTATATGTGCGTCGGGAGACAGCACGTTATCAGATGGCCGAATGTCATGATTTTAGAAGGTTTTTCTTATTTTTTAATAGCAACACTGGTAATGCCGTCTCTTGCCGCCATTTTGTTAAATTTAATAGGCTAATCTGTGGTAAAATTGGTGGGGGGTAGCTAGACTTGAGCCCGATTAACGAGCAAAGAGAGGTCATTCTTCAAACTAGCCTCGAGGGGATAAGTTCACTAAGACGTCGACTGTATCTATATTGTTATACCTGTACTATGCCTGTACCCGTAAGTTGGATCAATAATTATATGAGTGTTATCTGGAGTCTGCGTTTTCTTCATACTAGAACCTGAGAAAGGACATAGGCTACTTTTTATTCCTGAAAAATATCACCTTCCCGCGGGATAACGTCGTGTAGTACACGCGGGCGAAGCCGCGAGCGGAAGGCTAGTAATATTATAAATGTGAAAGTTTAGATGTTTGTTACTCAATCACGCCAAAACGACTGAACGGATTTGGCTGAAATTTAGGACACAGATAGTTTATAGCCTGGAGAGGAACATAGGCTACTTTTTATCCCGGAAAAACATCCCATTCCCGCAGGATAACGTCGTGTAGTCCACGCGGGCAAAGCCGCGGGCGGAAAGCTTGTTTAAAATAAAAATTAAAGGGCTATTTTTATTTTTTCCATTATGCCGCGAATTTTCGTGGCACACCAAAAGTAGCTCAGTTTTAACCTTACTTTAAGTTTGATTGTGAAATTTGAATTGAAACCTGTTAATAAACAAGATGGTGGTCAAATGCCTGCCCAGTTTTATATAAATAAAACAAAATAGTACTTATGGGAAAAATCGGAAGATGCGATCCTTCTACGAGAAAGATTAATTCTCAATTTTTATGCCTATGGTTGGTCGTACAGGAAAATTGCAGATCACTTACGAATTACGATACTCTAAAGATATGGTTATGAACGCTTTCCGGCATTTCAAGATGTTTAATATTACGGAAAATGTGCATAGGAAACCTAGACCGAGAAAGCAACCCCGCGAGAAGGTTCTAGAATAGCATTGTTGGCTAAAAAAGACCCTTTCAAAAGATTAGAAGTCATTCGCTTAGAAATATTTGGCGCAGAGGTAGGGTTGCCAAAACTACTATATATAATAAAGTAGCCTACTATATTTTGGGTCATGCTACTATATACTGTTGGAAAAATATATAGTAGCCAAATCTACTATATTTTGACCATGATTAAAAAGACATCATCACTGTCGAACGTTTCTTTTTTTTGTCACTATGTTTCATATGTTACTGTTAACATAGTAAGATGCCTGTATAGGTATATATATAGTGAGTACATATTAAAGGCTACTATATTTTTATGTTGATATTATATGCCTATGCATACGCCCACTGCTGGAGTGGGCGTCGTACGGCTGAAATGATGATGATGATGATTATATTTTTGACATGCTAAATAGAAATGTAATATATTCTTCTTGAAATGTTTTGGCATCCCTACGCAGAGGGGTCTAGAGGAGTGTCTGCAAGAACGGTTACAATACAATAGAAGGCGGTTATGTGAGGCAGACTAGTTTAGAAGAATTTCTCTTTTGAAGAAAAAAAATATCAGAGCGAGATAACGATTTGCCACATGATATGCACACTAGACAGAACGACAGTGTAAAAATGTGCTTTTTTCTAAAACTAAAATTAATATGGTAAACTCTTAACTAAAAACGTTAACATGAGAAGTCCTCCAAAAAAAGAAATGAATCCAAAGTACACAAAGAAAACAGTCAAACATGGAGATGGATGGATATATTGTTATTAATATTAGGAATGGATACATTTTCTTATACTAATACTCAGATTACTGCGTTTAATTTTCACAAAAAATAAGTTGAGTTGAGTTTTCTACATTTTGTTTCTTTTTTTATCCGACTTCAAAATAAAAAAGGAGGAGGTTCTCTATTTGTCTGTATGTGAAATTTTGACATCGTTTCAGTAGTTTTCAAGTAATCCTGAAAATACTGTAATTTATGAGGTAAGTATCTAACCATTGCACGAGTTTTTACGTATTATTAGGCGCAACTCCTTTTATAAGCCAATTTACATGATTCTTGTTTTATTGGACAGGGGATACCTTAAAAATAGTCTCATAGAAATTTCACTGGCATTGGACCTTGGACTTCTTAGATAATTAAGGGAACTCTTCAAAATAATGGAATAGGTATTGAACGGTTTGATGTGATTCTAAAGCGGTTTTCAGAAAAGTATTAAGAGAAAGGTTTTGGTATTTTAATTTAACCGACTTCAAAAAAGATGATGAAGAGATGCGGTTTTCAGAAAAGTATTGTTACTTACATCTAGGAGAAGGTTTTAGTATTTTAACCGACTTAAAAAAAAATGTTCTCAGTTTGATCCGTATGTATGTTTGTCCGCGATTATCTCACGTTTGGCTATAAACCGATTTTGATGCGGTTTTCATCAGACAAGTATTTTTGATTGATGCGGCTTATGTTGTTCATCCTTACATACCTATTTACCGGGATACCTACACCATAGTATTATATTATCTGTGCCTACACGAAAATTGTCTGCATGATGCACTAAAAAGAGTAAAATAAAAAATATTTTTATAAAAAAATAAAACCGCCTTCAAAGAAAATGCCCTCATTAAGTAAGAAATAATCCCTCTAATATTGAATTCACACCAAATAACGTAAGTAGGTACTTTGAAGTCGGGCGGGTTTACACAAAAACAAAATTCAAAATAAAAACACAAAACAAAAGCAAGAAATTTATTCGATAAATACATGGGAATACTATAGTAATATCGAGGTAAACTTCTGATGACGTTCTCAACTTTGCACCTATGTTACATTTAATGTTCTGACGACTGTAGTGTCGGTATTGGGCAAAAATCTTTTAGATGGAATGTGGTAAAAACAAGCAATAAAAAGCATCCTTATCTTAGTAGTATACAAAATTTAATGAAAACCACTTTTAAGGTTAACCGTTACGGTACGATGTTGCGTCGTATCCACGTGTTGTAATCATAGACTTTGGTGTAAACGCCGGCTAATCCCTCGGTACCGCACTTGCTTGGCCCGAAGCTGGTTATGCCGTCTAAGGTGAACGTTTGTTCGCCGTTTATAGAGCTCTCGAACATCAGAGGCCCGCCGCTGTCGCCTCCGCAAGAGTCCTTCCCAGCCTCGCCGCCCGCGCAGAGCTGCCTAGTCCACAGCACCGGAATTTGATTCGAATTTAGTTGAAAACGTCTTCTGTAGTAATTATTTTGACAAACCTGTAATTTAACGTAAGAAACATATGTTAGTAAAGTTAAAAGCAGCAATAAACCAAGAAAAAAAGCGTGTCTATCGTATAATACGTACTACTATTCTTTAGAAAAATGTTTAATTGCACAATTTCAATGTTTACGATTAGTCTTACCGTCCCCGCACACGAGCCACAAACGGCGCCACACCATTCCTTCCACACTGCACTACCAATCCGCACTACCGGTAGTGCGTCGTCGGCGTTCATATAAAATGTACTAAAACTACTAAAAAGGTCGGTGGCGGCGTTATTCAGTGGCCCGTGTGCGGCGACGCTTATAGTCCATGGAAATCGTACATTTTGCCTTGCGTTAAATGAGGTAGTTCTGATTTTTTTGTATGTTAGTAGTGATGAGATAGTAATGACAAATCCAAGTTTTCCACCTCGAAAGCCCTCCGGATCATTTTTAAATATTTAAAAATACAATAAATTTTCAGTTTTTTTTTCAGTTTTTGTCAATTTTTACCACCAAGGACCTGTGTTACGGCAAAAGTTACTATGCACGCTTTAAAGTAGACTAAATTTGCAATAAAAAGAGAATAATTTGGTTCTTGTAAGTCAAATAGTTTTTAAGATGGGGCTATTAAAAAAATTGGGAAAAATTCAAAAAAAGGAAGTATTACCGTTTTTTTAGTTTTCGACATTTTGACCCATAGTAGTGGGTTTATGGCAAAAGATAAATTATTAGTTATTAAAGTCCATTAAATTTCCAACAAAATGAGACCAATTAGTAATATCAACTTACACTTGATAGTTCCTGAGACAGCTGTTCAAAGTTATTGAGGTAAGTAAACAATTATGTAATAGAAGGGTTTGCAAAATGAAGTACGCCTTAACGGAAGGAGGATCTGGGAGGAGGTGGGATCAATTATGTACATTGTATGTATAATTTTGATGGACCAGGCACGTCCTCTGAATCCACAGCACACTTTTTGGGGGCAGCTTGCTGAGGTATAATTTCTCTATCGAACTGCTCAGGACGGTCAAAATCGTCCTTTGATGGTGGGTTATCAATCAATGGTTCATCAATGTCATCACACATCAGGTCTGGTATGTTCTCGCATGATTGGCCAATACAGTAGCTGCAAACACCGGAACATTTGAGTTCTGCTTTCCTGCAACCACATCTGCTGTTACAACCTTACATCTTTGGTATGCTTTCAAGGTGATTAAGGTTTGCGTGTTAACAAGGTAGAACGGGAACGTCTCCCAGATCCTTCTTCCTTTAGGGCTTACTACCTTTTGCAAAGCCTTCTATTAAATAATTGTTTACTTACATAGGTACCTCAATAACTTTGAACAGCTGTCTCAGGAACTATCAAGTGTAAGTTGATATTACTAATTGGTCTCATTTTGTTGGAAATTTAATGGACTTTATTAAGTAATAATTTATCTTTTGCCATAAACCCACTACTATGGGTCAAAATGTCGAAAACTAAAAAAACGGTAATACTTCCTTTTTTTGAATTTTTCCCAATTTTTAAATAGCCCCATTTTAAAAACTATTTGACTTACAAGAACCAAATTATTCTCTTTTTATTGCAAATTTAGTCTACTTTAAAGCGTGCATAGTAACTTTTGCCGTAACACAGGTCCTTGGTGGTAAAAATTGACAAAAACTGAATAAAAACTGAAAATTTATTAGATTTTTAAATATTTAACAATGATCCGGAGGGCTTTCGAGGTGGAAAACTTGGATTTGTCATTACTATCTCATCACTACTAACATATAAAAAAATCAGAACTACCTCATTTAATGCAAGGCAACACCACTTATTTGGTACGATTTCCATGTACTATTAGGGCTTATTTCATTTGGTTGCCAACAGCGACGCCAGCGGCCGTGACAGTGTCTCAATAGAATACAGCCTTATGTGTTTGTGAAAAAACCCAGGGTATTGAGGTGTAACAACTATTAATCGTCCACTTTCGCTCTCATCATCAAGACTTTATTCTGATTGATGGTGAAATATAGCCTTTATTTAAACATTGTTCCGATATGAAGAGAATAATAAGTATTGTACCTCCGTGTCAACTAGTGGAATCTTGACGTGTTGCTTAAATCTGCTGCTCGATAAACTGTCACTTATGCCCCAGCCTGCCACATATACCTCTGCAGTAGGATTTGAAACCGAAATGTCTTCAGTCGGCAAGCAAATTGGCCGCACAAAGTCTGCAAATGAAATGACGTCGTATAAAGATGGTATAAATCTGACTTATCATTGAATTAGTGTAGTGAAGGTGGTTTATTGACGAAACTTTCTCGTAGGACAGAGCGGTCGGGAAAGTGAAAAATTCAACTGTTTAGACATTTCTTTATTGATTCACACACTCCAATCAATAAGAAAAAATTTATAAGTACTCAGTATTCTACCGCTGGATGCGGGCAGCGCAGGACCGATCGTTGTGGAGATCCTTGGAGGAGGCTATTAGCCCGAGAGCCAAACTAATTCGCTCTATGGAGACTCAACAATAATTCTATATCAGTAATTTCTTAACATTGAAAATTAGATTATCTAGTTTAATAAATAATTCATTAGTAATCCACCAATATTTATGACAGCGACATTAAAAAAAAACAAATACAAAGCTTTAAAAAATCTATAAAAAATAGGCAAAAATGGTATAACTGTTATTCACTTTACATTTGAATACATTTATTATTATCTTTCGTAAAAGTATATAATCCCCCTATATTTGTAAATGAAAAACAAATAAACTTTAAAAAAGACGCTCTATGTAAACTCAACTTGGCATTACACCTATGTTAAAAATGCTATCAGAAACAACCGACTTCTTCCTAAAGTATTAGTTTCCCGTTTTATATCTTTATGGATTTCGACTTTGGTGCTTAGATATGGTGAACATAAACACATGTTAACGATAAAATTGGTGATAGCATATTTGCTGAAAGAATTGCACCATTTTTGGGGTATAACTTTTTTTTTATACCTTCCAATGCGATATTATGTTGGATTCCAAAATATAGTCTCTTAAAATTATATTTAAGGGCCGTTTACAAAAATTTGGCCTGTTATTGAATTTTTTACAAAAATATCGGATAGTTCTTGGGGTATATACCCAGCAGTGGGCGTCGTTCGGCTGACAATCACCCAGCAGTGGGCGTCGTTCGGCTGACAATCACCCAGCAGTGGGCGTCGTTCGGCTGACATGATGATTCTACACTAATAGTTTAAAGAGGTTATGTTTATTTGGTTGTACGATGAGGTAGAGAATCACTGGACTTGGCTGGATACAATTGAACTGATTTAAAAAGAAAACTGTTGAAATTTTTGTTTGTGGATCAGAAATCAGAAATGTTGGATACTAAGTAACTAAGTACTCAATACGAATGCTACAATATTCCTTAAAGATAAAGACTGATTTTATACCGATATTCTTACGGGAACGGGTATCACGCAGATAAACCCTCGGAGAGCAGCTTAGTAGGTATCCGATATTTCTTGAACTTTAGTATCCGATATTTCTTGAATGGAAACTTTACCTAAGTTATTCTTTTATTCAAAACTTTATTGAATTTATGAAATTATTTGCTGGACCACTCACTCTTCAGTATTTTTAACATAAAATTACCTGTATATTTTACTGCCTCCGCCAATTCGATGAGCGCAATATCATTTCTCTCAACAGTTCTGTTATATTCTGGGTGCTTTACAATTCGCTTTATTGGCACGCTTATTGGCAGGAAAGTGCAGTCGCATCCACCGGCTGGTGCGCTCACGCAATCTTGTCCAGGATTCTCGGTGTCAAATTCTCCTACTCGAACGCTGACTCTGTAAGAAGTAAGAGCAGTCTTACTTTTGGGGACGAAGATGCATCCGATGTTACAACTCAATATTGTTTGCATATTTCAGAGAATAAGTACCTACCTACGTTTTTACATTTTAAGATTATATTTTTTGTCCCAACGAGGAGATGTTCTCATCGTAATTTTTTTATTATATATGTCCAATTTTTTAAATTGAATGTGGACCTTTTCCTTTTTACTTACGGTAGTCTTTTTTCGAGCACGCAGTGAGCCGCCGTAACCACGTACTTGTTGCTGATGAGCGACCCGCCACATAGCGTTACCACTCGGTTACCTCTCCTGTACTCCAAGAGCACGAGCCAAGGATACTGGTCTATACCTGTGGAGGTGCCACCTGCAACAGACCACTTATATTAAACTAGCTGTTGCCCGCGACTTCGTACGCACGGTAAAGTGACTTTTGTATTTGTTAATTTTATGTAGTGACCGCAAGGTATTATGTGTGTGTATATGGGTGTAGGTCTCGGAAGCGCCCGATTCAGTGTTGCGCTTGCGATTGCTTGTTAACCGAGCTTCACGGTCCTCGTCGGTTTCAAAAGCACGAAGTAACCTCATCCTCTTAGCTGACCTGGACCTAGAGCCTTGCGATAAATTACTATTTTTTTTCTAGGTATTTCAAATAACAATAATCGTAATCAAATCACAATAATCAATGTCCGTTTTCCAACAATTCAAATTGATCTACAATTCAATAAATCGAAATCTAATTCAAGTATAGTTTACGTATCTGGATACGCGGCAGCGTATCAGCCAAGTTCAAAAGAAAACGGAACTGGCGAGCAGCACCGTGTGTATCTTAACACGAACCATTTGGAGCCACTTTTGACCCCCTCATAACTCAAAAACTATTACATAGAAACATGACAAATTTGGCTTATGTATTGAGACTAGCGAGATAAATATGTGCTCCAAATTTTATATACACAGCTCAAACAGTTATTTAGATATTTACGTCCAAAAATCGTTATTTTTATCACTGACTCACCTATAATCAAAACTATAACCCACTTCCAGATGACCTAGAAAGCTGAAATTTGGCATGCAGACAGGTAATCTGGTGAATACAAAGGAAAAAATCCGAAACTAGTATTTTTTTAAAATAAAACGTTGACAAACTTATATTTGCGTTCCCTATGCACTTATCCTGTATAAGATCTTGTATTAGATGAAGTACAAATATAAGTTTGTAATAGTTTTTATTCTGTTATATACCAATAATTCGTCATACCTCTTGAAGTTCGGCTAGCGCCAACGGCGTTGTGGCCATTCAATATTGAGGACTCGAGTGAACCAAGTTCGAACCCCAGATTACCCAAATACTTTTTTGTCCTCGCGTTAAATTAATTACAAACTTGCGCCGTCTAGCACGATATCCATAATATTATTATTTATTAATTATTAATATTAATATAAATTATAAAGTTATTGAAATATTTACTTTTTTGCATTCACAATCCAATTTTTATTATTGAAAAATGGAAAATGAAGAATTTAGACAAAATCGATCCTCATCTCACAACCAGCTCCGATGGGACTCGAATCCACGACCTTTCACTTATATTAATTATTAATATTAATATAAATTATAAAGTTATTTAAATTTTTACTTTTTTGCATTCACAGTCCAATTTTTATTATTGAAATATGGAAAATGAAGTATTTAGAAAAAATCGACCATCATCTCACAACCATCTCCGATGGGACTCGAACCCACGACCTTTCGCTTTCCGGGCGGCTGCTCTAACCACTGAGCTACGGAGTCGTAATGATAAATGTGAAAGTGTGTTTGTTTGTTTGTTTGTCCTTCTTTCACGTCAAAACGGAGCATAGTACTTTAACCCGACCACCAGGGGGCGCAATCTTCATACATTCAAACGAGAAGCCAAAAAATGCGAAAGTTGCTATGTTCTCCCTGTAGGTGCACACTTTGCACATAAATAATTCACTAAAGTCAACGATAGATGGCTCCAAGTTAATACACCCACCCACAGTATAGAAAAGAAGAGAAAAATCCTTTTTTTCTATACTATATTGTTGAAAGTTGATGGAAGGGTATTAACTTTAAAGAGATTAAAGTGTACTTATGGAAAATAATGTCAAATAATCTAAATTATACTTTTGTTTGTTAAATTTGTTATTTGCTATGTTCTGTTTCGTAAAGATCCGTAATTCCGTTAGCAATTATATAGTTTCGTTGCTCGGAGTACCTACCGTTTTTTGAGAAAAAGACTCGTTTGTGTTGAGTGTTATATACTTAGAATAGCGAAGCGAAGCTGTTATTAATCTATGGTTATATAGAATTCTTTGGTGATGTACTGTGTTTGAAAAAAGACTTCTTTGAACATTTTTAATGCGAAGCTGTTATTAATCTATGGTTATATAGAATTCTTTGGTGATGTACTGTGTTTGAAAAAAGACTTCTTTGAACATTTTTAATGCCTTTAGTGATGCATATTTGTTGTTTTATTCTTAATAAAGGGTGCAGTGTTAACCTATGTTTCATTTACACGATTTACACTGAGTTTCCTTATAAATAAATAATATGTATACTATGCCTATGTGTGTGTCTGTGTTTATATGCCTTTGTAATTTGCATATGTGTGTGTTTATACACCAAATGCCTTTGTGCGCATTAGGTCACTTTCGCAATTCGTCACATGAGATGTTTGCCACTTTATCGAAAAGCCACATTAGCTTTAGGACACTTTCCGAATTGGGCATAATATCTCGTAGCCACATGATACATTTGTCACATTATGAATTTGGCATATTAGTGTTTGGACACACACCCACATACACATCTACTCATCTAACTACTAGCCTTTCGCCCGCGGCTTCGCCCGCGTGTACCTACTGCACGACGTTATTCCGCGCGGAATTTAATACCACAATAACCCGTTAGTATAGTTGCTTTTAATAACTTCGATACAAAACTGCAAAACTGTCATCTCTTCCGTGGCCGCTTTCAAAGAGTATGTAATCACTGACGTCTGCGCGCGGTCAAAATCGAATACTAATCTTTTCCATAAGCTTAGCATAAATAATGTACTGTAACTAGCGCCAAAAATGCACCAGTCGCGCATGCGCGCAGAGTTATCTGACGCGCACTCTACTTTACAGAGTAATTTATATATGTAGGAAGTAGAGACCAATCTTGGCCCTTTTATTGGTAGTGTATACTTAACTAGCGCTATCTATCGTCTGGTGTAGGCAACTTTTGGTGTATAAACACACACACTAGACATAGTCTTCTTATTATTTATTCTACTTTAGTCTACTATAATTTATATGACAAAACAACGTTTACCGGGTCAGCTTAAGCTAGTTAGCAAATAAAGAATCAATAAGCAAGATTAATTAATAATTAATTAATTAAATTAATCAACTGGATGCGGGCAGCGCAGGACCGATCGTTGTGGAGATCCTTGGGGGAGGCCTATGCCCAGCAGTGGGCGTCTTACGGTTGAAAAAATGATGAAGCAAGATTAGATGTCAACAAAAACGGCTACATCCATAAATTGTCAAGACATGGCGCTAAATGATAAATGTAAAAGACAAACTACTGCTATATACACTGACCTCTATTATTTACACACTGGACTGGCTGACATAAAATATTGTCGACTGCGGTAATGATTGTGTCAAAATTAGTTCTCGGGACACTCGTAGTGGCGGCGCTTTAAATTGCCACACAAAATTAGCTGTAATTTATATGGAGACAGCCTGTCCAGTGTATAAATAATAGAGGTCAGTGGCTACGTAGTAATAATTATATAGTATTCTTTGATACTGCCAAGGATTCTATATTAGTGCATTGTGCGGCAAAAGATACGAGTTTGTCCGGAAAGCTTTATCGCTTAATGAAACCAGAATCAAAACGCAAATGGAAATGCAATATCTGCTCAGGAACATTAAATACCTACTGCAACTTCGTCGAGCAAAACACCATACACTATTACGACTAGGAAAAAGAAACTGTTGGAAATAAGAAAATCTGTTAAAAATGATATTTCTACGTCCACACCAAACACGAGCATAAAATTAGTTTCATTGTCAGTAGCTGATACACAAGGGCAAAGTAATATAACTGGCCAAATAAAATATACTGAAACATTTGGTATTAATTTATTATGAATAAGTAGGTACCTACTAATAATTTCTCTACAAAAAGTAATGATATCTCATCAAAAACATAAAATATGTGAAGTGAGAGCCAACTTCAATATTAGGAAATATGCCTTGGTTGTTGACTTCAACGACAAAAGATGTGAGATCTAAATGGGTGCCAAGTTTAACGGTCAGTCCTGAAAATTTAGTACTTACATAAAATGTTTCATAACAACTTAAAATATAATTTCTTCTTATAACTTAGGATAATATATTGAAGCCTAAGGTCTGACTTGGCTAGTTTTCATATACGAATTATATATATATATTTTAGCCTTCGCCAGCTCTAAAGCCGAAGTTCTTAATTAAGATTTTTCTCTATGCAAACTTCGGAGATAAGGGAGGGGGGATGGTATTTTTTTAATATTTCCTCATAATTCAAAAACTATGCGGTTTTATACAAAAAGAAAAAATATTGAGAGTGTGCAAGTAGCGCTCTATTATATGATACCCTATATGCCCTAGTAGCCGCACTTCAAATTTTTAATACCTCCTTTCAGCCCCTATTGAAGAAAAAATATAAATATTTTTGTCTCTTATTTGCAAAATAGTTGGGCAAACGTCGTCTAAAACTATTCCAAATTTCAAGTTGATATCATTAGTAGTTCTCGAGATATCCAGCTGTGACAGACAGACAGACTTAGTCGCACCATAAGGGTTCCTTTTTACCTGTTTGGTTCGGAACCCCAAAAAATCATCATTATCATTAATTCATTATTTGTCTTAAGCATGGTATTAGGTACATTATTGAATGATACAAATAATGAAAAATATTCTTAAATTGGTTACTTATATGTCTAAGTAATATCACAGAAAAAAACTTTTACAAACTTTTGACCTAGAATCATAAAATTTGGCAAACTTCAGATCTTACAATAAAAATAAAGGTAAAAAAATAATGGTAATTTATAGTTTAATCACTAAAAAAACTAATACAAACTTACATTTGTAGTTAATTTCATACAAAATGTGAGTCAGTTTGTCTACGTTTTATAAGATGTCAAGAAATGTTCCCACAATAAAAGGTACCCTATATGTTGAACCAGGTTATAAGTACACAAAATTTGGTAAAAATCCGTCCAGTAGTTTTTGCATGAAAAGCAAACAAACAAACAGACGCCCGCAAATATAAGTTGGTCAACGTTTTTTTATTATAAAGAAATTTTCCCGCATTAAAAGGTACCCTATATGTTGAACCAGGTTATAAGTTATTACTACACAAAATTTGGTAAAAATCCGTCCAGTAGTTTTTCCGTGAAAAGCAAACATACAAACAGATGCCCACAAATATAAGTTTGTCAACGTTTTTTTTAAGGTCAAACGATTACCATACAAAAAACGTTCAACTATGTTAGGATTCACCATTTATGGTAAATTATGTGTTCTATAGTCTTTTCTCATGTTTAAGTAGGCGCGAAATGAATAATTTTACATACCTACTTTCATTCAGAATTATAGCACAAATCAACTCAAAATTTTCATGAAACTTACGCATGTGTGTGTGACATTAGTCGTGTACGTATCATAAAGTTAATATACCTATCGGAATAGAGAAACAAAGGGCTGAGCGAGCGGGATGTCACTAGCAACAACACTGTGAGATAAAAGGAGATGCGTGATGCAACGTAACAGAACCGTTTTTGGCTACTGTTTGACAGTTCGTCAGCACTTAATCAGCACGCTGAGAATTTAGGTATTTTATTTTTTTCGGATTTTACGTGCAATCTTAGATATTTTTAGCCAATATTGGTATGTAAACATGGTGACTTGCTCAGTTATTGATTGTTGTACAACACAATGAAATAATCCCGCAAAATGTTCATTTCACAGGTAAATTATTCCAAACCGACCCCTCCCTTCCCAAGGTTTATTTTTGCCATTGCGCTTCGAATTTAAAGCAAGAAGTGTGATAATGCTCTTCAATAAACATTTATTTATGTAACAAGCAAATATTGATTACACATAATGCAGAATTTACAAATATTTTGTGTACAGAAATAATTTTCGTTTTACACTAGGGCTGCATCAAGTTATCGATATTTCGTGTCCACTGTCTATCACGCGGTAAACGAATAAATGTATTACTGGTTATTAAAGCACGCACACACACACTCACGGCATGCATGCAGAAACAATTATTTCCTTTTCATAGTTATATTATTTTTCCCCCAAATGTTTCTCCTGTTTGTACTTCATCCGAACCGTCCGCTATAACTGTTTTACAATCGCAAATTGGTCCCTGCGATTCAGGCCTAGAGTCTTGTGCAGAGACCGCTGTGAAACTTAATTATAAGGTTCCTTAATGTTTTCTTTAGATAATCCTGTTTTGATAATTCATGTAGGTAATGGAACATTTTGCATTTAAATAAATTATTTATATTTGTATTTGTATTTGTAAAGTACCTATACGACGTTAGATATGAATTACCTGGGAATGTATAATCCCATTTAAGATACTTAACTGATCCATCACATAGGTATCAGTTTTTGACTGTTAGAATGGTTTATATGATCGAAGGTTAGAATACCTATTCTAGGTACCTACCTAACCTATACTATCATTAGTAATTTAAGTATCTTTCAGATTTCATACTAACTTGGATACCAGAAAAACATGGACTAGATTAATTATTATGTAGTAAGCATTTTGATGAAAAATATTTCCAAACGCAAGGAGTGAAACGTACTATCACTGTGGAAGTACAAACAAATTGTTCAAAGGATTGTGCGAAGCATGACCGGGTCGCTAGTGTATAATAAATGATTTAAAATCTCTTCGGAGTTTTTCTTAAATATGCATACTTCACTGCAGAATCGACGTTTTAGCCATGCAAAATCCCTTCCCATCATAATATTACTATATATTAATATATAATTATTAGACGACCTCCGTGGCAGAGTGGTGTACGCACCGGTTTCAAGGTGCCGCTATCTCTAAAGGTCCCGGGTTCAATCCCTGGTCGGGTAAATGTTGAAAACGATTTTTTCAATATTTCCTCGGGTCTGGGTGTATGTGGTAATACCCGTCGTTGTTTCCAATTTCCATAATACTAGTGCTTAAGCTACTTTACCTTGATATCGGAACAATGAAAGTGATGGTGTCCAATATATATTTATTTATTAGGTACTCTATTTTATATTTTCGATATCGATAAGCGACATGAACTACATCACTGACACGCATACATAAACAATTTTACACACACAAATGCCACCCAATTTCGGTTTCGTTTGACACCTCGTGGTTGTTCCTCTATTCCGATAGGTATATTAACTTTATGGTACGTATACAAACATTGCGAGCGAATTTGCGACGTTGCCGTTCCATGCGGCTAAGACGCGCAACGCGTGATGCCGCTCTTCCGTTTGTGTCATGTGGTTTGTGTCAATTATCTATATATATAAAATCGAGGGGACATAACTCACTCATCACGAAATCTCGAAAACTACTGGGGGGTTAAGCTTATATGGAACTTCCTCATTTATCGATTTAGAAGCATGAAAATTGGTACGTTGGATATTGGTTACGACCGAAAATGATCTGAGTAAGCAAAGTAAAAAAAACTCCTCCTTAATAGGGTTAAATGGGGAGATAAAGTTTACATGGAACTTCTTCATTTCTGAACTTAGAAGTATGAAAATTGGTATGTTGAATACTGATCACGATTGAAAATTATCTGCGTAAGCGAAGTTAAAAAAACTCCCAGATAATGGGGTAAAACGGGCGGATTAAGCTTATATGGAACTTCCTCATTTCTAAACTTAGAAGTATGAAAATTGGTATGTTGGATACTGGTCACGATTGAAAATGATCTGCGTATGCGAAGTTATAAAAAATAACCCGATAAGGACCTTAAGGTCCTCCATATTGCCGTTCCGTCAACCCCCGTAAGGACCATTCGGTCCGCCACAGACTTGGCACAGATTACATTTTTTTACTCCATGAAGGAGTCTATGCGTGTATGGGACACTTGATTTTATATGGAAGCTGCATACATTGTCTATAGGCTGTAAAATTCATATCCCTCTGCATGTTTCGTTCGAATTGATATAGAAAAAAGAAAGTCTCATTTTTTTCGCTCTGCATCTGCAAATGTTTATAATATTTTATAATATGTGTAATCTTATTATTTCGAAGCAAAAAGCAAGGTAAATTGTGTTTTACTGTTATAAAAAGTGTTATTTTAGTGTTTTACAGAGGAAGTTATAGGAATCAAATCTAATAATATATCTAAAAAAATGTCAAAAAATTTCAAAAAAATTCTTCAAAGAATTCAGTCAAATAGCTTATTGCTGCACTTATACCATGTAGAACTAATATATTACTATAGTAATATAGTATAATTTAGTACCTGAAAATAGATAAAACATTCATAAGCCAAACACACTTTACATAATGAAAAAATATAGCCTAATTCCTAAGTTATCAGGTTTTTCGTAAAACACGGCTATTTTTTCCATTTTAGCGATTTATTTTTACCTAGTAGCGCGGGCGGTGCGTTCGTTTATATATGCGATAGGCGCCGGGCTTCAAGGGTAGAATGGGGGGATTAACGCTTATATGAAAACTTCCTCATTTCTGGACTTAGGAGTATGGAAATTGGTATGAAGGACACTAGGTTATGATTAAAAATGATCTGCGTAGGCAAAATAAAAAAACCCCTAATAGGGTAGAAAGGGGGGGCTAATATTTATATAGGGTGGGTGGGGAGGTATTAAAGATACAGAGTTTGGATGTTTATGGCTCAATCACAACTAAACGGCTAAATCGATCGGGATAATTAAACTCAGGCCGGTATCCGGTAGAAAATCAGTATTACACATTTTTTAGCAAAGTATTGACTTGATTTTTTGCATTTTGGTAGTTCAAGAGTAGGAGAATGTCCGAATATTATTATACGATAGTAGCTCCTGTTTGTCTAGGTATCGTTACCTTCTTATGCCTAAACCACGGGTAGCGTCCTCGGCCTACGATCGATGAGGTTATGTGAATTTTGCAATTGCCTATCATGGGATTGCTGTTAAAATATATATCGTGCTTCGGAATAGACGCGATAAGCCGATGCCTCTGGCTGCATTTGGATTGGTTTGTACACCATAACTTCAATGGGCCCGTGTGGAAGGTCATGGCCCATTCTGCTTATCCATCTATATGAAGGCCTGTGCCCCAGCAGTGGGAACATTAAAATAGATTGATGACGGTACTGATGAGACCTTAGAGAATGCCTATCTACCTACTTTATGACACAAAATTTTGCGATGTAGTACTCGCGGACGTAGTCGCGGCCGGCCATTCATACTCCTATTTCTACTATCCCCACTATTATTATAAATGCGAAATTGTATATGCTCACGTCAAAACGGCTGAACCAATTTTGATGAAATTTGGAATGGAGATAGTTTGAGACAGTGCTTCCGGGTGCTCCTTCTAATTACTCCTACTGATAGAAGCACTGGGACACCCATGTCCTGATGCTAGGAAGGACATAGGCAAATTGTAACCGCGGGAATAATGCTCATCCCCATCATGGTAAAATAAGTTTTAGCTCGGGCAAAGCTGTAGAATGGAATTGGTATTTAAGGCGATAATTTGAGTTCATGGGAAGGATGATATTTAGAATAGAGACAGTTTAAGTGGAAATCTCATTGTATGGAAAAATCACTTTAAGCGCAGGCTAATTTGGGGGCACAAATTGGTATTTAAGTAAATAATTTGAGACCCTGGGAAGGATTATAATAAGCTACTTATACTTTTTACCACAGGATAGTATCATATTCCCAGGGGAAAATCAATAAGTAGGTATTATTTGTTTGTCCGTCTTTCACGTCCAAAACGGAGTAACGGATCAATGTGATTTTTGGTACGGGAGTAGATTGGGAGCTGGAGAATGACATAGTTTATCCCGGAAAATATTACATTCCATCAGGATAATGTCGTGTAGTACACGCGGGCGAAGCCGCGGGCGGAAAGCTAGTAATTTACATATTTCTCTTTTGAGTTAGTACTAGATCCCGCTGCAAATTAGTGCGCTCATCGAGTTTTTGCTAATAACCTAATTTTTACGTACTTCTATTAATGATTAGGAGAATATATATCTATAGGGTTAACTATCAAAATGTTGCCGCTAGTATTTAAAAATAACGGCCAAGTGCGAGTCGGGCTCGCGCACGAAGGGTTCCGTACCATTGTCTATACAACATTATACACTAATTATAACATACAATATTATTCTATACTAGCGGATCCTCGCGGTTTCACCCGCGTGGTACCCGGTACCCGTGGGAATATCGGGATAAAATTTAGCTTTCTAATGGTGAAAGAATCTTCTAAATCGGTCCAGTAGTTTAGGAGCCTATTCGATGCAAATAAACAAACAAACAAACAATCAAATCTTTCCTCTTTATAATATATGTATAGATAAGACAACATTAGACCGGACCGGACAACGGGTCAGTATGGGAAAGTTTGAAACTATAAGAGATAGAGGTATATTTGTTTTATGGAACCATGTCGTCGATATTAGAGTTTAGAAAAACTGCATTCAATGATTTTCAAAAAAACTTATACACGACTCGGAAATGGGTCGGTACTCGGTAGTCGGTAGGGAAATCGAACCTTATCAGTTTTCAAAACTAAAATATTATGCTATTTTATTACGAAAGTTGATTGTGTAGATTGTTAGAAATACATTTTACTATGGAAACCTATGTCTACAATTGAAAGAAAGTGCTGCAGTTATCTATCTCATAGATGTGCACACGCCCCTTATCATACTTCGGTCCGCGAGGTATATAGGTTTTTTTTGGTATCTTTTTTTATACCTTGAGTTACATTATCGAAGTTTTCATACGAATCCCTAACTTTTTCAAAATATTCTGTAGCCTATGTCAAAGAATATATACACTTACGCGAAAAGAAACGACACTTAAGCATGTGTGCACGTAAAATCGCTTGCGGCTATGTGTGGGTGTCTGGATGTGAGCGGGGGTCGTGAGAGGCGCGCGGGGCGGGGAACGGGCAGTCGGTGAATGCCTTGGCCTAGGGCTGGCGCAATCTTCATACATTCAAATGGAAACTACTAGGAAGCCTAAAAATGCGAAAATGTTAAAATTCAGTCGATAATAAATAATTATTCAGAGGACTAATTTTTATTTGGGCGATTATTGATTCACTCACTCAGTATTTTTGTCGTTAACTTAGTATTTTCTTTGGACGATTTAGTATTTTATTCGGACACATTAACTGTGTCCCACTGTTAGTAGCTTATTTTACGTACATATATTATTATTATTATTCCCTTTATTACATTTAAAATACTTACAGAATTATATTTCTAAACGTAATTTTTTTACAATATAAAACATTAAAAAATATAACATTTAAAAATACAAAAATGCAGTTCCCAAACGGTAGCAAGATCAGGGTCCCGGCTACCGATGGTTAAGGATCCAGAGACAGACACGGGCCGTGTACAGAAGTAGGTACTGCCTTCTGCATCTGACTCCCGATCCATCCACCTAACGCAAGCCTCTTAAGGTGTTTATCGAGGCTCTTGGCTATCAGACCATGGGCAGATATGACTATCGGAACAACAATTGCTGAATCAATGTCCCACATGTCAACAATCTCGTGAGCTAAATCAAGATATTTGTTTTCTTTATCTTTTTCAGCTTTCCCAAGGTTGTCGTCAACTTGTCATGTCATGGGGAACAGCGACATAAACAATTATTGCGTGGCGTTCATGTCGATTCGATTCTGATATTATTGTATTGTAGCTAATGCTACAATAGTCCTGCCTGTCTGTAATGATACTGATGATAGATCGATTCCAATACAATATGGCATGGCTATTTTCAAGAACCTGTTCTGGTGCATACTTGTAGTACGGCACCTCGGATGAACAAGTTGTTGGTGTATTATCCTTGGTTATGTCTATGCAAATACTCGCCGTTTGCGAGACGAGAACAACCGGAGATTATATGTCTAAGGGATTCACCCGGACGATGGCACGCTAGGCTATACATCCACTGTGCCATCCCTTAGGATATACTTTCGGTAGTTATTCGTCATCACAACCTTATCCATAACTGCACAGACAAAACCTTCGGTTTCACCAAAATGATACTTGTTTACCGAGATATACGTATTCCTGAACATATTCTAATAAAGTATTTTCGACTCGAAATTAGTCATTCGTAAAATGTCGCTAGTTAGTTTATTGAAAATTGAACGTGTCTTTCATTACCTAAATATTCTTACACAAATTATATAACATCCTACACGAAACCTTCTTTGGTATTATTCTAAATATTCCATTTCGTATCAACCCTAGCGTCGGCTAAACGTCACCGGCGCTCAAACTCTCACGGACACGGAGTGTCACCGCTGTGCCTATGTTAATCAAGGATAATGTAGCAGAAAGAATTTTTGAAATCAGTCTAGTAGTTTTTGAGTTTATTCGTTACATACCTGATACATACATACCTACATACATACCTGAATACATACAAAACGGGAATACAGAAAATCTTTCCTTTATAATATTAGTATAGATAAGGAAAAATCGGCCAAGTGCGAGTTGGACTCGCCCATGAAGGGTTCCGTACCAACTTAACGTACCGATTGCCTATACCAAGCCAAAATTCTATTAGGTACTTATCATTTTTCGTCAACAAAATATAACATTGTTTTTATTTACATTCGCTGTTTTCGAAAATGTGTTATATCTCAAAAAGTGCTTACTACATCTCGTTCAAACTAATTTTCGTTGAAAGTTATTATAAAGATGTACAGTATATATTTTTTCTAGATTTTTCACTAATTTATTTCAAAAGTTAGAGTGGTGGGGGGGGGGGGGGGGGGGAAACATTTTATCGCTTTGGAAGGCTCTATCTTTCAAAAGATTGACTTTCAGAAAAAATGGTTCGAGAAACCTTTATGCCATTTTTAAAGACCTATCTATAGACACCCCACACGAATATGGTTGATAAAAAAAGTATTTTTCGGTTTCAGTTTCATGTATCGGAAGCCCCCGGATTTTTGTATTAAAATCGTAAAGCGGTTTATAAAATACATCTACTTACCAAATTTCAACTGAGTCTAGTTTTTATAGTTTTGGATAAAAGTGGCTGTGACATGCGGACGGATGGACGGACAGACGGACAGACAGACAGACAGACAGACAGACAGACAGACAGACAGACAGACAGACAGACAGACAGACTTGACGAATCTATAAGGGTTCCGTTTTTTGCCATTCGGCTACGGAACCCTAAAAATGGTTAAAGAATCTTTTATATTATTTTTGAAGACCTATCTATAGGCACCCCACACGAATATATATATAATTTTTTTTAGTTTCAGTTTTATGTATGGGGTTATTATTTATATTTTCGTATAAAAATTGTAAAGCGGTTTACAGGATACATCTACCTACCAAGTTTCAAATGTGTAGTCTTAATAGTTTTGGATCAAAGTGGCTGTAACATACGGACAGACGGACAGACAGACATGACGAATCTATAGGGGTTCCGGTTTTGACCATTCGGCTAAGGAACACTAAAAATGGTGTTCCAAGCATTGTTTTATTTTCCCTGTATACGTTTTTTGGAGCATTAGTTGATAGACTACTTGTGTAATTTAAAAAATAATGCAATTGCATTTGTTGCAATTTATACATGTAAATTAATGTTTTAATGTTTTTTTTAAAACAATAATAAATATAAAAAAAAAATAGCTTCCTGAGGTTTGAACCTTAACTTTCTGATGCCTGAGTCTAGCATATAGACCGCTGGGCCTCATTGTCGTTATTAGCTGGATCGAAATGTTTTCTTACTAGAAAGTAGAAACTCGGATTTATGGTATGCATGTGTGAGTGATTAGTAAAATTAGATGACAGAAAAACTCCTTCAACATATTTGGATGATTTTTGTACTATAAATAGTTATGTGTTGATTTCGAAAATTCAATATTCATTTATAGAAGGCGCAAAAAGTATTTTGAGTTACAAAGATACAACAATAATTAACAAAAAAATAAAAACTACTAAATAGCGAAAGTAGCGCCATCTAACGAGCCTTCAGCTTTTTGTGACTTAATCGTTTGACCTTAATATAAAGAAATTTTCCCGCAATAAAAGGTACCCTATATGTTGACCCAGGTTATAAGTTATTACTACACAAAATTTGGTAAAAATCCGTCCAGTAGTTTTTGCGTGAAAAGCAAACATACAAACAGTCGTTATCAACGTTTTTTTAAATATAAAGAAATTTTCCCGCAATAAAAGGTACCCTATATGTTGACCCGGGTTATAAGTTATTACTACACAAAATTTGGTAAAAATCCGTCCAGTAGTTTTGCGTGAAAAGCGAACATACTAACAGACAAACAGACAAAAATTTTATTATCTATCGTTTTGGGGTCTATTCTATATCCTGTACACATAACAAAGCAGTAATTATTTAAAAAAAATATTTAATGTACAGACTTTTTTTCCGTTTCTGTTTTATTATATGTATAGATTAAAGTACCTTTTTCGTCCCTTCGTCATGCCCGTCCGGAATTCTTGAAATCGTCAGTGTAATGCTTAGCTCTTAAACTATTAACGCCAAATAACAGATTATTAATAAAACTAGTAAACTGTAAGTTGGCATGGATAACAAAGTAATTACGACAAAAGGGTGCTTAAAATATTATAAAATCTTATTTTAGGCCTATTCTATTAACGCCTCTAGGATAGTACCTCTTGAATATTAAAAGTGAAAATGTTTTTTCTTGAATATTTAAAGTGAACTGAAGTGAAGATGATAACTCGTGGCAGGCAGTGTATAAATAATCTTTGGTGAAATTAGGTGCGTTTCGCAATTATTTATTTTAATCTGTCTATCTTTATTAATTTTAGATGATACGTAAGTAGCTCGGCTCGACTAGTTTTATCAATAAAAGCTGTATCTCATTAGGGGGAACTATTAACGCCAAATAACAGATTATTAATAAAACTAGTAAACTGTAAGTTGGCATGGATAACAAAGTAATTACGACAAAAGGGTGCTTAAAATATTATAAAATCTTATTTTAGGCCTATTCTATTAACGCCTCTAGGATAGTACCTCTTGAATATTAAAAGTGAAAATGTTTTTTTCTTGAATATTTAAAGTGAACTGAAGTGAAGATGATAACTCGTGGCAGGCAGTGTATAAATAATCTTTGGTGAAATTAGGTGCGTTTCGCAATAATTTATTTTAATCTGTCTATCTTTATTAATTTTAGATGATACGTAAGTAGCTCGGCTCGACTAGTTTTATCAATAAAAGCTGTATCTCATTAGGGGGTGCCTTGTCAGTGACGAGACGCCGGCAGACGTCGCCAATGTCGCCAACCTTGTTCCTCGTAGATTACCAAGTTTGATAACTGACTTTCTATAAGAAAAAACAATTCTTTCTAGATTACCCGGTTTTCAAATGGAATTTATTATTCCTAGTAGAAAACTGTTATTTTATTTAGTTCTATCGTTTTACAGGATTCCCTACCCTACCTCATTCTGGTACAGCTTGGTATCGAAAGCGAAGAAAACTCTCGGAAGTGCTGCTGGAGTCTCGTGTTGCTGCCATGGCATCCTAATAAGATACGGCTCTTTGTCATTTATTGACGCCTTTGGTTGATAGATATGATATATTGGTAGATATGATATCTACTTACCGACTATTCTGACAGTCGCTGTAGCTTCCAATCCGCAACATTCCGTCGCAGGGTCCGGGGGGAAAGCGGTGAGTTGGGACTGACAGCTCCCTCTGGTTGGCGGGGCAGGCGTTGGTCCGCAGCACACGTCGGTGCCGCCAGACATACACCTGCACCAAAGTAATAATTAAACATTATACACGCAAGGTAATGTCTTTTAAAAGTTAAAATTTACTCACAAGATTATCATCAGCTTGGTCGTTATGCAAGATTCGGTTCCAGTGACAGAGTAGATGAGAGGAAAAAGGACATGAAAAAGGGTGAAAAAGGTAATGGATGTAATTGAAGACGGCTATCCGAGGAAAGGGAACTCTAGTTAAACGGTAGAGACATTACATGAAGGATTATAGATGAGACGACTGCAAATGTGTGTGACGTCTGATAGAGATTCATTTAAAAAAGGACATACTGCGCCGAAATTACATGAATGGGTTAAAGACAAGAAAATTATAAACTGCAGCTCCGCGTAGTATGACATTGACAGTATACCATAGTTAGGTGATATTTTAAAACACTTACATTGAATTACGTACGTAGTTTTCGTTCGTATTCATTATGTTTAATAAATTAGGACATTCTTGTATTGGCACGCAAGTGCCTGATTTCCCCTCTGGTGTGTAGCAGTCACTACAGCATACCTGTTAATAATTGCAATGAGACATGTATTGGATTGGAACTTCCTTATAGGAAACTAATGCATTGTTATCACCATAATTATTTGGGTATAACCGTATTTGTTAAGATAAGTTAGGATTTGCGGCACTTGTCAAATATATAAGTATATTTTTATTAAACGTGTTTTATTTAGTATAGCAATAGGTATAAATAAAGCTTACATTTACCCTCTGCGCCACACTAAAGACTTACTTTTTGGTCTCTGCAGTTGCTCCTGACCGAGTCAACTAATCTGGGACATTGATTGATTGACACGCATTTACCCATACCGCCATCTGGTAGATTGCATATTTCTAAAAAATAGGCAGCTTTTTAACCGACAACAAAAAATGAGTTTATCAGTTTGACCTGTACGTATGCATGTGATTTAGTTGAAATTGGATACAATACAATTTAAGTAGCGTTCTATTTAAGCTTCCAAGCACGTGTGCTGTATTTCGAACTGTAGCTTTTATGTATTATGTAAGTACTTAGTTTATGTTTGTCCACGCATTTCTCGAAAACTGTAATTCATATCGAAATTCTTATCTTTTTGACTTAGATTAGGTGTATTCCAACTTAGAGAACAGTTTGTTTCGAAAATAAAATATTTGAAAAAATCTACTCGTCTCACAAGTTCACAACTAGCTTCGATGGGACTCGAACCCACGATCTTTCACTGTCCGTGCGAATGCTCTAACCACTGAGCTACGGAGTCGCTGAGAGAAGCGATCTCGAATCGATTTTTGACTCGTGGTCCCACCAACTTTGTCCCACTGTTACTCGTGGCCCCACTAATCTTCAACACTAGGACTCGTGGTTCCACTGCTACCACCAGTCATAGTAATAAAGTAGGGTTTGTTTTCCCACTGCGCTGCAATATTGATTTTCGACATTCACTTGTTTTCCTCATATGCACTTATTTTTTCGTCTTACTTCTTAAATCAGACGTAGTGGGACTACGAGTCATGAATCTAAAATGCCACCCTCTCGGTGGGACTTGTAGTGGGACCCCGAACTCTAACTTGGTGGGGCTACGAGTCCGGTGGGACAAAATTGGTGGGACCACGAGTCAAAAATCGTCGAATCTATCCGATACTCCTAACGCGCAAGACGAGTGACGAGTGACGTGACGAGTAGCGCATAGTTATGTCCCGGTTCACAATACGCGTGTTGGCTATCATAGCCATAGCACTTGATGACGAGGAAAGATAAAATAGAAAGAAAAGAAGAAGAAGGTATTGGGTACACAATATCGTACCGTAGAGCCATAAGCTCGGGAGCCGTAAGCGCGGGGACAGCAAGTTGAGCGTCCCGCAAAGCGGTTCATGACCAGCTCCAGCTATGCGATTCTCAGCAACACATCGACGCTGCCAACATGGCTGAGATCATGGATGTTACATCAGTCACATCGTGCGCTGCAATTACGGCGTTACATTTGGTATTCTGTAAGCTCTATTAGCTCGCCAACGATCTCTCGGCTGCATCAACGCAAGGCTGATCGCAAGGATGTGCTAGGAGAGTAGACTTAATTCTTGCAGCATAATCGATAAATTCTTGACTAGATAAAAAAAATATGTTTTACTTAGAGAATGCCAATTTTATACAAGAAATTTAAAATAATTGATTACTTATCACGCCGCTTACAACACATGGACGCTGCCAACATGGCTGAGATCATGGATGTTACATCAGTCACATCGTGCGTTGCAATTACGGCGTTACATTTGGTATTCTGTAAGCTCTATTAGCTCGCCAACGATCTCTCGGCTGCATCAACGCAAGGCTGATCGCAAGGATGTGCTAGGAGAGTAGACTTAATTCTTGCAGCATAATCGATAAATTCTTGACTAGATAAAAAAAATATGTTTTACCAGAGGGGTCTCATCACGAACAAAAAAAATAAGTTCAAAATTGTCTCAATAGATGGCGATACGTGTTTCGCTTACAGTTTTATCATATCAAATAAAACGAAAAACCACAATAAAAGCCACTGAAAAGTGTCATAAATTTACTGTCATATTTAAAAAAGAATCGATTTACAAAATGTTCGTATTTACAATACTATTTGGAGCATTTTAGAACTATCGCTGATGGGATTGGATATTAAAGAATCCACAGATTACGATAGAATGTTATCATATTATTTTATTTGCCTTAAAGCGCTACTCGCCGCTAGAAGGCGTTTTTGTGATGGCGAAGTATTAAGGCCGGTACACACGTTCAAGCAATGTCTGCTTCACCAAATCTAGTCGGCGCTACACGCGTTCCGATTTGGTCAGGCCCCAGGCTGCATCAAGCTGTAGTTGCATGTGTTGCCAGCCACTGCTAATCTCCCAAAATTAATATTATTTTTGAATACTTAAAACATAGATTTGCCTTCAATAAATAGATTACAAACAAAAATATTTCCGGTTTTTTATTGTTTAAATTATTATAATAATTCTATTTCATTATTTTTTAATTTTCTGTTATTTTCATTAAGATACTAAAACTTGCTAAATATTTTTTACTTAAACCAGCACTTATTATAAATAAATAAAATAAATAAATAAATAACTTCTTACATTCACACCAATTATCTAAGCCCATTTTAATTTCATTAAGAAACTGTATCATGGAAAACTTGATAACGGATAAATATATACTTAAATACTTTTTGTTTGTAAATACATACTTAATATACATTGTAAACACCCAGACCAAGACAAATAGACATGTTCATGCACACAATCATTTGTTTTGTTCGGGAATCGAACCCGAGACCGCTGGCGCAGAAGGTGGGTAGCCTACACCTGCGCCAAATCGGTCTTCAAATCCGATGGATCCGATCCGAACTTATTGATGTGGTGTTATGCCTTTTTTATATTAATTAAGTTTTAAGACAAAATGCGAGTTATTAAATAAAATAAACAAAAAAAAAGATATAATAATATTTGCATAAATGGACAGATTCCAACCTTTTGTTCGTTCAGTCCTACGCAAAAGTAATGAAAGAGCAATTAAATTGAATCCTCTGAAAATCCCTTAAACCTCGGACGACTACGCTACACTCGTCCAGGAGGGCTATCGGCTAAGAAATATTACGGATATGGGCATGGGCTTCAACTGTAATTTGAATTCCCTATTTTGGTAGATTTTTGCTGCTTTGTTCTATTGAACGTTGCTAGCTAGCAATTATTTTACCCGAAGTCACTAAAGAGGGAACAGATAGCGGCAATTTTTTTTTATAAAATTGACCTAAAGTTCGGAAAAACGTATGAATTTCATATCCATAAAGTTACGCGGTAGCCCCCCAGATTTGGTTCGGAGCGCAAATTGGCGGCGCGGGGCGGTCGGATCGGAATGTGTGTACCGGCCTTTAGGCGGCGGCGTTGCCGGCCCAGCACCTCTGTCTCCGCGCGGATTGTTCGAGTGTGGGCGCATGCCGAGCCGACAACGCGTGCGACGCGAATTGGCAACGTCCGTCGTCGTCGTTGTCGCACAACACAATTTCGTAATCTAGCGGGATTTAGTTCAAAATATTGTCCTAAAGATCTATTACTTTATTGGTGTGTATTTACTAACCCCCGAAGCAAAAAAGGGGTGTTATACTAGAAGTTTTTAACCCCCGCCGACGCATAAGGAGGGGTGTTATAAGTTTGACGTGTGTTTGTATCTGTCTGTCTGTCTGTCTGGGGCAACGTAGCTCCTAAACGACTGGACCGATTTTGATGCGGTTTTTATTAATTGAAAGCTAAATTAAATAAGATGGTTCTTAGACACGTTTGATGGAAATCTATCTGACCATTTATGAAGATGGTCAACTGCCTGCCGAAACGTTAAAAGGTACTCGGTTGGTTTAATTCTAATAAATTAAACAAAGTGTTGATTCTACTGAATCTAGTTTTTCGTTGTTAATTAGAATTTTCACAGGTACCTACCTAAGTAGTCTGCCTGTAGGTACATTCGGCTAAGAAAAAAGAATGCACTTTGTTTTCTTTGCATCAAGCTGCGAATTATTAGAGTTAAACTAACCGAGTACCTACTTGTGACAGTGCTTTGTTTACAATGTCGAAATTGGTTTTGTTTCTGTCTATGTTAAATATTATAGAAGTAGGTATCATCTGCAAACAACACAATATCACAGAAGCTTTTTGCAAAACTGTGCCTTATTGCTCTATTATAAAACTTAATAATTTTAAGTAAATTTAATATATAAGGCCTTATAATTTATATGGCATAAATTTGTAGGTATGGCTATTAAGTTACGGCAGAATATTTTTACCTGTTAAATTACCTGCCAATAGTGGCAAGATATTTTTTTTTTCTAAACAGATACTGGTGGCAGACTAGACACTTCCATAAAATAATGTACCTACCTCTTCGATTTATATTAATCGAAGATGTACCTACACCCTGGGCAAATTTAGGTGCAATAAAAAAATGGTACTTACCTAGCAAAAAAATTCTGTCTGTCTGTATGTAGGTACCTACCTAGGTATACTAAACTTTCATTATTCGTAGTGCCTAAACGGATCAAGCGATTTTAATGCAGTTTTTTAGGGTTCCGTAGCCCAATGGCAAAAAACGGAACCCTTATAGATTCGTCATGTCTGTCTGTCTGTCTGTCTGTCTGTCTGTCTGTCTGTCTGTCTGTCTGTCTGTCTGTCTGTCTGTCCGTCCGTATGTCACAGTCACTTTATTCCAAAACTATAAAAACTACACAGTTGATACTTGTTAGGTAGATGTATTCCGTGAACCGCTTTACGATTTTAATACAATAATAAAAAATAAAAACAAATTAAGGGGGGCTCCCCATACATAGAACTGAAACTGAAAAATATTTTTTCAACAAATATATTCGTGTAGGGTGTCTATAGATAGGTCTTTGAAAATAACATGGAGGTTTCTTAAATCATTTTTTCTCAAACTCAATATTTTGAAAGATAGAGCCTTCCAAAGTGGTAAAATGTGTGTCCCCCCCCTCTAACTTTTGAAATAAAAGAATGAAAAATCTAGAAAAAATATATGCTGTAGATTTTAATAAAAACTTTCAACGAAAATTGGTTTGATCGATACATAGTCAGTACATTTTGAGATATAACACATTTTCAAAAACCGCAAATGTAACTTTGTCATTCATACAAACACTATGAAAAACAAAGTTATATTTTGCTGACAAAAAATTATGTTAGAATTTTGGCAAGGTATAGGCAATCGGTACGTTAAGTGTGTACGGAACCCTTCATGGGCGAGTCCAACTCGCACTTGGCCGATTTTAGGTTTTTTATTTTGTATGTAGGTAATTTAAAAAGGAAGATACTTATAAAAATAAAATTTAAGAAACTTAAAAACCCTCGACTCAAAAAAAACTTACAAATGTAAAAAGATAAAATTTCTCTCTCGGTCGGGGGACCCTCAACGTATAATTATAGGTAAGTACTTACCCTTTTAGTACCTACCTAGGTACTTCTATTTTGTGGTCCCCCGATTGAGATAAATTTTATTTTTTTACTTTTTTAAGTTTGTTTTATGTCGGGGGTTTTTAAATGTTTTTCTTTATGAACTACTTAATACGACGGCATATTTTTTCTGTTTTCACGACGGCATATTTAAAAAAAATGCAAATGTTTATTTAAGAAGCAAAGAGTCACTCTTGTGCTTTTTGCAGCGTTAGTTTATGTGAGTTACGATTACAAAGTGATTATAAAATCATTAGCACTCATTAGTGTGAAAAATGGAAAATGAAGTAAGTATTTAGAAAAAATCGACCGATATTTTGGGATCTATTATTAGGTACCTTGAGGAAGACCCCTGGACGTAATTTATTTGTATTTTTTTTCAATGAGCCCGAAGGCATTTAAATAGATTGTATTAAATAAAATAGTAGTTTTGACCAGTACTTATACTGTTTCCGCCTTGACCACGTAGAGGTAGGTAGGTACTCGTAATTTATGTTATTTACGAATTTGCATTTTCATTTCAATTTATAATCAAGATTTTTAAAAGAATTGATTAAAGTAGGTGTAGGTACTTACATGGATCTTTCAATAAATTCTAAAGAAAATCTTTTATTTGAATTCTCAAGATATTTAGTATAAAAAGTTTGTAAAAAGTATGATATCACGCTTTGTGGTGTGGTTAAGAATGGTTCTAATTCAAATTATCTTTCTCAATATCTGGAATACTTAAACAAATAGTGCTCATTCGCTGAACAACCTTCCTTAGGCCGCTATATTCGTATATCTTAAACTTTATCTGGGCTCTTGTGGGACATCAGATGTACCAGACTTGAGATTATTGTAGGTCAATAGAAAATACTAATCACGCTGAACAACTTCCCTTAAGACGCTATATTTATATATCTTATGGTTTAGCTGTGCTGCTAGGGTTCGACATCAGGTGTACCAGACAGACCTTCGACATTATTACGTAACTGATACACTGGAGCGGGTGCAACATGAGCATTCAACATGATTTTCGTCTTACCCATGTTCATCTTAAGACCCACTCTTTGAGAAGCATTACTGAGTTATTTAAATTTTTACTTTTTTGCATTCACTGACTGACTGACTGTATGTAGTAAGTAGGCTGTGCCTATAGTATAAACACATCTTAGATTTCTGCGCGAACTGTCCATATAAATAAAACACTTTCACGGATTTTTTCACGCAATTTATTTAACAACAACCAAGTTGTTAAATAAATTGCGTGAAAAAATCCGTGATAGTATTTTATTTATACCTATAGCACACCTATAGTATGTTAGGAATGTACACATAAACCGCATCAATCACAAAATATACTCAAAAGATGTAAAACGTATCAAAATCGATTCAGCCAAACGTGAGATATTCACGGACAAACATACATAATGTACATAAAGGGTCAAACTGAGAACCTCCTTTTTCAAAGTCGGTTGTAATACCAAAACCTTCTCCTAAATGTAACAAATACTTTTCTGAAAACCGCATCTCGCGGACAAACCTTCATACATACATACGGGTCAAACAGAGAACCTCCTTTTTTGAAGTCGGTTAAAATACTAAAACCTTATCCTAAATGTAACAAATACTTTCCTGAAAACCGCATTTAAATCAACTGATTTAAATGCGTCTAATATAATTTATGTGAAAAAGTATTATAATACATTTGTAAAGCAGAGCGATATTCATCGCTTTAACACAAGAAATAAAGATAAACTTGTCGTTCCCAAGTTTAGGCTAGAAAAATCCAGAGCCTCATTTCTGGGGAAAAGCATAGCCTTTTTTAAAGTTCCACAGCATATAATTGAACTACCATTGCATAAATTTAAATGTTACATTAAAGAGTCGCTGATGAGCAAAGGATACTATAAAGTAGACGATTATTTGAATGACCGCAATGCATGGTCATGATGTAACACATAACATAATCACTGTTTAATATGATGTATCTTTATACTAAGCAATTGTTGTATTAGTAACGATATGTTTTTTTTTGTAAATGTACTGAACTCAGTTTTGAAGTCACTTAAAAATTATTACTATCGTTCGGTCATTGTCGATATTACATACTCGAAATAGAAGGGAGAGGTGAGGCGGGAGGAGATCCACCTCCTCTCTCCTCTCCACCAATCAACAAGCAGGCATAATCGTCGCGGAACTCACACCTAGCAAATCAAGAAACAAGCGCTACCTAGCGGTGGCTTTTAGCGTAAAAACCCAAAAATGCAGTAAATAACAGATAAACTGTTAATTACCCTTGGTTACTTTCGTTAATAACCGGCTTCGCATCTTCCGCACTTGTGTCGTCACCGATATCGGCACGACAGACGATATCGTTGACGGTAACGACACAGTGTGAAAGCATTTAGTAGTGATTGTATGAAACTGCCAGTCCGACGATATCGTGCCGATATCGTGTCGTTACCGTTATCGTCCAATGTGAAAACGCCCGATATCGGGACGATATCGTCCGCCGATATCGGAACGATATCGGTATGTGACACGATAACCAGCAGCTTGCTATGCGGTTAGTCACAGTGCGCCAGCAAAAGTATTCGCGCGATTCGAGGTAATAATGGCAGCAGTGTAGTTAGTTACCTACGTTTGCTTTAAGCTTTATATTTATGATGAAAAAAAATGATATCCTTAAAGAACATTTTAATTATTTATTTTAAAAAATAATAGCGCCTTGAAAAATGCAACCAAAAAGTAAGAAATAATACCTCTAATACTGTATTCACACTAAATAACATAAGTGCTTTGAAGTCGGACGTGAACATGTACAATTATTTTGGATTTTTTTTGAAGGCGCTTTTTTTATCAGTAAGTAGTAAGTTTCTGTCTTTTTAGTGCATCATGCTGGCAATTTTCGTGTATCCTGGTAAAAAAAAATGGGTATGTTAGAATGTGCACATAAACTGCATCAATAAAAATACTCTCCTGATGAAAACCGTATCAAAATCGGTTCAGCCATCCGTGAGATAATCACGGAAAAACATACATATTATGTAAATACGGGTCAAACCTCCTTTTTTGAAGTCGGTTGTAATACCAAAACCTTCTCCTAAATGTAACAAATACTTATCTGAAACCGCATCTCGCGGACAAACAATCATACCTACATGCGGGTCCAATTGAGAACCTCCTTTTTTGAAGTCGCTTAAAATAACAAAACATTATCCTAAATGTAACAAGTACTTTACAACAAAACACAGGTCAAACTGAGAAGCTTCTTTTTTTTTTGAACTCGCTTAAAATTATTACTATCGATGGGAGAGGTGAGGCGGTAGGAGACCCACTTTTTGGGTTTTTACGCTAGAAACCACCGCTAGGTAGCGTAGCGCCAGTGGCTTGACTTGCTAGGTGTGAGTTCCGCGACGATGCCTGCTTGTTGATCGGTGGAGTAGAGAGACCCACCTCCTCTCTCTACTCCACCGATCAACAAGCAGGCATCGTCGCGGAACTCACACCTAGCAAGTCAAGCCACTGGCGCTACGCTACCTAGCGGTGGTTTCTAGCGTAAAAACCCAAAAATGCAGTAAATAACAGTTATATGTTAATAACGCTTGGTTATTTTCGTTACTAACCGGCTTCGCATCTCCCGCACTTGTGTTGTCCACCGATATCGGCACGACAATCTCAACAATTACACTAGTGTAACAAAACAGTGTAACCACGGGTCCGAAGTGAATCTGTCGACAACGATATCGTTGACTGTAACGACACAGTGTGAAAGCATTTAGTAGTGATTGTATCAAACTGCCATTCCGACGATATCGTGCGTGCCGATATCCTGTCGGTACTGTTATCGTCCAATGTGAAAACGCCCGATATCGGAACGATATATCGGTATGTGACACGATAACCAGCAGCTTGCTATGCGGTTAGTCGAATTGCGCTAGCAAAAGTAAGCGCGCGATTCCAAAAGTTTAACAGAATATACAAGGTAATAATTTTAAGTGCACCATGCAGGCAATTTTCGTGTATTCTGCTGGTAAATAGGTACTTACCTAAACAGGATAGGATGTACACATAAACCGCATCAATAAAAATACTCGTCTGATGAAAACCATATCAAAATCGGTTCAGCCAAACGTGAGATAATTACGCACAATAACATAGGTACACACGGCGGCACATCAGACTATACATGTTGACCTTGAGACCGCCTTTATGCCCTACGTAATAAAAGCTGTTATCGCAGTTCAACTGTATAACTTGATGTGCATGAATGTCGTGTGTACATTCATGTACACACGACAGCACATCAAGTTGTGCACATCACGCCGTGTGCACATGCGAGTCAAACTGAGAACCTTCTTTTTTGAAGTCGGTTAAAATACTAAAACCTTCTCGTAAATGTACTAAATAGGTAGTTTTCTGAAAACCGCATCTCACGGACAAACATTCATACATGCTGGTCAAACTGAGAACCTCCTTTTTTGAAGTCGGTTAAAAAACTAAAACCTTCTCGAAAAATGTATTAAAAATGTAGTTTTCTGAAAACTGCATCTCACGGACAAACATTCATAAATGCTGGTCAAACTGAGAAACTCCTTTTTTGAAGTCGGTTAAAATATCAAAACCTTCTCTTATATGTAACAAAGACTTTTCTGAAAACCGCATCTCGCAGACAAACATTAGATACATGCGGGTCAAACTGAGAACCTCCTCTTTTGAAGTCGGTTGAAATACCAAAACCTTCTAAATGTAACAAATAGGTACTTTTCTGAAAACCGCATCTCGCGGACAAACATACATACATACAGGTCAAACTGAGAACCTCCTTTTTTGAAGTCGGTTAAAATACTAAAACCTCGTAAATGTAACAAATACTTTCCTGAAAACCGCATCAAAATCGGTTCAGCCAAACGCGAGATAATCGCGGACAAACTACCTACCTACTTTATTTACTATACCTTGAAAATAAAGTACCTACTTACTTAGGTAGGTAGGTACCTACTAAAATTTACTCGTCTCTTAACTATCTCCGATGAGACTCGAATCCACGAGCTTTCACTTTCCGGGCGAATGCTCTAACCACTGAGCTACGGAGTCATTGTTTTTTCTGATAGGTACTTCATTTTCAATGATTAATAAAATAGGTATTATTTTCTACTTATGTACGGTCGAACCAATTGAATCGCAACCCATTTTGCTAATTTGTTTGAAAACGCAAAACTATAAAGGTAAATGTCAATGTCAATTAGTTTGAGTTTCAATAATTATCTGTTTTAGAAAATTAACTTTCGGTGGGTAAACTAATCGATTAGTTCGACTGTAACCTGTACTTTAATTAAACAACTATAAAAAGCTTGTTCGGGCAAAGGTATATTGGGTAGGTAGGGTACAACAGTCAAACTTTACTACTTAAATCGTGAATCGTGATTCGCTCGTGGCGTGACCCACCATAAGTTCATTTTCTAAGGCTGGTTTCACAGCTCTCCGTGCGGCCCGCGCGGTCGCTCGCAGCCGCCCGCACACGGGAGCCCGGAACGGAGAAACGGGAGGCGCTAGAACATCGTTTCACATCACAGCAACGCGGGTCGGTCCGTACGGCCCGACTATTGGTACCTATTCTACCGAATCCGGTGTGTGAAAGAGCTGTGTAACCAGCCTAACAGATTTTAAAATTCTGTAAGGTTGCGATTTAAACTTGTTGACATTGACACTGACTTTTATAGTTTTGACGCTTCCAAACAAATCATTAGCAAAATGGGTCATGACATGATTCAATTGGTTCGACTGTACCTACCTTATCAACTAATATCACATCATCGGCATCGGCAAGTTGCATTGCATTGCAACGCGTGCGTGTTCATGTTCATGTAAGCTACGCAACCCAGTAAAGTAGCACTCAATAAAAAATAAGTCATACGTATACTATTTTTAAAGTTTGAATTCGCATATATAGGCGGTTACTAGCGCCACCTTTTGTCCAGGGGCTTAAAACAGTTCGTTACATGACTAACGCTATCTGTTGACGGGAAGCGAAAAACGGGCTCGGTTGACAAAGCACAGCTCCCCTCAATAGCGACATCTAGTGAAATAAAAGAGGAAACTAAACTGCCCGCAAGTTTTTGCCCGCTAGGGACGGTCACATTTCTTGTATGGGATGAGGCATCTGTACTAGTATAGTATTATATTATCTGTGGTTTTACTTAGAAAATGCCAATTTTATACAAGAAATTTAAAATAATTGATTACTTATCACGCCGCTTACAACCGTGCGGCGCTAGTGTCGAACAGCGTTGAAAATTATTATAAAGAATACCAATGGTACGTTCACAGCTGTTGCAGGCGCTGCCACCAAGGCTTTTACGATGTTTGCGCTTAAGGCGCTACTCGGAAAAAGTATGGACTTTTTGATTTAAAACTATAGGACGGTTACAGTTGTTACAAATCTGGTAATAAGATATATATTTCTGCATACCTTTATCTAGATTCGTATAGTTTCAAAAACACGATTTTATGATTTTGCCTCGACACTTTTCGAAAAGACCTCTAAAAATACGAAAATTCGAGATTATTCTTAAATGGGGTTACTTAAACTATTGGAAATTGGTTTAATTAGTGGACACCAATAATATTTAGGATCGTATAGAAGCATTTTTTTTTAAATCGCTGTAGTTTTTTAATACGAAGTGATTTTGTTTTTTTTTGCCTAATCTGCAAAATCGGTCTCGCTTTCACGCGCGTCGTTTTCTCATTGCTATCTCGCTTCAGCATAATTTTTTCGAGTAGGTATCGCCTTAAGGAATCGCACTGCTGGTCCCGAGGCGAGCCGATTACGTTACGATTCCGATTAGTGTGCGTTGCAGTAGGGAGTTTCATACAATTCAAAGAATACTGAACTGCTCGAGTTGATACGTTTACGATCCGTTTACAAGTTGACAAGTTGTGACTTTAACGGGCTGTCGGGCTGTTAGCCAGCGTTCACTTCATCAGTGTGAAGATATTACTACCCTCACACTCACACCGGACAGTAAAACATATTATTCTGTGGTAAAAGGTCGTGGGTTCAAGTCCCACCAGGGCTAGTTGTGAGACGGGTCGTTTTTTTCCTAATACTTCATTTTCAATATTTTGAATAATAAAAAATGTTAATTGAATGCAAAATAAAAGTAAAAATTAGTTCAAGTTTTAACAAAATCGGTTGTGTAGTTTTTAAGATATGGTTTTCGATATATTATGGTACAATCTACACTAAACATTAAGAAATAAAAAGTACTTAATTCAATTAATCAAACCGACCTCAAAAAATACCTTTAAAGGAAAAAATAAAATCTTTAAAGTACTTACTTACCTTTTTGAGGTCGTTGCCAGCCAGGAGCAAGAAAAAACTAGTAAGGCACCGAACTCAAAAAAGTATCGTATTTTTTTAAAGTAGGTTTAATTAATTTTCATTTGCCTTATTTGGTAAAGCATCGTCATCCATAATATATTACTGGAGAACGCTGCTGGCAATGCCCAACGCATCATGCTAATTGTGTATTTGACTGTTGTGGAAATGTAGATATTGAATTATGACATTCAGAAGTATAACATTATTGAATAGCAAATGTGAAAAAATAAATTCAATCTGTATTATAACAAGCGAATTATGAGTTACTTAATTGTGACTCTAGCTATCTCTTTCTAAAACGAAACTTTCTTTCTATGGCGAGAGTATGGTGCTATAGAAATGTGACGTCACATTTATATAGCGCTCTCCTTGTATAATTAGAAAGTTTGATGCTCTATATCGCTGAAAAAATGCAAGATATTTCAAAATAAATACCTGTGTTGTGTTGCTACTAGTTCAATAAACATTATATTTCGTCGTTTCATTCTTTGATATAATATTTACAGAGTAGTCCCTTTAACCTACAGGCAACTTCGCACGTCTTTAGAGATTAAAAAAAAAAAGTTCACTAATCTGTCATTTACTGTTCTGTGGTCAGTTTGACGCCATTTTTCTCATTCCTTTTTCGTGCGAGGCAACGAGCGCACGCGTCTATTTTAAATTCCGAAACGCAGCGCACAGGAAAATGTTGAACGAGTCTAACGTTTATATTCTTCAGAGAATGAAGATAATGCCACAGGTACGTTTATAGTGCTTTATCAATTCCTATTCGAATATTTGTGCATACAAGTTATTAACAAGCTACACAATAGTTAACTAAATTTATCAGATATTAATATACAATTAATACTTTTTTGTTTCTTGTTGTTCACTGGTGAACATGAACAAGTGATTTCACTAGAGGAGTTTAGTTAGGTACATAAAATCAAACTAAATAGAGATTGACTGCGAGTCAATCGCGATGTCGTAATTAGCTGCGAGCTAATTTATGGGTCATATTTATGACATGAAGTAGAATCTACCCGCGTTCTAGGATAGACGCATGTTATCTACAGTTTATTTAGTTACATAAAATCAAACTAAATCGAGATTGACTGCGAGTCAATCGCGATATCGTAAATAGCTGCGAGCCAATTATGGGTCATATATTATGACATGAAGTAGAATCTACCCGCGTTCTAGGATAGACGCATGTTATCTACACTTTATTTGGTTACATAAAATCAAACTTAATCGAGATTGACTGCGAGTCAATTGCGATATCGTAATTAGCTGCGAGCTAATTATGGGTCATATATCATGATCATGACATGAAGTAGAATCTACCCGCGTTCTAAGATAGACGCATGTTATCTACAGTTTATTTAGTTACATAAAATCAAACTAAATCGAGATTGACTGCGAGTCAATCGCGATATATCGTAATTAGCTGCGAGCTAATTATAGGTCATATATTATGACATGAAGTAGAATCTACCCGCGTTCTAAGATAGACGCATGTTATCTACAGTTTATTTAGTTACATAAAATCAAACTAAATTGAGATTGACTGCGAGTCAATCGCGATATATCGTAATTAGCTGCGAGCTAATTATAGGTCATATATTATGACATGAAGTAGAATCTACCTGCGTCCTAGGATAGACGCACGTTATCTTCAGTTTATTTAGGTAGTTAGTCAAAATCAAACTAAATCGATATTGACTGCGGGTCAATCGCGAAATCGTAATAAGCTGCGGGCTAATTATGGGTCACATATTATGACATAAAGTAGAATCTACCTGCATTCTAGGATAGATGCACGTTATCTATAGTTTATTGTCTGCGGGACAATATAAATTATTAAGCCATAACAACTTATTAAATTATTCTTTGAATTTTATTTTTTACATTCTACCCGCATGTTGTTTTTTTTTGGCAAAAAAGAGTATGTTTGTTTTGGATACAATAAATATCATACAAAACGATGCGGGACTTTATCGAACAATCTTTGGAAATATCCATCCAACAAACCTTGGCTGCCGCAATAACGCAAAAGGCTCACTCAAGAAATTACATCGATAACTTTCGATCCACAATAATATTGTCAGCGTTGAGGGCGTCTACGTCCGATACGCCTGATTTTGGAGATGCCATTCAGCTTAGCTAATTTATGGACACCTTTATGAAAAATAGGTCTACCAAAAGATCAGAAAGAGAACCTGACAAAGGTTCTTGATACCAAATAATTGTTGAATGTTGCACGCACCTAAATTAAACGCAGCGATTGCTGCCGCAGTTTCTGACGTCGTCGTCGTGAGGGGACGCTACAAAATGTTTCTTGGTTTTCAACAACAACTTGATATGGGTACCTCGGCAATAGGTAAATAGAGCAATGGACACACTGCTCTCCTCAGACGATAAGATATAATCTCTTTAGTATCTAAGCGACGACTGTCGCATTTTGGTATTGATTTACACCATTTCCTAACGAAAGATAGGATTAAACTTATTACATCTAGTTTAGAAAAAGCCATAGGCAATAGGCAATAGGCATAAGGCAATCGAACGACAAGGTTCACAGATTTGGAAAACATTCACAATTCAGAAACCTTCTGCAGTCCAGTCCACAGTCATTCGTCCTGCCCATCAGGGAAACCGGTCAGGACCTCCTCAGTACCCGTGAAACAGGGGGGCGGCGGGGAGGTCAAACCACAGGACAGGACAGAGGCTAGCGCCGCCACCGCGACGAACCTACCCTCAGCCTGCTTTGTCTCATGCGAAGAACTACAATCAACCCAGGCCCCGTGCACGGCCACAATAACAAAGGTACACGCTGGCAGAATTCAATACTTTTATGATTGTTGGTTTCATATAACATACAACAAAACTGTACTATCATGGATCCAAAACGGATATTATATACCCTTTTGTACGGAAGTGACAGTCTGTCGTGCTTTAATCTAAATTTACCCCCGAAGAAAGTCACGAGATGGTCCAAGCTATAAATAAATTAATTGAATTGGAGCAATTTCAAAATGTTCCCCGGTAATTGACCAGTTCATATCAAGAACTTTCCTTGCACCCAAGTCTAATGGTAATAAACGCTTTGTCTTAAATCTTAAATCATTAAATAAATTTATTGAGAAGAAAAACTATTTTAGAATGGAAGACTATAGAACATCTCCTTAACTTATACCACAAGGTAGTTTTGTAGCACCGATTGACCTCAAAGAGGCGAATTTATGACTTCCAATATGTAAGGAAGACCGAATAATATTTAAGATTTCATTTTCAAGCTCCAAATTCAAACTAAGCTATTGACGAATTTACTGACTTGCCTTACGGCCTATCCGTAGCATCAGCATCCAGGGTTTCTACCAAAATTATGAGAGAGGTCATATGTCCTATTTTAGAAGCCAAGGTCATAAATCAGTAAATTTATTTCGACGATGCTTAATAAATAAATTCTTTATTTATCAGACAACACTGTGGCCCATAGAAGGTAAGTAAAAATAATCTTAACATAAGGCATCGGGGACACTTCCGTACGACTACGTACGGTACGACTCTTAAATTGTTACAATGTTTAGGTTTTGTTGTAAACCGCGAAAAATGTGTGTTAACGCCTTCTCAAGTCTGTACTTTCCAAGGCTTTTTATAATTATGATACGCAACATTTCTCGCTGTAAAACGCAGAAACATCGCACAAATGATCAGAAATTATTTAAAATTACCGAAACGTACAATAAGAATCTTTGCTAATTTTATTGGTGTTCTAATTTCGGTCTGTCTAGCAGCTAAATACGGATTTAACTTTAAGAACGCCAGAAGTTTTTGGCATTGCAGCGCCATAACGGTAAATGCAAAGAAAAAACTTAATTTTAAGAAGACCAAAACTGGTGGTGCAATAACTTTTTTACAAAATTCTGTCATATGAAAGCTTTTACAAAGGAAGACGATATTGTGCAATATTACTGCGCATGGATAATACTACAGTAGTATGCTACATTAACCGTCAAGGTAGATGGAATAAAATTTCCACGCTTAAAGAAGTTGACACGATGTAGGTAGATTCATCGCCATTTGGCTACACGCGTCATAAGTAAACACAAAAAATAACAGCTCAGATATCGAGTCAAGTAAAAGCAACCCCGATACTGAATGGGAGCTATCTGACGAAGCTTACGTTGATATTAAATCACCGTCCCGCGCCGTACCGTTTCACTGTTCTTAAACCATTAACCCTAGAATACTAATGTTAGTCGATTCGACTAACACTGCACCCAAATCTTGCTGTCTCTTTGTAATGAATGCGCCGTGCGACTTGATCGTTTGTGTCAACTCAGCCGCCGATCGGACGTTTACGGGAGTGACGGTGTCGAGCCGGTAAGTACAGCCATTTTGGAAATAATTCGTTTTTGTTAGTCGATATGACTAATAATTAGTATTTATGTAACTTTTGCGATAAATGTCTTTGTGTTATTATCGTGAATTTTGTTTAATTTTAGATTGAAATTGACTTCTTCAATAAACGTAATTATACGGACGAAGAGTTGGCGAGATATTTGAATGATGAGGACAGTGATGGTGATGTGGAATCTGCTGGAAGTGAGATAGAAGACCAGTTAGAGATCGAGCAGCTGGAACAAACGGATGAAGAAGAAGATATGCCAACTGAGGTCATACCATCCAATGTATCTAACCCAGATTGATCTATAATATCCGAGGAGACTATTGTCCGTATAAAAAACATCACACGACCAAATCTATGTGCTCAAAGTGCACCAAAAATATATGCGGCGAACATAAAGTTGAAATATGTGTCAACTGCAATAAAAACTAATATTTTTTTATATGTATTCTTAAAACATTGTTCTATAATATTTAAGTTTATTTAAAGGAGGTTAAAGTTTATTATTATTATTTTTTTAAAGTTAATGAGTCTGATGTTTGGATCTCACTAAAATAATTCATATATTATTTAACTGTGTTGATTACTTAATAAATACATTAAACTAACTTTATTTTTAATTTTAAATAAGATAAAATAAACCAATAATTAAAATAAGATATAATATATATGTATTTATACTATATTACTTTTATTAGGTAGGTTTATATAGGTGTTAGTCGAAACGACTAATAATAAGTATTTCCGCATAAAAAATATGATTAGTATTCTAGGGTTAAACAGTAACATCGGCTCACATGAGTGTATTTAATGAGTTCTAAAAGGCGCTTACAAACTTAAACCAAGTCGCCCTAAATATAACTCTACTTGGGACCCACAACTTGTTCTCAACCACATACCTAATTGATACCCAAATTTAGTACTAAGCCTAGACAAGAACACTTTGTACAATGCACAGGGTACAAACTTTCACGCTTATAAAACTAGAAAATGTATTCATTTCTCAAGACGGTGTTAAGATAGCCATAACCGACATTATTAAAACTTCGGTCCCGGGCCGCGAACAACCCATGCTGTACTTGCCATTCTTTCACGAGAAAATAAATATATGCTCTGCTTCAGTCCTCGTCGATCATATATATTTTTCAAAAAATATGAGGACTTCGAACGCAGACAAACTGTTGTTAAAATACAAAAACTCCACAAGCGCATCAGCTCGCAGTCTATAAGCCGCTGGGTTAAATAAGCTGTTGGGAGCTTGGGAGAGAGTGGCGATAGCACACGATACGCCTCCATCTCGACCGTGCTTGCTCACGACTCAGTGTTTGTAGACGAGATCAGAAAAAGAGCTGGTTGGACAAGTACCTACATCTACACAGCCTTTGCTCGGTTCTATAACCGGCCTATTGAAAGCGAAGATGTCTTCGCGAGAACCGTAACGTTCCCTACTAATGATTAGTTACTTTTTTTTTGTTGCTGATTTATGATTAGGTATTTAATTTGTACGGAGAAAACTTAATATTATTTAAGGGTTGATTGTTTACATTCTGCTTATGAACAAATACATAATATGTTTAATTGAGATGGTTATTTATTCTTATAAAAACAACCCATCAACACTTCTTCTAGAACAAAACTTAAATCTCTAAACATCTACTCTGTAAATATTATATCAAAGAATGAAACGACGAAATATAATAGATGATCAAACGAACTACTGTGAAGTTCGATCGCTATTATATGAGTCGTTTCTTTCGAAGATATAGCAACCCGCCCAGCCCAGTAACCTCAGCTGCAGGCGGAGGTTTACAAACCCACTAGTTAAGCTTTGTTCTAGAACACCGCTATTACTCTGAACTTGCTCTAAACGAAATGAGAAAAATGGCGTCAAACTGACCACAGAACAGTAAATGACAGATTAGTGAACTTTTTTTTTTTAATCTCTAAAGACGTGCGAAGTTGCCTGTAGGTTAAAGGGACTACTCTGTAAATATTATATCTTCGAATGAAACGACTCATATAATAGCGATCGAACTTCACAGTAGTTCGTTTGATCATCTATTTTAACTCAATAAAAAAAATTCAGTCAAATACCCAATACCTACTCGTATTTCTTTACAATAAAATTTAATATTGTCCGCAGGGTCTAATCTTTCTCTTCTGGCCCCATTCACTCAGGTGATAAACCTAATATGAAAAGTAATTTACGGGTACTAATAATGAACTAAAACGTCTAAAATAAAAACACAATTATAAGTATTCAAAAAAACGGTCCCCTGACTGCAATAAAAATATAAACAGCTTTTTTCCCTCTTTAGTGGTTCTTTTTCTGCAGTCTGGGTTTCTTTTTAATAATAAAATTGTTTTTTTTTAACAACATGATCCTTTTTCCCAGCATATTTGAACCGAAGCAAATCTTAAAATTTTGGTTCATAGATAAATAAAATTAGTCCGTAAAGACGAACAAATATTCTTTATAACTCGGGTTTTTGTTTAATGACATTTTTGTTTTGTTTAATGACATTAACAACATTACTAAAAACCTCAAAACCATTTGTAGAGCCATTGCAACAAACAACTAAAATATTTTGAATCAACTGTCTTTATACAATTTCAGGGCCTGCTTCTCCTGTTCGAAATATACTTTAAAAATTGCTTGTAAAGATAAACTTACATTAAAACAATAAGATATAAAAAAATTACTTTAATTTTTAAAAATGTACTTACCAGAGTACGCAATGCCTACGGCAAAATATAAAACAAAACAATGCACTGATACTTTAATCAACATTGTTAATCGCTAAAATTGAGTGGTCATTAATATGTTAACTGACTATAATTTAAACTCGACCGACTGCAGTGGCGACTTGATCCATAATGAAGTTATTTTATAACTACTTATTTATATAGGTATATTATAAATCATGAAATCAAAAAATATACCACAGTACATAAACTAAACAGTAGTATCAAATGAAAGTGATAATTATAGATTGCCTACAATGTTACACAGGTCTATATTAATTAATTACATTAGAATTATTTCTCTATTTTTTTTTCATTGTAATGGTTGTAAACATTACAGATATTTCACAGGTATTTTATTACATACAGATATTTTACAGGTGATGAATGTGACCATCAATACGTACAAATTATACTTTTTCTTTTTTCATTTTAATGGTTGTAAAGATTACAGATATTTCACACGTATTTTATTACATACAGATATTTGACAGGTGATGAATGTGACCATCAATACGTACAAATTATACTTTTAATTTTTTTTTCATTGTAATGGTTGTAAACATTACAGATATTTCACACGTTTTTTATTACATACATACATTTTACAGGTGATGAATGTGACCATCAATACGTACAACTTATACATTATTAAGTAAGTACACATACTTACTTACAATTTGGTCTAGTCGATGTTGTACTTTTTATGAAACAGCTGATTTTTTTTCAATGTCGTGGCTGGCCTTATAGGATAAATTGCTCGTACTAAAGGAAACTTTCATACCCTAAAATATAAGAACTAAAAAAATGTGGTGCGTAGAGAGGCTTGTGGAGCTTGAAACGAAAATATGTATTTATTTAAAAACAAAACTGTATTATTATTAATTTTTGGTTTGTATTTTATTTTTTAGCTTGTTTGAAACTATTGTCTGGACCGTTTAGTGTATAACATAACATTTTGACTGAGGCAAACCTTTTGATAATGGTTTCTCGTAAGTTCTTTTTGTTACAAGGTGTCCGGAAAATGGGACTATGCCAAGCAATGGCGGCGCAGATGTATTCATTTGTTTTGTTATCAAAAATGATGTCAAAATCATTCAAGATGTAGACAAAACTTATCTTGGGTCTGTCATGCTGCGGTTGCAGGATGGGTAATAAAAGCGTAGTTTACATATTTTATATAATATGGTTTACTGTTTAATTATCTGCTGTGGCTTGGAAAAATAATGGTTACTGGGTTTTCCATGTCAAAAGATTATCTCAACCGCTGAATCCGACACACTACACACAAGAGTTCTTTCGACCGAAAGTTATAATGATCATTGCGCATGCATTAGTTAGAAAATAGCCATTTCCCACGTGTTTTTGCTAATTTTAGCATATAAGTTTTTTTTTTGTTCACGCCAATTATCTAAGCCCGTAGTTAATTTCTTAAGAAACTGTGTCTACGTGAACTTGATAACGGATAAATATATACTTAAATACTTTTTGTTTGTAAATACATACTTAATATACATAGAAAACGCCCAGACCAAGACAAATAGACATGTTCATGCACACAAATATTTGTCTTGTTCGGGAATCGAACCCGAGACCTCTGGCGCAGAAGGCAGGTAGCCTACCCTTGCGCCAAATCGGTCGTCATAAGTATATATGTACATATTATTTTTATTACATACTAGCGGCCGCCCGCGGTTTTACCCGCGTGGTTCCCGTTCCCGTGGGAATATCGGGATAAAAAGTACATATAAACCTTCCTCTTGAATCACTCTATCTATTAAAAAAAAACGCATCAAAATCCGTTGCGTAGTTTCAAAGATTTAAGCATACAAAGGGACATAGGGACAGAGAAAGCGACTTTGTTTTATACTATGTAGTGATGTAGGTACTCATGATTTATTGACGTAGGTCCTAGCGTTCAGACTGCGATTTCATCTGACGCAAAATTCATATATCGCGCCTCCGGGTCACTGTGAGATAACTTTAATAAGAAAAGCTTTTGTGTTTCACCCATGTCTAGACTAAACTTCATCGAAATAGGCTCGCGGGTTTTGACGTGAGAAAAGTTCAGGCAGACTTAATTACTTAGGTCTTAGGCATGTATCATAAATCTATCTCTAGCAAAGAAGGCCTATCTTGTTGATGCTACTAATTGTTATTGGATTAAATAATAATCTTAATATATCGAGGCAATAAAACTCTTGTAGACCGTTCTTTTATTGAAAATAGATTTATAGAAACTAATAAGCGTTCGAGTAGCTGTAGAAACCTGAAGCTGCAAAGTAGGTACCTTTCATGTTCCACATTATCCTCGTTCCATGCATAAACAGAATTTTATTGTTTTCGTTTCGATACTTCCTCGTCAAGTAAAATATTTCTAATTTTAGTTGTACACGCAAGTGATAACTTTAATTATTTTCCATTGCTCGATGAAAATTGATAAAAATAACTTGTATTAGGTATCTATTCTATTATACGCTTTGGCTTCGCTTGGGTGCAATTCAGTAAAGAGGAAAATGAGAAATGCCGCTGGAATAACATTTGTCGTTCTGTCGTCGAACTGAAAGTTACATTTTTGTTTAATTTATTGTTATCCACACTAATATTATAAAAGTGAAAGTGTGTTTGTTTGTCCGTATTTCACGTCAAAACGAAGCAACGGATCGACGTGACTTTTGGTATGGGTATAGTTTGGGGGCTGGAGAGTGACACAGGCTACTTTTTATTACACTTTGATATACATACACTTGATTCATTTTCATACAAACATGCTCAATCGCTCACTTATCTCTGTCACTATTATTAAAATGCAAAATGATTCATCTTTCGAATGAAAGCCTCAAGTAAGAACAACCACTTCCCCATTATCCCACAGCGGAAAATTGCCGGCCCATGGCCCTAGAGGAGGGGAGGGGGGGGTGGGAGGAGGGCAGGTTTATATCCTGAAGATATATATGACAAATCGAAGAATGTTAGGTAATTTGAATTCTTTTTTTGTTGTGTTTGGTATTATTAGGACAAAGTTTGTATAAAAGAAAATTTTCAAAAATAATAGATTTCGTCACCCGTGCTATGCCGGGGCGGGGCAGCTAATGTGTGATATTTTATAAATACTTTGAGTAAGTAGTCTTTTTTATTAGGGAAGATAAGTCCAGTAACAATTCTAGCGAATTATCTACCAAAGCAACAAGGTTATTATAACTTTCATGATAACGCGCTTTAGAAGTTAACCAATCGTCGTATATGTTTGCGTGATCTGTGGTGCAGGGAAATACTCAACGATAAGGACAAATTTCCTATATTCATATCTTTATTTGCTATCTTGTTGTAAAAACAAGTGGGAACTGATTCTATCCTCAAGCAAGCTGGAAACACGAGTCAGAAACTATGATTGCTTACACAAAACTAGAGCTTACAGCTGAAGAAAAAGTCAAATTGTCCTTGTACGTCCTTGACGGTAGTAACAACTGGGTTAAAGACGTTTTCAAAACAAAGTTTCATCCACTTGAATCAAAGTGTAATATTTATTTTTGCTCAAAAGGCTACAGTCACGATCAATAATATGTATTTATTTATTTATTTTATTTTATTATTTTAGGGAAATTTACAGCCAAATAACTTATATAAATATAGTACTAGTTATGCAAAATCATATGCTAACAAAAAAATTCCACACATAGTTATAAAAAAATGTAACTAAATAACTCACATTCAAGTTAAAGTTCAACTATTTGTAATCAAATCATGAAGATGTCGTAAATCGACTGGTACTTAAAGTAGGTAATTACATAGAAGACATAATGTTTATGGTAATTAATCAAAGTATTCTTAGTTATTTAAATTTTTACTTTTTTGCATTCACAATGCAATTTTTATGGTTGAAATATGGAAAATGAAGTATTTAGAAAAAATACTTCATTTTCCAGGCGACTGCTCTAACCACTGTAGCTCAGTGGTTAGAGCAGTCGCCCGGATAGCGAAAGGTCGTGGGTTCGAGTCCCATCGGAGCTGGTTGTGAGACGGGTCGATTTTTTCTAAATACTTCTTTTTCCATTTTTCAACCAAAGTATTCTTCATAAAAAATTCGCTTAATCTTTGCACAGCTAGTACAGAACAAGTCAATATCGTCGGACGTAACACTATTAAAACTTGTGATTGCCCTTATGGTAAATGAATTTTGCCGGAAATTAGTTCGTGCAGTCGGTGCATATAAAATAGGCCGTGGTCTTAGCGACACATTAGTTCGTAGTGATAGCTTAGACAGAAGCTCAGCACAATCCACTAATCCATTTGCAATTTTAGACAAGTAAACAATATCGCTTATTTTGCGCCTCAATGTCAATTAGTGTAGGCAATGAACAGATTCTTTGTATGGAGACCCATACACTAATTCCTCAGTCGATGAAACTTTGCTGAGTTATAAAATAGCATGAGCCATAAACTTTAAAATGATTATCCAAAAAAAAACTCACACGGAAGTTAGGTATTTATACATAAATATACAAATCTGTTTATATATTGAACCGAGTAATTTCTCAGTCCAAATTTATTTTACCAAATGAGTTATTTACACTAGTATGTGATACTTGATGAAAATCCAAAACTTTTTTCAAACATGAGTATGCTTGGCAAAATGGTATAATTCCGTTAAAAAGTAAAAAACACAAATAAAAAGCAAGAAATTTATTCGATAAATACATGGGAATACTATAAATATCGAGGTCAAATTCTGATGAAGTTCTCAACTTTGCACCTATGTTACATTTAATGTTCTGACGACTGTAGTGTCGATATTAGGCAAAAATCTTTTAGATGGAATGTGGGGAAATCAGTAAAGCAGTAAAAAGCATCCTTATCTTAGGAGTATACGAAAATGAAAACCATTTTTAAGGTTAACCGTTACGGTACGATGTTGCGTCGTATCCACGTGTTGTAATCATAGACTTTGGTGTAAACGCCGGCTAATCCCTCGGTACCGCACTTGCTTGGCCCGAAGCTGGTTATGCCGTCTAAGGTGAACGTTTGTTCGCCGTTTATAGAGCTCTCGAACATCAGAGGCCCGCCGCTGTCGCCTCCGCAAGAGTCCTTCCCAGTCTCGCCGCCCGCGCAGAGCTGCCTAGTCCACAGCATCGGAATTATTTTCCATTTTAGTTCAGAACGTCTTCTGTAGTAATTATTATGACAAACCTGTAATTTAACGTAAGACACATATGTTAGTAAAGTTAAAAGCAGCAATAAACCAAGAAAAAAAGCGTGTCTATCGTATAATACTTTAGAAAAAGGTCTAATTGCACAACTTCAATGTTTACGATTAGTCTTACCGTCCCCGCACACGAGCCACAAACGGCGCCACACCATTCCTTCCACACTGCACTACCAATCCGCACTACCGGTAGTGCGTCGTCGGCGTTCATATAAAATGTACTAAAACTACTAAAAAGGTCGGTGGCGGCGTTATTCAGTGGCCCGTGTGCGGCGACGCTTAGGGCTTATTTCATTTGGTTGCCAACAGCGACGCCAGCGGCCGTGACAGTGTCTCAATAGAATACAGCCTTATGTGTTTGTGAAAAAACCCAGAGTATTGAGGTGTAACAACTATTAATCGTCCACTTTCGCTCTCATCATCAAGACTTTATTCTGATTGATGGTGAAATATAGCCTTTATTTAAACATTGTTCCGATATGAAGAGAATAATAAGTATTGTACCTCCGTGTCAACTAGTGGAATCTTGACGTGTTGCTTAAATCTGCTGCTCGATAAACTGTCACTTATGCCCCAGCCTGCCACATATACCTCTGCAGTAGGATTTGAAACCGAAATGTCTTCAGTCGGCAAGCAAATTGGCCGCACAAAGTCTGCAAATCAAATGACGTCGTATAAAGATGGTATAAATCTGGCTTATTATTGAATTAGTGTAGTGAAGGTGGTTTATTGACGAAACTTTCTCGTAGCGCAGAGCGGTCGGGAAAGTGAAAAATTCAACTATTCAGACATTTCTTTATTGATTCACACACTCCAATCAATAAGAAAAATTTTATACTCAGTACTCAACAATAAAAGTTTGAAGACTTAAAGTTTTTTTGATGTAAGGTGAGGAGAAGAATCACTGGACTTGACTGGATACAATTTACCTGATTTAAATTTTTTTTTTCTGGTGAATATTTTGTTTCTGGATCAGAAATCAGAAATATTGGATACTAAGCTCAATGGTAAGCTACAATATTCCTAGGTAAGTGATAAACACCCAATTGCAGGTGTCAACCTCTTTCCCTGGCCCGGCTAAAGGCAGGGAATAGAGTGAGCAGATTTAATATTAATAAATAAAAGTAGTTTTTAGATGTATAATTTTAATAACAAAAAAAAGAAACATACCATGTACCTGTAATTAGGCATCAAATTATTAATTACAGTTACTAAATTAAAAAATATATAGATTAAGTTTTTATACTACATGTAAAACAAATGAGTGGAGTGGGTACCTAATCTTTTGCTCTCTTAAAATAATAAATAACACGGAAGATTATTTTGTTCAAGTAAGTAAAGTTATTTACTAGAAAATCGTGATAAAAAGGGTACGATTTTATACCGTCGTCGTCGCACCGAAGTTGCAGTAGAAAATCGTGGCCGTAAAGGGTACGATTTTATACCGTCGTCGTCGCACCGAAGTTGCAGTACAAAATCGTGGTCATAAAGGGTACGATTTTATATCGTCGTCGTCACAACAAAGTTGCCGTATTTCTTGCCCAAATAAAGGTCATAAAAATTGGAACGCCCTTACTTGATGCAGACAACAAGCACGGATAAACGTCAGGATCACGACTGGTGCTGCAGAAATTCGCAGATCGTTGACAGTCGCAGATCGAATTCATAAAAACAATGAAATCTTTTTATGAATAATAATCAGGAAATATCCCTCCGCTTCCCTCCTGTAATCGAAGGAAAAGAAGAAAGGAGTTAGTAAAAGGAAAAATATAAATAGATAAATAAATACAAATAATAGTTTAAAATGAAATTATATAAATACGTACCCTTTAGTTATTAATCCAATTATCATGGAAATGATGCAATGTAGCGTCTCTTATTAGCCAACAAAACTTTCCGAAAACAACCAGAAGTATGAAAAGCCTAAAAAAACAAACGATTTCATCAATTGTGTGTAATATTTATAAAAATCAACATTTAATCTCTTTAAAACACTTACCCAACAATAATGTATGTGATTCCTACAAGGAATCAACAAAATTTTAACATCTGTTATAAAATTATATTAATTTGGAGCAAAAATATGCTTCATGCCTTGAGAAGTGAAAATTACCCAAGAAAGCGCGGGAAACGCGTCGAAGATGATCGGCACAAGAAAAAAGTAATATGGTGAGCAGGATGAACGATGTAAAACTTATGTGTAAGAAGAAGATAGTAGAATACTTAATATTTTTAAATGTTGTCGAACATGAATTAAAAAGTTATAAAAATAAAATACATAGATACCAAGGAGTTTTATACAAGAAGGTTCATAGTTTGAATTTGGAGTATGGATGAAATGAGGTCGCATGTGTGAAATAAATATAAAATAAGGAAAATCAATGAGTTATAATAACACATCAGTGTTTTATACTTGTAAATAAATAAATAAGATGGAATTTTAATACATATGATAATGACACGTTGTCTTTCTATATACAAAAAAACACAACGTTACACAGGAAGCTCCATTAAAGTTAAAGCTTCATTAAATCTATTGCTGTCACTTTTTATTTCTTGACAACGAAAAGTGACAGCAATAGACTTAATGAAGCATTAACTTTAATGGAGCTTCCTGCAAGTGGGTGAAAGACTGATTTTTTCCCGATATTCTTACGGGAACGGGTACCACGAAAATAAACCATCGCATAGCAGCTTAGTATCCGATATTTCTTGAATGGAAACTTTACCTAAGTTATTCTTTTATTCAAAACTTCATGAGTGTTCTAACGGCTACAAAAACACATTGGGATGAAAAAGTGACGAAAAGATCCATGAAATGTTAATATTTCTTGCTGGACCACTCATTCTTCAGTATTTTTTAAATAAAATTACCTGTATATTGTACTGCCTCCGCTAATTCGATGAGCGCAATATCATTTCTCTGATAAGTTTTGTTATATTCTGGGTGCTTTACAATTCGCTTTATTGGCACGCTTATTGGCAGGAAAGTGCAGTCGCGTCCACCGGCTGGTGTGCTCACGCAATCTGCTCCAGGATTCTCGGTGTCATATTCTCCTACTCGAACGCTGACTCTGTAAGAAGAAAGAACAGTCTTAAGTTTTGGGGACGAAGATGCATCCGATGTTACAACTAAATATTGTTTGCATATTTCAGAGAATAAGTACCTACCTACGTTTTAACATTTGAAGATTATATTTTTTGTCCCAACGAGGAGATGTTCTCATCGTAATTTTTTAATTATAAATGTCCAATTTTTTAAATTAAATGTGGACTTTTCCTTTTAACTTACGGTAGTCTTTTGTCGCGCACGCAGTGAGCCGCCGTAACCACGTACTTGTTGCTGATGAGCGACCCGCCACATAGCGTTGCAACTTGGGTATCTCTCCAGTACTCCAAGAGCACGAGCCAAGGATACTGGTCTATACCTGTGGAAGTGCCACCTGCAACAGACCACTCATATTAAATTAAAGTACCTTTTACGTCCTTTCGTCATGTCCGTCCGTAATTCTTGAAATCGTCAGGTGTTATGCTTAGCTCTTAAACAACTTTGGATAACAAAGTAATTACGACAAAAGGGTGCTATAAATATTATAAAATCTTATTCTAGGCCTATTCTATTAACGCCTCTAGGATAGTACCTCTTGAATATTAAAAGTGAAAATATTTTTTTATATATTTAAAGTGAAGTGAAGATGATAACTCGTGGCAGGCAGTGTATAAATCATCTTTGGTGAAATTAGGTGCGTTTCGCAATTATTTATTTAAATCGGTCTATCTTTATTAATTTTAGATGATACGTAAGTAGTTCACCGGCTCGACTAGTTTTATCAATAAAAGCTGTATCTCAATAGGGTGCCTTGTCAGCGACGAGACGCCGGCAGACGTCGCCAATGTCGCCAACCTTGTTCCTCGTAGATTACCTAGTTTAATAACTGGCTTTCTATAAAGAAAAACAATACTTTCTAGATTACCCGGTTTTCAAATGGAATTTATTATTCCTAGTAGAAAACTGTTATTTAGTTCTATCGTATTACAGGATTCTCTACCCTCCCTTATTCTGGCACACCTTAGCATCGAAAGCGAAGAAAACTCTTGGAAGTGCTGCTGGAGTCTCGTGTTGCTGCCATGGCATCTTAATAAGATACGGCTCTTTGTCATTTATTGACGCCTTTGGTTGATAGATATGACATATTGATAGATATGATATCTATACTTACCGACAATTCTGACAGTTGCGGTAGCTTCCAATCCGCAACATTCCGTCGCAGGGTCCGGGGGGAAAGCGGTGAATTGGGACTGACAGCTCCCTCTGGTTGGCGGGGTAGGCGTTGGTCCGCAGCACACGTCGGTGCCGCCAGACATACACCTGCACCAAAGTAATAAATAAACACTATACACGCAAGGTAATGTCTTTTAAAAGTTAAAATTTACTCACAAGATTACCATCAGCTCGGTCGTTATGCAAGATTCGGAAAAAAATTGCGAAGGAAATTATAAAATGAGAACATAAGGAACTAGTTCCAGTGACAGAGTAGATGAGAGGAAATCAACTCGCATGCAGAGGGATTAATTTCCCTAGGGACAAGAAAAAGGGTGAAAAAGGTAATGGATGTAATTGAAGACGGCTATTCGAGGAAAGGGAACTCTAGTTAAAGTAGACACATTACATGAAGGATGATAGATAAGACGACTGCAAGTGTGTGTGACGTTTGATAGAGATGCATTTAAAAAAGGACATACTGCGCCGATATTACATGCATGGGATAAAGACAAGAAAATGTAGCTCTGCGCAGTATGACAATGACAGTATACCATAGTTAGGCGATATTTTAAAACACTTACATTGAATTACGTACGTAGTTCTTGTTCGTATTCAGTAAGTTCAATAAATTAGGACATTCTTGTATTGGCACGCAAGTGCCCGATTTCCCCTCTGGTGTGTAGCAGTCACTACAGCATACCTGTTAATAATTGGAATGAGACATGTATTGGATTGGAATTGGAAACAAATGCATTGTTATCTATCACCATAGTTATTTGGATATAACCGTATTTGTTAAGATATGTTAGGATTTGCGGCACTTATCAAATATATAAGTATATTTATATTAAACGTGGTGTATTTAGTATAGCAATAGGTATAGCAACCTATAAATAAAGCTTACATTTACCCAACTGCGCCACACTAAAGACTTACTTTTTGGTCTCTGCAGTTGCGCCTGACCGAGTCAACTAATCCGGGACATTGATTGATTGACACGCATTTACCGATACCGCCATCTGGTAGATTGCATATTTCTAAAAAAATAGGCAGCTTTTTAACCGACAACAAAAATGAGTTATCAGTTTGACCTGTACTTTGTAATATGGTTGAAATTGGATAAAATTTGAGTAGCGTTCTATTTAAGCTTCCAAGCACGTGTGCTGAATTTCGAACTGTAGCTGTTATGTATTATTTAAGTACTTAGTTTATATGTTTGTCCACGCCTTTCTCGAAAACTGAAATTCATATCGAGATTATTATTTTTGACTTAGATTAGGTGTAGTGTATTCCAACTTAGAGAACAGTTTAAGTTTCAAAAATAAAATATTAGAAAAAAAATCTACTCGTCTCACAAGTTCTCAACTAGCTTCGATGGGACTCGAACCCACGATCTTTCACTGTCCGTGCGAAAGCTCTAACCACTTAGCTACGGAGTCGCTGAGAGAAGCATCGAATCTATCCGATACTCCTAACGCGCACGACAAGTGACGATAGTGACGTGATATGTGTGTGATATACTGTGATATAGCCAATTTTTGGACCAATTTTAATTTTAGTTTACTTGCAAACAGAATCAAGTCTTACACGTTAAAACCTCTCTCAGGCGTTATACTATCACTCATCACATATCTGCAAGAGCCGTCTGGCGACTGGGCTCACTTTCTACTGGGCCCATGGGCCCAGACGCCGGATTGCATTTTTTTAATATTTTTTTTCGTCAACTGGTTCCACTTTTGGTTTGCACAAAAGAATTATTGTTTAAACCGAATTCTAGAACAGTTAGAAGAAAAAGCATTTGAAATAAAAGAGATTTTTTTCTGCAAAATTTTGTAAGAGTCAAGTGTCTCCCCTCCCCTGCTAGGTTGGTTGTTTTTGGATACGTGATAGTTGTATACAGGGCGTCCCAAAACTATGTCACATGGAGGGAAAGTACCTTAAATACTGAAGATATAAAATTTTACTGAAAGGAGACTTCATTTTTATTTTAAAAAGAAAACTAACTGCATTCATGGAATTTTAAATAATCGCCTGTCTGAACTGGGAATCGAACCCGCTTAATGTAAAAAAATAATATTTCTCTAATTTTATTGCTCCAATCGAAAGGCTCAATTATACCTAAGCATTTCTTCTAAGTAACATAGCATCTTAAATTAAAGGAAGACGACGAAATTTTACATTTAATGTTGAATAACAAGTTTGTGCAGCGTTATGGATATCCTTTTCTGTGACTGTCGATGTCGTGCTTAAAACTTTAACATTCCAATGTATTACTAATGAGTGAAGATGGGAGTAATTATACGTTATTTCCCTATCATAAGTAAGTATTTGTGTTAAATAACACCAGCTCGATTGGTTTAAAAATGTTTGAATAATTTGGTGCGGTCTATTCCACCATTCGGCATAGTCGTGGGACGCCCCAGGGCGTCCAATGACTATGCCAGATGGTGGCATATACCGCACCAAATACTGTAGATAGAAAATTTTATTGAAATAGGACTTTATTTTAATTTCAATAACAATACGAACTAAATTTTTAAAATAATAGCACGTCCAAACCGAGAATCGAACCCGCACCAAATTGTTTAAACTTTTTTAAACCAATCGAGGTTATGTTACTTATCACATTATCAAAGACTTATGATAGGGAAATTAGGTATAATTGCTCCAATCTTCACTCATATACATTTAAATGTTAGAGTTTTGAGCACGACAGTCACAGAAAGGCTATCCGTAACGCTGCACAAACTTGTTATTCAACATTAAATGTTAAATTTCGTAGTCTTTCTTTTATTTAGGATGCTATGATACTTAGAAGAAATGCTTAGGTATAATAGAGCCTTTCGATCGGTATTATAAAATTAAAGAAATATATTTTTTTACATTCGACGGGTTCGATTCCCAGTTCAGACAGGCGAATATTTAAAATTCTTTGATAGCAGTTCGTTTTATTTTTAAAATAAAAATGAAGTCTCCTTTCAGTAAAAACTTATATCTTCAGTATTTAAGTTACTTTCCCTCCATGTGGCATAGTTTTGGGACGCTCTGTATATGACGAAGGTAAAAGGAAAAACTATCACGGCTAAGGTAGGCTTTACAAGTTTTTGAGATATAACACATTTTCGAAAACTGCAAATATAACTTTGTCATTCATACGAACACTTCGAAAAACTGCGTTATTTTTTTCTGGCGAAAAATATTTCGGTACGTTAAGTGGGTATGGAACCCTTCATGAGCGAGTCTGACTCGCACTTGGTCTTAAAAAAATCTTGGCCTAGAGAGAGAAAATCTTTTATATTTATACATGGATCTGTCTTTAATAAAATTTAACATTAAAGTACAGAAATCTTGGACAAGTAGGCATAAACTAGGACTAATCGCATCACAACTTTATTCTATATAATACACTTGTTCGCGCCGCGCTGCGAGCGGGCCGTTGTCATTGTCAAGTTCACGGGCGACACGCAATGCGCTCGGGCCGCGTGCAGGCAGTTGGCCGTACGCAGCCGTGAGACAAGTTCGTGTGTTTCTGTAGCGACGTGCCGCGCTAGTTACCTCCCCATATTGGGACCGAGATTTGGTTTTGCTCCTACTAGGGCTCCGGTCGGGGTACGGACTTGTAACCCGTGTGTGTTCGCTTTGAAAAGCGCCGGGAAAGTTTTAGCGGCCTATTAGGGCATTGTGTAGTATAAGAGTGTTAGCTGTAAGAGTATCCCATCGGGGGTTGTGTGGAGATCGTTTTGCCAGGGCGCGCGCGCGCCGGCGAGACAACGTCAGCCCCCCTGGATTACGGACACTATTTTCTAGTAAGGTAGGATTAGTTTAATTTACTTAATTTTGCATGGGAAACCTTCGTTTCAATAAACTGTGGAACACAGTAGATGTGGTCATCACAATTGTGCGTGATCATATTTTTGGTAGCAGAGCTTAGTTGATATAATTAATTTTCATATTAAAATTAACTACATAAAATTTCATAGTAAAAATAAAAAGCGTACCTAAAAAGCGTACCTAAAAATTATTTTTTTTTGTTGAAATCTCGAGGGTATTTGAAGATCCCGAGACGATTTGAAGTACTAAGAAATTGTTCTAGTAAATTCTCGAAGCGAATGTTTCTCACTTGGTGGATCCGATAATAGATAGACACTTATATAATTGTTGTCACATACTAGTGTTTTGATACGAGTTTACTCGCCTAGATGTGTATATTTTTTTTTGTGTGTCCGGATTTATTTGACGAATAGTTCGTTCGAAAGTGTGTTTATTAGTACCACATACTAGTGATTTGATACGAGTTTACTCGCCTAGATGTGTATATTTTTTTTTGTTTGTCCGGATTTATTTGACGAATAGTTTCGTTCGAAAGTGTTGTTTATTAGTACCACATACTAGTGTTTGTTCCGAGTCCGCTTGCCTAGTTAAAAAAGTGGAACTAGTTTTAATTATTAGTAGTATTAAATTACGAGTATTATTATTAAAAATAGTTTTGTTTTCTTTTGTTGATAACGGTTTAGTAGTTGATTTGCGAGGTTGACTTGGCCGTGCCGTTATGCCATACCGTTAATCCTATACGTTTTGTTTATACCGTTATATTGTTAGCCCTTGAAATTGGTAAGTTGCTAATAATTTATGAAAATAGTAGGGTCCGTGTATGTCGTCCGAATTTTAATTGTGTTTTATATTATCGTGACGCGACCTATTTCTATTGTTTTTTTTGTTGATGTTTACCACTTTTATATTTCTTTGTTTGCTTTGTTTATTCAACGGATTATAAATGGCTCCTACGAATCCGACCTCCGTATCCAGGGCTGGCATCCAAGGAGCTTTGCGTTGGCTTGCTTGTGCGGTCACATTAATAGACCGAGCCGACCGGGTAGGCGCGTTGCTAGCTCGGTATGGCGGGCTGGCAGCTCGGCTGCAAGACCTGGAGCGCCACGCCATGGAGTGTCGCGCGTATTATTTAGAGAACCCCCCAGCTGATGATGCCGTGTCGGAACAGCTGGAGCAGGATGTAGCCCAGGCCTATGAGCTGGCTGACCAGTTCACGGAGGCGGCTGAGAGGGCCCTGGCTGTTCGGAAGGGGGAGCCGGTTTTGAGCGGGGAGGTCAAACCTACCCCGACGGCGTTGCTAGGCCGATTGCCTACTTTGGAGATTCCCACTTTTAATGGGGATCTGTCAGCCTGGATGGGCTTCATTAATTTGTTTGACAGTTTGGTGGATTCACGACGGGACTTATCCCCTAGCGAGAAGTTGGCCTATTTGCGCTCCTCCCTGCGAGGAGAGGCCAGCGCGGTAATCCAGCACCTGCTCATCAGCGACGACAACTACCAGGTGGCTCGCCAGCTTCTGGTTAGCAGGTACCAGAATGTCCGGTTACTGGCGGACACCCACGTGGCCACGATTTTGGCCCTCCCGCGAATCACGCGGGTACACCTGTTACGGAGGGAGTTGCTGAACCCGCTACTGTCAGCGGTCAACTCCCTAAGGCGATTGGACCTGCCGGTGGATCAGTGGTCCTTTGTACTGCTGCACATAGTCCTCGCCAAATTGCCCGCTGAAATGAAGGGGCGTTTCGAGCAGAGGTACGGAGGCGACAGCGCCTCGTATCTCCCGCCCTTCGCGGACCTCCTTCGTTTTTTGGAGGACGAATGTAGGGTGACGGACCACCTGGAGCCCGCCCCGGTTCCAGGTGTTGGTCGTATGGTGGCGGCGAGGGAACAGCCCCGTCGCCCGACCAATCGCTATGCTGCCTTCCAGCAGTCCCCTCCCCCCGCACCGAGTGAGCGGTGCAGGTATTGCAGGGGAGATAGGCACATGGTGCACGAATGTGCCAAATTTAGAGGCCTCCGCCCAGAGGGACGGAGGGCCGTTGCTAGACAGCGCCAATGGTGCTATAGGTGTTTGGGGGGACACATGCAGTCGGCGTGTCCCCAGACCGAGGATTGTCGTCTTTGCGGAGGGAGGCATCACCCCCTCCTTTGTTTGGACCGCAAGGACGCCGGGAGCGACCGGGGTTCGAATTCCTCGCGCACGGGCGGGGGCCCGGCAGCCCGGAACCGGTCCCCTAGAGATTCGGCGGGGCTTAGCCCCCCCGTTCAGTCCCCCCCGGAGAGGGGGAATTACAGGAGAGACGCCCCCGCCACGGGCGGGGGTAGGGGGGTACCACAAGAGTACGCCACGGTGGCGATGGGCACGGGCCCTATTTGCTACTCCCCCCCCCTAATGGAGAGGCCTCGATTGGGGTACTATGTACCGAGGCACGCCCCACACGGGTATTACCCTGCACCTAGGAGTGCTGTTGGTCGGGGCCAGTATGTACCCGATTGGGACCCGCTCGCCCGGTACGAGCGTCCCACATTTGGCGCGCCGACTCAGGCGCGAGGGGGACAAGTACCCCCCCAAAATTTTTAATGGCGCCCCTGTCGGACCCAACCACCCCTCCGGAGCTTGTGCTGTTGCCAACAGCCTCCGTGAATGTTTGGGGACCTAAGGGCAATGTTGTCACGGTGCGTGCCCTTTTGGACTCAGGTGCCCAGGGGTGCATAATGTCCAGGTGGCTTGTCCGACAGCTGGGTCTTTTGCTTGTGCCGCATCACGAAGCGGTACGGGGGGTGGGAGACTCGCGGATCCCTGATCCGATTGGTCGAGTTGAGTTCTCCTTCTCCCCCCACTTCACGCCAAGGCCGAAGATCGGTGCTTCGGCGATAGTTTTTGATAAGGTGGTTGGACCACTCCCGCAAGTGCGAGTGCCGCCATCCACGATTGAGCTGACGTCTGGACTGGCTTTGGCTGATCCTTCCTTCCACCGACCGGGCCCAATACACTTGTTGATTGGTGCGGATGTCCTCGGTCGTGTACTGTGTGGAAGCAAGCGAGTTTTGCAGACAGCCGATCTTGTCGCCTTGTCCTCGTCGCTGGGTCATGTGGTGATGGGAAAGGTACCACAGACACCAGAGACCCCGTCGGTAGACCGCCAGACCATTGTCGGTTCTACTTTGTCCGACGTTCTCCAAAAGTTTTGGGAGGTGGAGGAACCTCCCACTGCCAAGCGGTTGGATCCGTTAGCCGAGGAGTGCGAATTGTTCTACCAGAACAACACTGGGCGCCTCCTCTCGGGTCGCTTGATTACCCGCTTGCCCTTCTTGGCGGTTCGCCCTCCTTTAGGGAGCTCCCGACCGATGGCCGAGAAGAGATTGTTGTCCATGGAGCGTAGGATGGCCAGGGATCCCGCATTCAAGGAGAAGTATATAGACTTCATGCGGGAGTATTTGGACCTTGGACACATGTCCATCTCGCAGTTGGACTGGCGTAATGTGGAACATTACTTCCTGCCACACCACGCTGTTTTGAAGACTTCTAATGGGAAGATCCGCGTGGTCTTTGATGGTTCAGCGCCCACGTCAACCGGAGTGTCGTTGAATCAGTGTCTGCATGCGGGGCCGAAGTTGCATCACGATGTCTGTGATGTTTTGACCAACTTCCGCCGGCACGCTGTCGTCTTTGTGGCCGATATCCGCATGATGTTCAGACAGACCGTGATTCACCCGGAGGATAGACGATACCAGCTCATCCTTTGGCGTGAGGATCCCCAGGATCCGATGTTGGCTTGCGAGCTGAACACCAACACTTATGGTTTGCGGTCGAGCCCCTTTGTGGCGATCCGTTCGCTTTTGGAGCTCGCAGAGCGCGAACGGCTACGCTATCCCCGGGCATCTGCTCTTATTGAGGGGGGGGCCTTATTTGTCGACGATATCTGCACGGGGGCCTCGAGCTTAGATGAGGCTCTCGTCTTACGTGATGAGCTGATTGCGCTCTTGAGGGCTGGTGGCTATGAGTTGCGGAAGTGGCTGTCTAACTCACCGGACCTATTGGCAGATTTGCCTAAGGACCACCAGCAAGAGCCGCTCCTCTTTGAAAATCCGGAGACTCCAGACATGCTGTCTGTTTTGGGAGTCCAGTATCGACCAGTCCCGGATTTGTTCACATATAGATTGGAACTGCCAGACCCAAAGGTCTGGACTAAACGCACGGTGCTGTCCACTGTAGCCCGTACCTTTGATCCGAACGGTTGGCTCAGCCCTGTAGTGTTTTCGATGAAGTGCTTCCTACAGGAGCTCTGGGCTGCGGAATTGTCATGGGATGAGCCCCTCTCTGGTAGCCTCCTACGAGAGTGGGTGAGGTTCGTGTCATCCCTACCCGACGTCAATCGGGTTTGTATACCGAGGCAAATGCTGCCTTCGGGAAAGTTTAAAGCCTCCCTGCACGGCTTTTGTGACGCGTCCGAAAGCGGATACGCGGCAGCCGTTTACATCCGAACGGTGGATGCAGCAGGCGTTGTCGCCGTACACTTAGTTACGGCCAAGAGTAAGGTCGCCCCCCTTCGGACTAGGCTAACCATTCCGAAGTTGGAGTTGTCCGGCGCCACTCTCTTAGTACGGCTACTCAATCATGTTGCCGACACCTTGGGAAACGGTGTCGACTTGGAGTCGATATTTGCGTGGTCTGACAGCCAGGTCGTCCTTTGTTGGCTGAAGAGTTCAGTCCACACCCTTGAGGTTTTTGTGGCCAACCGGGTCTCACAAATTCAGACTTCAAAGGCCCCGTTGATTTGGCGCCACGTACCGGGCGAATTGAACCCCGCAGATTGTGCCTCCCGCGGCTGCGAGGCGCCTGAGTTAGTGGACCACCACCTATGGTGGAGTCCATCATGGTTGTTACGGCCTGAGCGCTCATGGCCTGCCACCCCGGCTGTGGCCAGAGTCCCAGACCTAGGCATGCGTGTTCACGCCGTGGAGACGGTGGCGGCTCCGCAGATGGAGTTTTTGTTAGACCGCTACAGTTCTCTTGATAAGTTGCTCGGCGTGACTGCTTGGATGAGGCGCTTTGTGCGAAATTGTCGCCAGCCTCAGGAGAAACTGTTGTCTCCGGTCCTCGCCCCACAAGAGCGGCAAGACGCTCTTTTGCATTGGTTGCGAGTGACGCAACAGCGAGAGTTTGAACCGGAGCTGAAAGCCCTGCGCTCAAGTAAGCCCAAGTTGAAGGGACCCTTGGTGCGGTTGAATCCTTTCTTGGACAGTACCGGATTGCTGCGTGTCGGAGGTAGGCTCAGACATGCCAACCTGCCGTACGGATCACGCCACCCTTTGTTGCTCCCCAAGGATGGACCGTTAGTTAGACTGTTGATTACAGACCGACATGTAAAGAATGCTCATGCCGGTTGTAATGCTTTGACCGCGCTCCTCCAACGAGAGTTCTGGATTTTGTCAGCGCGGAGAATAATCCGATCCGTTATTTTTCGTTGTCTCCCGTGTTATCGTTTGCGCGCCGATACGATGCAGCCCCAGATGGGGGATTTGCCTGCCGATCGAGTGAACGAATCGATGCCCTTCTCAGGAGTTGGAACGGATTTTGCGGGGCCATTTACCGTTAAGACATCGCGGCTTCGTAATGCTAGAACGGAAAAGGCTTACTTGTGTGTATTTGTTTGTTTGGCCACTAAAGCGGTCCACCTGGAGGTGGTTAGTGCCCTCACCACAGAAGCCTTTGTAGCCACGTTGAATCGTTTTGTGTCTCGCCGCGGAATGCCGTCGTTAATCAGGTCCGATTGTGGAACCAATTTCAAGGGCACCGATAGGTATTTAAAGGAAGTTTGTGAATTTTTGGATAGGAATAATTTTGAGATCGGATCCACACTCTCTCGCAGAGGGGTACGATGGCAGTACTCCCCGCCATCCTGCCCCCACTGGGGAGGGATTTTTGAAGCAACTGTAAAGGCCGCTAAAACTCACCTTCGTCGCGTTATTGGGGAGACGGTCCTCACGTTTGAGGAACTCGCGACCGTATTTTGTAAGGTTGAGGCGGTCCTCAACTCGCGTCCGTTATGTCCGTTGTCTTCGGACGCGAATGATTTAGAGGCCCTTACGCCGGGCCATTTTTTGATTGGCAGACCGCTTAACGCCTTGCCGGAATATCCTTATTCCGAAGTGCCCTCCGGACGGCTCTCGCGATTTGAATTGCTCCAGCAGCTTACGCAGAGTTTTTGGCGCCGTTGGCATCTGGAGTATTTGCACATTTTGCAGCAACGCGTTAAGTGGTCGGATAGGACGACCCCACCCAAGACCGGAGACCTCGTGTTGGTAAAGGATCCAAACCTGCCGCCCCTCCGCTGGCGTTTAGGACGCATTGTTCAGCTTCATCCGGGGTCGGATGGTGTGCCCAGGTTTGCCGAGGTCCTGGTGGGGGACTCTGTTTTGAAGCGAGCGATCGCTACCCTCTCTCGCCTGCCCTTAGATTGAGTTGGCGGACAGTTTGCTACTGTCCGGGACGGGGGGATGTTCGCGCCGCGCTGCGAGCGGGCCGTTGTCATTGTCAAGTTCACGGGCGACACGCAATGCGCTCGGGCCGCGTGCAGGCAGTTGGCCGTACGCAGCCGTGAGACAAGTTCGTGTGTTTCTGTAGCGACGTGCCGCGCTAGTTACCTCCCCATATTGGGACCGAGATTTGGTTTTGCTCCTACTAGGGCTCCGGTCGGGGTACGGACTTGTAACCCGTGTGTGTTCGCTTTGAAAAGCGCCGGGAAAGTTTTAGCGGCCTATTAGGGCATTGTGTAGTATAAGAGTGTTAGCTGTAAGAGTATCCCATCGGGGGTTGTGTGGAGATCGTTTTGCCAGGGCGCGCGCGCGCCGGCGAGACAACGTCAGCCCCCCTGGATTACGGACACTATTTTCTAGTAAGGTAGGATTAGTTTAATTTACTTAATTTTGCATGGGAAACCTTCGTTTCAATAAACTGTGGAACACAGTAGATGTGGTCATCACAATTGTGCGTGATCAACACTATGTACGAAAAGAGCGTGACCGGCAAATTTTAATGAAAACCTTAGAAATATCAAACGATAAATTTTATAATTTATTAAGTCTTTTACCACTGATTGATGCTTTAATATTAATACGGCGTCCAATCTCCATTATTGTCTATAATTGCTTGGTATCTTCGCGGCATACTTTCCACGAATTTTTCAGCATAGCTGCGAGGTAAGGACCTCCACGCGGACTTCAGTTCACGAGTAAGGTCAGCGGTAGTCCATGTTCGATTCGAGTAACCAGCTGCCCAAAATGAAGCTTCATCGGAAAAAATCTTGAAACGCCTTTTGATGGTGTCAATTAAGTGATATGATTATACCCTTTTTCTTCAACTGCTCTTGCCCAGAGCGAAGTGATAAGAATGAATTCTTGGCAAACTGCTGCACAATATGTTTATCCTCTGCGACAGACGTCTTTTTCGATTTGCCACGATCTGGTAAGTCATCGACGGTTTTTGTTCGTGAATATCTCTTTACCCACTTGCTCACGAAGGCCTTGATTTTTTTCACATAGTGGGCGGCCTGGTCGCGGGACATTTTGGGTCCTTTCGGATGAGTACAAAGAAATACAGCTTCAAAACGGGAAGCGTACGCGGCACTCATTGTTAAAATAATATTTTTAGCAAGAAACTAGAGGGATAACTTGTGTTTTTTTTACAAAGCATTTTAGGCAAAGGACTATTCTATTCAGCCTAGTATTTATATTTATAAATAGTATTCCAAAAATTAAAATATGCCGGTCACGTTCTTGTCGAACACACTGTATATATAAAACTCTTGTCATTAATAAGTCAAAATAATATTATTACACATACAATATAAATAATCTTATATAAATGAGTATTTTACATGGCGATGAAGAAAACACGGATTCTTTTTCTACATAAAATAGGTTAAGTACCTAAATCTTGAAACTAAAAACTTTAACATAAAAAATAACACATTCTTTAAATAGTGTATATATACCCATTTTCTAACTTTTTAGGAAAAATAAAGAACATTGGGAACCTTGTATCTAAGAAGCTATTAGAATCTTTAAATACTGTATAAGTAAATGGAGCCTGTCCATTCCCATTTTCCAACTGCTTGGGAAAAATAGAGAACATTGGGAACCTTGTATCTAGGAAGCTATTACACCTAGAACATTGGATTAGAAATCAAACTGTCAGGAATTGTGTACACTTTAAAAAAGTTATAGTGACCTTTTTTGTCAGAGCCGTCCTATGTCGTTTTTTATGCACAAAACTAAAAAAAGTGAAATAAAATTGGCGATTTTTTTGCAATAACTCGGCGCGCGTACATTTTAGACTGCTGTAAATCGCGGATAAATACTATCTAGGTGGACCCGAACAACATACCAAAAAAGCAAGTTTACCGTAATTATTGCAATATCAGCGCTTTTATTTGTACGATATGACCAGCCCTTTTTGAGGTCGTTGCCAGCCAGGAGCAAGAAACAGCCAGATAAGGCACCGAACTCAAAAAGGTAGGTTATTTTTTGATATTTGCATTCGCATTCGTATTCGCAAACACTGTGCGAATATTTTGCGAATATGAACGCAAGAAAAAATATCCACTTTTCAGAAGTCGGTTGGGTTTTTTTTGTGGATTCGTAAATTCATTAAGACTCCTGGACTTCCAAAAACGCTGTAATAATATATAAAAGTTGCTGTTCCATCTAGAAAGACACTCTTGAGACGTGTCTATTCTATATTCTTCTCGTCTTGAGTAGAATTCGAGTGATGAAAAGGTGTTCTGTACCCCTAGTGTAAGTTTTTATGTCAAGCAAACGCAAACTATTTCGATTCCGTATTTATGTCAATTTGTATGAAAACTATATAAGCGCGCTACTCGCCGCTAGAGGCGCTAATACAATTTTCATACAAATTGATATAAATACGGAATCGAAATAGTTTGCGTTTTTTGACATAAAAACTTACACTACGTACGGGCACTGATCTTTGTACATTTTGTAAGGCGGCTGTGACAGTTTATTGAGAGCTTTGAGCCTTTCTTTCAATACGTTTTGAATCTTGTGTGAAACATTCGCATTCGTATTCGCATTCGCGAATATCAGCGGCAGATATTCGCAACCGCATTCGCATTCGCGAATGTTTAAGAATTAACATTCGTTACATCACTAGTACCTACCTAGGTACCTACTATAAAATATTATATTTTCTTTTCAGTGACGCTTCTTTTTTAAAGTCGGTTTCATTATTTTTCATTTGACTTATTTGGTAAACTCTGCATCCATATATTACTGGAGAACGCTGCGGCAATGCTCAACGCATCATGCTAATTCGTTCGCGTATTTCATTTCAATAAACTTAATAATAGACACATTTAATATGTTTTACTAGACTGCGGCGAAGCCCAAAGGAAGGGTTATTTATGTATTTAACCTGAATGTAATGTGTCTGTTCCTTTGTTCACTCGGAACTACTAAACGGATGAACTTATTTTGATAAATGATACGTCCTTAGATTCATCTAAATGACGCGAGTGATACTGAGTAAGTACATAAAAAAGAAAAATAAAAAAAATACTTAGCTGATATTTGATAAAATATCTGATAAATGATTTTGATATTTGCTGAAATTACAATTTGAAAAAAAAAAATACCAATGCCATCGTGTGAGTTATCAAAATGAAGACTTTTAAATAGCGATTTCATTAACCACTACATAGTATAAAACTCAGTCGCTTTTCGCCTTTGTTTTCCAAAAGTTTATACATACAAAATATTTGTATAAGTAATAGAGAAAATTCCATTTTTTGTGATGAAGCCTTTGAAGCCGTCAAAAAAACGACTTTTCGGGCGCTTACATTGCGAACGCTGGATAAACCGTATGAGATACATCAAAACAATGTAGGTACTATGGAATTGTATATCATAAAAAAGCCTTCAAAAAAGTCCGCGATAGCATATCGTCACAGTAAATATACAGGGCGACCCAAAACCACATGGAGGGAAAGTACCTTAAATACTGAAGATATACAATTTTACTGAAAGGAGACTTCATTTTTATTTTAAAAAGAAAACGAACTGCATACAAAGAATTTTAAATAATGGCCTGTCTGAACTGGGAATCGAACCCACTGAATATAAAAAAACTTATTTTTTTAATTTTATTGCTCCAATCGAAAGGCTCAATTATACCTAAGCATTTCTTCTAATAACATGTCACCTTAAATAAAAGGAAGACTACGAAATTTAACATTTAATGTTGAATAACAAGTTTGTGCAACGTTATGGATAGCCTTTTCTGTGACTGTCGTGCTCAAAACTTTAAAATTTCAATGTATTACTAATAAGTGAAGATTGGAGCTATTATACCTAATTTCCTATCATAAGTGTTTGATAATATGATAAGTAACACCACCACGATTGTTTTAAACAAGTTTGAATAATTTTGGTGCGGCGCGGGTTCGAATCTTGGTTTAGACATGCTATTATTTAAAAATCTTTGAATACAGTTCGTATTGTTATTTAAATAAAAATAAAGTCCTATTTCAATAAAAAAACAGTTTTTTCAGTATTTGGTCATTAGACGCCCTGGGGGCGTCTCACGACTATGCCACATGGTGGAATGGACCGCACCAAATTACTTAAACATTTTTAAACCAATCGAGGTGGTGTTACTTAACACATTATAACTTAATCAAACACTTATGATAGGAAAATTAGGTATAATTGCTCCCAATCTTCACTCATTAGAAAATACATTGAAATTTTAAAGTTTTGAGCACGACAGTCACTGAAAAGGCTATCCATTAACATTTTATGTTGAATAACAAGTTTGTACAACGTTATGTTGCACAAACTTGTTATTCAACATTAAATGTTAAATTTCGTAGTCTTCCTTTTATTTAGGATGTTATTTCATTCTCTCTCCTGAAAAATTGGTAAAATTGACTTCTGGGGTGTTGTAATATAAACGCATTATGTATATCACTGTCGCAGGAATACTTATGATAAAAATAGGGATTTGGTCAATTCCCTAAGTGATTTAATTAAGTCACGGAGGATGTTAAAATAACAACACGAGTGAGTATCATTTCCTTAAACAAATTTAGTGATTTGAACAAATCCCAAAATTGGTTCAGTGAAATGACAAAAAAATTTCAAGTTATTTTCCGAAAATAACAAGAACCGCAATTTTCCGTGATAGGTTAGAAAGTGTTATTTGTCATTTCACTGAACCAATTTTGGAATTTGTTCAAATCACTAGATTTGTTTAGGGAAATTATAAAATCGTGTTGTTATTTTAACATCCTGCGTGATTTGATCAAATCACTTAGGGATTTGACCAAATCACTGTTTTTATCACTTCCCTGCGACATATCTATCTCCTAAGGTTGACTCACAGTAACAAATTTTTATGTTATTAAAATTTTTCCTTTTTTGCATTCACGATGCAATTTTTATAATTGAAAAATGGAAGTATTTAGAAAAAATCGACCCGTCTCACAACCAGCTCCGATGGGACTCGAACCCACGACCTTTTGCTTTCCGGGCGAATGCTCTAACCACGGAGTCGTTACGAGAAGCGTCGATTTTTTTCTAAATACTTCATTTCCCATATTTCAACCATTTTTATCTTTAAGTAAGTAATTAATTTAAAAATATTACTTTATTTGCAAAGCTAATTTCTCCTAATCAGTATTAATCCTTTACCTCCTTATTCCATCAAAATTTGTCCTTTACCTTATTTTATTTAGATGAATACTTTATAAGTTATCATGCAGACTTAAAAGTAGGTACTATCACTGCACTGTCAAAGCACCAACAAATTGTTCGGAGGACCCCGTGCGAAGCCGGGCCGGGTCGCTAGTATTATATAATTTGCAGTTTTCCATAACTCTCTGCATTAAGGGGCCGATTCCCGAAAATAGGGTATTTTAAATTATGGATTACTCGCAAATCACAAGTACATAAAAATTGGAAAAAATATTTGTTATTTTACACTTTATTTATCTAGTGCTTCCGGCCGTTTTTTTCGATTGGTGATATTTTACTGTGTCAAATAAAATCCCAAACATCCGTCTAATAATAATTCAAATATCATATTATTACTTGCAGTATACTTGGTTTTAGTTAATGAAAAACATGAAAATAATTGTCTTTGAATAGCCGAGGGATTCCGGCCGTCATTTCTTTATTTTTATTATTTCATTTTTAATTGAATTTTAAGTTATTTTCGATTCGCGGGGCGCTCGCGAGGTCACAGTTCACTGCCGGCTGCCGCTGCCGCTAGGTCCGCGCGAAGTGTATCGAGCGCGGCCGAGCAAACGTTAGCGTGCCTATTTCGGCCGGGAATCCTCGTCTTAATTTATGTAAAACGAAAAGAACTTTTTAAAAATAAGTGAGTTCTTGCCTATAAAAGGTGATTTACGAGTATAAATATTGAAATAAATAGTCTTAAATAAAATCATAATTATTAAAAAAAATGACCCTGATTGCAATAAGAATTAAAACAGCTTTTTTCCTCTTTAGTGGTTCTTTTTTTACAGTCGGGGTTTCTTTTTGCCACACTTTTATTAGCTTCACTTGTAACTAAGTCACAATGTAAGAAAATCTTGGAATTAAAATTTAACCTACTTCTAATTGTCGAATTAAATTTAAACTTTGCAAGTCTATATGAATCCGATGACAATACAATAATATGCTACCATCGAGCTAATCTGATGATGGAGTCAAGAGGTGGGCAATAGAACTCTTCAATGGCTGCTAGGAAACCCCTCGAGTTTAGGCTCATTTGTTTTGTTCTGATGAGACCTATTCGCTATACTTGATGGTGAGAGTCTGATGATGGAGCAGGGAGGAAGCCTGCGGCACTTCTTAATGACCACTAGGAAACCCCTCGAGTTTGGGCTCCGTTGTATCGTTCTGATGAGACTTATTCACTACACTTGGTGGTGAGGGTCTGATGATGGAGCAGGAAGGAAACCAGTGACACTCCTTAATGACCAATAGGAAACCCCTCGAGTTTGAGCTCATTTGTTTCGTTTTGATTAGACCTATTCGTTACACTTGGTGGTGAGGGTCTGATGATGGAGCTGGGAGGAAACCACGGAAACTCCTTAATGACCGCAAGAAAACCCCTCGAGTTTGGGCTCATTTGTTTAAAGGGTTTGGCTCGCGCTTCCGGTAGGTAACTAATAGACTCCACTTGAATTTGTAAAACTAAATACATACAATCACGCTTTTTTCCGCTTACGGGGCATTGAGTTATAATGTTTACGGGGTGAAAAGAAAAGAGACATGAATGGACTGTGAAATCCATTACCATCCATCCATGGCTTGCCACTAAAAAGTAAAAAATAAATATGTAGTTTAAAAAACTAAAAAACACCCTTTTATTTTTATTAGTAAAAGACTAAAATGTACTAAATAACCGTCTATTCAGTGACTGAAATTAAAAAGCGTGGTGCGCCCTTTGCAGAGCGTGCATTTCAAGTACTTAAGTACCTAATATTTTCAACGCGCACCACGCTTTTTAATTTCAGTCACTGAATAGACGGTTATTTTGTACATTTTAGTCTTTTACTAATAAAAATAAATGTGTGTTTTTTAGTTTTTTAAACTACATATTTTAATAATAAAATTATGGTTTTTTAACGTGTTGTAATTAATTGATCACCAAACTTACCTAACTTAACCCACAAAAATACTAACTTAGCACCTTAACCACCACTTTGCGTACATTTCAGTATTTTAGATGCTTACTTATTATTTTTTTGTGGCTCAATTAATTATTTCTCTTTTTTAACATGAATATTTTTTCTATATAACCTAAGCAATATTTTGGTTCAAAGTTAAATAAGATAGTCCTTATAGACGAACAAAATACCTAAGTATAAGTATACTTATTCTTTATAATTCGGGTTTTTATTTAATGACATTTTTGTGGAACAGCAAACAATCTTTGTTTTTATCTTGGAATGATTAATTGTTCAAGATTAATATTTTTCTACAACACCTTTACTTTTAAGAGTTTTAAGTTTTAACATTACTTACTATAAATCTCAAAACCATTTGTAGAGCCATTGCTACGAACAAATAAATTATTTTGAAACAACTGTCTTTATGCAATTTCAGGGTCTGCTTCTTTTGTTCGAAAAATATTTTCAAAATTGTTTGTAAAGATAACCTTACATTAAAACAATACAAAATATCAAAAATTTACTTAAATTTTTAATAATGTACTTACCAGAGTACGCAATTCCTACGGCAAAATATAAAACAAAACAATGCACTGATACTTTATTCAACATTGTTAATGGCTAAATTGTTCATAATTATTAATGTTAACTGACTATAATTAAACTCCTCGACCGACTGCAGTGGCGACTTGATGTATAATGAAGTTATTTATATCGGGAAATAGTAATAGTTCTGACATACAAATTAATCTCCAGCGATTTGTGGCCGACTATTATTCTAATTACTTAACCAGCGGCGTTATAATGAATAACCGACAAAAAATCCCAAAACATACCGAAAAAAAATATCCAACTTAACAAACAAGCGCCTTTTAACCGCCTCTGTGGTCTAGTGGTTCATACCACCGATTTCAGACCCAGAGGTCCCGGGTTCGATTCCCAGTGGGGGTACATATAGTATTCGGTTTGGTTGGTGGTATGACTTGTTCTTAGTCTGCCTGGCTAGCTACCACCATCTTATCTAAGTCTGACGCCATAACAATGAGGTTTTCAGCATTGTTGTGTTCCGGCAGTAAGAGATAAGATAGCCAGTTCCTCAGTTATTGAGGATTCCGGGAGTAGTGCGCTTCCACCTTCAGCCTTATCACCACTTATCATCAGGTGTGATGAAGGCTAAGTGCTACCCCGTTGTTAATAAATAAATAAACAAATAAGAGTAGGTATGACTGTTCAAATTATATTTATCCTAAAAAAATTGATCTTCGCATAACAAAACTAAACTTACGAATAATATACTGAACCTCCGACATAATTACTAAGTTACCTACCGACAACAGAGGTTTCGTCGAAATAATCATATTTTCACAAGTTTTTATTAACTTGCCATGTTAGTTAGTTAGTTAGTATGTTATAGCATATATAGTTAGTTAGTGGGGGACAAATCTTGCAAGATTAAGTTGACCCACTTTCCAGTGTCCGATGGAGCTGAAATTTTGTATACAGGTTTGGTTTAGATGACAATAACAATGTTAAACAGTCGGCAAAAAAGCTTGTCATAAAAATGAAAGTTTTACAAAAAACTTATAACAACTTGCATGAACTATTTTGATTTCTATTGTTGGTAATTATAAATATTTTTTAAATCTCAATAATGATGAAAATGGGTAGGTATGTATTATATGAATATGGAAATAACTACGGTCGATTCACCTATGTAACATACATAATGCTTATTGGACGAATACTCCTCGGCAGCGGCCGGCGAAGCGCCAGAACCGACTCTATACAATTTTCTACTACCTATTAAAACTATATTTTCATAATTTGTTTATGTTATTTTATTTCTTGTATAATTTGTTGAGTAAACCAAAGTCTACCTGGTTTTAGATTAAACCATGAATACGAGTGTTCCGCTTTTTAACGCTTGAAGTAGGTAGGTACCGATATCGAAGCATACCCGTGGTAAGTAAAATTCATGATGCAAGTAAATTTGTGTTACAAGTATTTACATTTTTATATTTTTTATAAGTTTGTGTATACCCACTCAGAATAGTATTTTCAGTATAACGTTACGGTTAAAATAGCACCACAGTCTATGAAATATGAAAGGTAATTTATGAATTGCTTCATAGAAGGCAAGTAAAGATAAAAATTACAAAACATAGTTTTCAGTAGAATATAATTTAAGCTTGTAGAAAAGTACTATTGCATTAACAGTTATGTTTATTTTTCGAAGATTTCAGTATCTCATTCGGTCATTTCGTCATTTTTATTCGAACAAAAGTAGTCGGAAAGTTAGTATTTTAAGCAGTAGTTATATATTTTGAGTAAGGACAATTCTTATTTTTTGTCGGAGCTTTTATTACTACTCTTTTATAACCACTTAGATTACTTATATTAATCATGATACTAAAAAATATACCACAGTACATAAACTAAACATTAGTATCAAATTAAAGTGATAATTAAAGATTGCCTACAATGTTACACAGGCCTATATTAATTGATTTTTACATTATTACTTTATTTTTATTTGCTGTAAAGGTTGTAAACACCACTTTAGACCCGTGGCCACACTGTTTTGTTACACTAGTGTAACTGGTGAGCATATCTATGAACTTATTCACTGCCTAGCTTAGTGGACTGTTTTAGAAGCTACATACAAGTGAAACGAACGCTGGTTCTGGTGCAACTGACATATAATAATAAAAAACAGAATAACGAAAATACAATGTCATATCAAAATAAAACTATAGACAAACTTAGCAATAAACAATAACAGTATAAAAAGTATAAATATCTATAAAAAAGCATGTGCGTGGTGCACATTCTGCCCCTTTCAAAGCAGGAGAACGAGTTTCTTTACTGGGCGCCTTAACACGCCGGCGGAGGTACATACGTTCGCAACCCGGACAAATCCGTCTCGTCCTGGAAACGTAGCCGTTACTCTGCCTCTGGGCCAGGTGCCTTTTGGGAGATTCCCATCAACGATCAAGACGAGGTCACCAGCCTTGACATTCCAGGTGGCTTCTCTCTCCTGCAGACGAGGCTTCAGCTGGGGAAGATATTCCTTAAGCCACCGCTGCCAGAAGTGATCCGCAAGGCGCAGGGCTTTCTTCCAAGAGCTTCGACTGGCCAAGTCACTTTCACTAAGCGTTGCTGGGAAAGACGAACCCGGAGCGGAGCCAATTATAAAGTGCAATGGTGTGAGGGCTTTTTCTGCGTCCGGTTCACAGGGGACATGGGTGAGTGGCCTGCTGTTCACCAGCGCTTCGGCCTCGGCAAGAAGTGTGGCGAGTACCTCGTCGGTCGGTGTTCGCTTCCCGAGCGTGGCCCGAAGCGCCGTCTTCACGCTCTTCACCATGCGCTCCCAAGCACCTCCCATAAAAGGAGCAGCCGGCGGAATGAACTTCCACTCAATCTTATGGTTCGCCGCAAAATTTTCCATGTCTAAACCATATAAGGCTCTCAGCTCTCTGCTCGCACCGACAAACGCTGTCCCGTTGTCGGATAATATCTGGCAAGGTGTCCCTCTGCGGGCTATAAAGCGGCGGATGCACATGAGCGCTGCGTCGGTTGTTAAACTGTGCACTACTTCAAGGTGGATCGCTCGGGTAACTAGACACGTCAATACCGCGACGTACCGCTTTTCTCGTCTGCGACCAACGGCGACTTGTACCGGTCCAAAGTAGTCTAAACCGACGAACGAAAATGGGCGACGATGGTGAGCTAGTCGATCCGCTGGCAGGTCTCCGACAGGCGGGCGAAGTGGTCTGGCCCGAAGAAGTCGGCACGTTGAGCATCGGTGAGTGATGGAGCGCAATGTATCTCTGAGTCCCAAAATCCAGAAATCCTGGCGCAATCGGCTTATCACCATCTCTGTGTTAGCGTGAGCGGCCTTAATATGATGGAACTCTATCAGCAGGCGGACTATGGCATGCTTAGCATCCAGCACGATGGGTTGACGTGAAGTCGACTCTATTCCTGTGATAGCGGCTGTTCGGTCTGACAGACGGATTATGCCATCTTGGTCCAGGCACACGACGAATCGCCTCAGGCGGCCTTGCAGTGGAAGGGGTTGCCTGTTACGAAGGCAAGTGATCTCTTTCTCGAAGCAGTCCATTTGGCTTTTACGAATCAAATGTACCTCCGCGCAGCGAATGTCGCTAGCAGTAAGAGAAACTCGCCCCGTCCTGGGTTCGTCCCTGGAATTAAAATTATTTAGACCCGCTGACACAGAGTCCACCGAAACCCCCCGCTTGAGCAAAGCACGTAAACGGATTACTGCTATAAATCTGTGGCTCTTGCGGTTGCGCGTACCAATGTGAGCCATGAGCTAATGCGAGTGTGATCAGCACACAACGGCAAGCGCAACGGCAGCGTACCCAAGTTGTCATGAGGGTGGATGACAGCGCCTGACTGTGAGTTTGATGAGCTACCACGAGATGAAGATGATAATTCATGGGCGTTGGTGACAGCTACTTGGTGCGGCGAAATGGTATGACAGATGGGAAGCGACCGTGCGGATGGTTTGAGCTCCTGGAGCACGGGTACATTCTGGACTGGTTCTTGTGGCCATTCGGATGCGAATAAAAATTCCGGCCCAGTTATCCACCGTGACTCTGGAGATAAGTCAATACTTTTGGCACGGGTAGCATCATCAGCAACGTTCAAATCAGAGGGAACCCATTTCCACTCGCTTACATTCGTTAACTCCGATATTTCACCAACCCGATGAGCAACGAATGGCTTAAAACACCGTGCATCACTTTTTCGCAACCAGCCCAGAACATTGCGAGAGTCACTCCAGAAGAAACGTCTAGATGGCACGTAGCGATGACTTTCGCAGATGGATGATGCGAGGCGAGCCGCCAGTAATGCACCTTGAAGCTCTAAACGTGGTATGGAAATGGGCTTCAGGGGCGCTACTCTCGCTTTGCTACAAATGAGTGAGAGCTTCACGTTGCCATCACTATAAAGAAAACCGCCAATAGGCCACTGCAACATAGGCTGATTCGCTGGCGTCCGCAAACACATGGAGCTCGCACTGATCGAAGCCTGTCGCCCCGATGTGGTAAAAACGCGGGATACGAATCTTTGATATTGCAGCTAAACTCTCAAACCACGTTCTCCAGGTTTGCTGCTCAATCTCCGGAAGTTTGTCGTCCCAATCGTATCCTTTGCGCCACATATTTTGAAACAAAATACGCCCAGGTACTACAATCGGCGCAAGGATGCCAAGTGGGTCGTAAACTCTCATCACGTACGACAAGACTAAACGCTTTGTCAAATTCCCCGTTGGCACTTGACTGTCAGTAGTTGGCTGATTGAACGAAATCATGTCTTCCAAAGGCTGCCAAATTAGGCCTAAGGTACGAACAGATGTTGGAAAGTCTCCTAATGAGATTTCTTCTACCGCAGGATTGAGCAACAAATCTTTAGGTACTAGGGACAACGCGGATGGTTCATTAGAGACCCAGCTTCGCATTTCAAACCCGGCTTGTCTATGAACTGAAACTATATCGGCAGCGAGCAACCGCGCCTTCCCAATCGAATCGACGCTTCCGATATAATCATCCATATAATGATCGTGTAAAATGGCGTCTGCTGCATCTGGGTAACGGTCTCGAAATTCTTCCGCATTTACATTTTTAACATAGAGTGCAGAACATGGACTCGATGCAGCGCCGAACATCATTGACGACATACGATACGTTCTAATCGGTTCATCAGGCTTATCACGCCAAAGAAATCGTTGGGCATCGCAGTCTGAAGGTCTGATCTTTATCTGTGGGAACATTTCCCGAATGTCAGCATTTAAAGCCACACTATTCTCCCTAAAACGGAAAAGAACTCCTAAAAGAGGCTGCAGAAGGTCAGGCCCCGGCAAGAGCAGAGAATTGAGACTGACGCCTTGACATTTCGCCGCTGCATCGTGAACCACGCGGAGTTTGCCTGGTTTTTGAGGGTGGGTTACTCCAAAATGAGGGAGATACCAACATACCGCTTGTTCTGAAGTATCCCTGCACAACTCTGCGTAACCTTTGTCAAACATAGCTTGCACGTTTTTACGATATAAAGCTGCGTAAGACCTGTCTTTACTCATTTTCTTCTCAAGACTCAAAAACCTCGACATTGCTAAAGGATAACTGTTAGGAATTCGTGGTATATCCTGACGCCACAGTAGACCCACTTCGAAACGTTCAGAATTTAGCCTGCGAGTCGTGTCTCTAAGAATTTGCAACGCGTGTTCGTCGCTGGCACTGCGAATCTCCCGCTTTGCGATTCCAATTGCCTCTAATCTATATTGTTCTTTAACTAGAGTTTCTAAAGAGGTTACATCGGGTTTAAAATCAAAAACAGATGTTTGGTTTACAAACTGGACCGGGCGGGTCTTACTCGAAGTGAAACCGAATAACACCCACCCAACCTAAAGAAGTTTCGATCGCTACCGGTTGCGACGGAGTGCCCGTTCGAGTTTTCTTGGCAACTGTCAGATGCCAGTTGTCAATACCTAAAATGATCGTTGGCTTTGCATTGTGGTATGGCAACACGTCGACTAAATCAGATAAATACGCCAACTTAGAAACGAAATCTTTTCTCACTGACTGTGCCTTAATACCTAAATGATCGATCGAACGCGCTTTCTGGACGCGAAAAGAGTCCGTCTCATAACGGCCCTTGATGTTAAAATCAACATATTGAACCGAAGTGTCCTTGGACAGACCGCCTACACAATCCAGTCTGATGGTAGCTTTCGGTCCACTGACACCAATTCGCGCCGAAACGTCAGACTCTATAAATGTGGATGTGGACCCGTCGTCCAACAAAGCGTATGTGTCCACACTGCCTAAAGGACCCGACACGGTGACTGCAACTATTTTAAGTAGAGGCAAAGAGCGCGCAGGTGACAGCTGCGAGCCTACGGCCACGGCAGCAGCGTGAGCGATTGTGACCTGCGGGTTATTTGCCTCCTCCACTCGTTCGGTAGCACTCGTGGTAACACTATTGCTTTCCACTTCGGCAATATCAACATGGGCACAAGCAAGTTGTGAATCAGAATCGTGCAATAAAATGTGGTGTCGATATTTACAACCATTTCGATTGCAAAGAGTTTTTGCTGAACAATAATTAATTCTGTGCCAACCTTTTTTCAAACATCGATGACATATTTTATTCTTTTTTATAAATTGCCATCTGTCTTGAAGTGACAATTCCTTAAAAAGAATACAATCTGCCAAACAATGACTTTTATTGCAATATAAACAATTAATTAATTTTGAATTTTGTGTATGCTGCGAATAATTTCCCTGGACTGTGTGCACTCGGTGCACATTGTGCCTCGAGGTCCCAGGTTCGATTACCCTGCCCTTGTCACGCTGCATGTCGAAACATTGACCATAAGTCCCGGGTTCGATTGCTCCGTATTTGAGCTGCAAGTCTGCCTCTGGTTCTGGTGCAACTGACATATAATAATAAAAAACAGAATAACGAAAATACAATGTCATATCAAAATAAAACTATAGACAAACTTAGCAATAAACAATAACAGTATAAAAAGTATAAATATCTATAAAAAAGCATGTGCGTGGTGCACAGAACTATTGTTACATTAGTGTAACGACCGAGCATTACATTAGTGTAAATCTGGCCCGCGGTTACACTAAGTATATAATAATACTAGCTTCCGCCCGCGACTGCGTCCGCGTGGACATTCGAGAAAATACTTAGGGGACCAATAACCAGGATAAAAAGTATTCTATGTTTTAATTTCATAAAAATCCGATCAGCCGTTTTTACTTGATTAGGCGGGTCCCCCCCTAACCAAGCGAGCAGCCTCGCGCGAGGCAGAACGTTTGCCACGTGCGGCGGGCCTCACACGAGGCTGCTCACTTGGTGAGGGAGGCGCCTAATCACGTAAAAACGGTTAATCGGATTTTTATGAAATTAAAACATAGAATACTGTTTACCCTGGTTATTGGTCCCCTAAATAATATTCTCGAATGTCCACGCGGACGAAGTCGCGGGCGGAAGCTAGTAAATAATAAGTGTCTGTTTCACAATCAACAAGTTAGTTCTGAGTAGCTTAGGTACCAAGAACTTTTAGGGTACTTAATATGATTTAGGTTTCTATACCCTATTTACCCCCTGCTGGGTTAGATTTTCGAAAAACTACGAAATGGGTTGCCTATTTGTTTTAGGAAGTAAGCCTACAAAGTTTCAAGTTGAAATGTCTATTTTACCCCCTGATTTTTCATTCAAAACTTCACCCCTATTTCAACCTTTTAGAGGTTGAATCATGTTCAGCGTGTTAAACATCAAAATAAATGCCATTTTTGCAATCGTCATCCCATAAAACCTCAATAACGACATCCATATCGATTTTTTGGTTTATTTATCCCATTTAACCTCTAAGGGGTTGATTTTCGAAAAAATACGAAACATGTTTTTGCTTATTTGTTTTACTTTCCGACCATAAGCCCAAATAATAAATTAAGTGAAGGACTTTCCAGAGACAACATTTCGTCCCCCTTTCCACCCCTTCGGGGGTGGAATTGTCAAAAACGCTGACACAGGTAAATATTAATTTTTAATTGCCAGCCTAAATACAATGTTTGAAGATCCTAACTTCAAAACTGACGGACTTTCATACAAACATTCATCCTCTATTTTACCCCCTTAGGGGTGGAATTTCCAAAAACCCTTTCTTAGTGGATGCCTACACTATATAACGTATCTATGTGCAAAATTTGAAGTCTGTAGGTTCAGCGGTTTGGACTGTGCGTTGATATCTCAGTCAGTCAGTCAGTCAGTCAGTCAGTCAGTCAGGACTTCGAATTTTATATATATAGATGACCCAGTGGCCACAAGTATAATGCCATTAAAAAAATGCATGAATATAAACAAACAAAAACTCTTTATAAACACATTTTTACAAACATTTAGAAATCGAAAACAAAAGTGTTAGTGCTAGTGTTAGTTATAATATTAATAAAAACAATTACAATTAGCAATAAATTGTTAGTAAGTATCGAATATTATTGTTAAGTAGTGTATTTTTTTCCGAAGTCCGTGGGTCCGAAGTGTGTAAACACCATTACATTTCAATTAGTATTACAGATATTACAGGTGATGAATGTAACCAAAATCAATACGTACAACTTGTACATTAAGTACACATACATACATTTTGGTCTAGTTAATGTTGTACTTTTTTATGGAACAGCTGATTTTTTTGCAATGTCGTGGCTGGCCCCATAGGATTAAATGGTCGTATCTACTGATGGAAACTTTCATACCCTAAAATATTAAAACAAAAAAAAATGTGGTGCGTTTATGGTTATGGTTCTGGAGCTAGAAACGAAAATGGGTATTTATTTAATACAAAACTCTATTATTATTAATTTTTGGTTTGTATTTTATTTTTAGCTTGTTTGAAAGTATTGTCCGGACCGTTAGCGTCATCATCATCATGTCAGCCGAACGACGCCCACTGCTGGGCATAGGCCGTTAGCGTATAAATTATAAAATAACATTTCGACTGAGGCAAACCTTTTGATAATGGTTTCTCGTACGTTCATTTTGTTACAAGGTGTCCCGAAAATGGGATTATCTATGGCACGCAATAGCGCAGATGTATTCATTCGTTTGGCTATCAAAAATGATGTCAAAATCAATCAAGACAAAACTTATCTTGGGTCTGTCATGCTGCGGTTGCAGGATTGGTAATTTTATTTTATTTTATTTTTATTTTATTTAGGCATCAAACAGTCATTTTTTTACAAAAGTGCTTAATTAATATCTTACTAGCTATAATAGACCCATAGTGTCGATAAGGATATAGGTATTTGGACAATAGATATCCACTCAATGGTTCCTTGCCTCCCAGAGGAAAGTATTTTTACCCGCTCCAATGGTTTGTTGCCTCCTGGAGGCAAGCTGACATCTAATTAAAATACTTTAATTAATTGTGTCAAAAGTTCAAAACACTCTCTGTTCCTATCCAAATTATACCAGTCTTAATCTAGACACCTTATTTTAATCGTAGAATAAAAAAGAATGTCCAATTTAATAAAATTTTGTCGGATTATATTCGATTGAAGTTCGCCGACTTGCTTGGCTCCAGCCGGCCTAGCATGAGCGGCATTTATTGCGCGATATGATATGGTACGGCAAGTTGTCTTGCTTACCCCACTAAGGTGTAAGCAAGACGGCATGCCGTACCATATCATATCGCGTGTTATAAGCCGTTCATGCTAGGCCGGCAGGAGGCAAGGAACCAATGCGTGATTTAGGCTATGTTAGCTAAGTATGGAAAAATAAAATATAAAAATATAATTAAATATATTGTACTAAATATGTTGTAATACATTAATATAATATACTTGTTATGCCCTCAATACCCATAAAAAGTATATATTTAAAATTTATGTACTTACAAAAAAGAAGTCGATACGAAATCGATCCATACTTTTGTAGCCCGTAAGGGTGATTCTTTACTTACATTTTTATATCTTTAATTAAACAATATTTTTCTAAAAGATAGTTACCTTTTTTTAAATTTATTATGATTAAGAAAGAAAAGGAACATATCGCAGGAAGTGTTACGGCACGGCGAGGTCACCATTTAAGAGACATCATCTTCAAATCCTAATGAGACGAAATTTTATGGCATAAATGTACATAAGTATATAAAAAAAATTCTAGTTTTCTAATTTAGAGAAAAAGTTGTAGCTTAACCAAATAGTGCCGGTACCTGCTTTTGCGCCACCCAGTATATCGAAGCAATAAAACTCTTGTAGGTCGTTCTTTTATTGAAAATAGATTTATAGAAACTAAGCGTTAGAGCAGCTGTAGAAACCCCAAGCTGAAGTTGACAATCCAGCTCAAAAGTAGTTATGTTTCCTGTTCCACATTATCCTCGTTCCATACAAAAACAGAATTTTATTGTTTTCGTTTCGATACTTCCTCGTCAAGTGAAATATTTCAAATTTTTGTTGTACAGGCAAGTAATAACTTTAATTATTTTCCAATACTCGATGAAAATTGATAAAAAAACAGGTTGATACTCTGGAAGACGATGTGTATGACATCTAAGAATGTTTGGTAATTTTGAGACTATGGGGCAATGAAAGACCAAGATATTTCCATATGCCTACTTATTATGTGTGATATTTTATAAATAGTTTGAGTAAGTAGAGATAAGTCCAGTAAAAATTCTAGCGAATTATCTACAAAGCAATAAGGTTATTATAACTTTTATGATAACGCGCTTTAGAAGTTAGCGAATCGTCTTATTTTATTTTATTTTATTTTATTTAACAATTTTAGTGAAACTTACAGCTATGTAATAACAAATTATAATTATACAGGTATAAGTACGGATGGCCAATTACCAGTTTCCACTGATAAGTTCACAGGATTTTAGTTGATGGGTCCGTGCAAACTACATTTTTTTTAACAAACTATTATTAACTTTACTACGTACTTGCTTAATTAAACTACACACTTAAAAAAAAAAAATCATCGCAAAACAAAATTAACAACTTCTTACTTTTTTGAAAAAACAAAAACTTTTTATTTTTTCAAAAAATTACTGCATCATACAATATTATACTAACATTATATTGTATAATGCAGTGCTATATTTGCGTGATCTGTGGTGCAGGGAAATACTCAACAGATTAGATAAGCACAACTTTCCTATAACCAGCCCAGCGGGAACTGATTCTATCCTCAAGCAAGCTGGAAACACGAGTCGGAAACTATCATTGCTTACACAAAACTTACTTAGCTCACAGCCAAAAAAAAAGTCAAATTGTCTTCTAAAGACGTTATCAAAACAAACTTTCATCCACTTGAATCCTAGTGTAACATTTATTTTTGCTCACTTTCGCATGGTCTGCTAGTTCTTGATATTGAAAATTCAGACGAGCAAAGTTATAAGCCATCTTTTCTGTAAAATTTCAGTCGTAATTTCATATTATTTCATATACATGGCGTCTCAAAACTCCCAAAGTTATATGGGGTCATGAAGGGATAGTACTCTTAATAGTGGAGATAGCAAATGTCCGATATTTCCTTTATATCAGAACAATAATAAGATACGTTTGTTTGTAGATATATTTAGCATTATGCGTTTGTTACTTTAGAGAATAAGCCAAGTTATAATATTGAATTTTTTGAGTTTATTGCCATATGAATGTTTTGTTAGTTATCAAAAACAAACTTATGATATTTTCGAGTGATTTTCAAAGCATTTGGCTATGATAAATATTTAAAGGTTGATAAAATGTTAAGAATATTTATGTCAGACTGTAACATTTCTTGTTTCCAAACCAAATGAGAATTGAAAACTGATATTTCTTACAATTTACGATGTGTTTCTTGATATTAGCTATGGTGAATCATTCTCATATGTTTTGAACAATGGTTTAATAATAGTATCATCCTTGTTAATGTTTTAAGGAATGAGTCACACCAATGATTTTTGTTATCAGCATATCTAAAAAAGATGTAACTCGAGAAAAAAGAATCTGTTTTTATTTTTTTCCTATCTTCAAAAATGACTGAGATATTAAACTTTAAAGTACGGCCTCCAAGGAAAATTTGGGTGAACCAATGGTATTAACGTGTGACGTCACGTCGCACTTCCGTATACCTACATAGAATCCTTTGGCTATATAGTTGCGCTCTCACGGTTTCGTAACAAATTTATTTATATTTCTTATAGTCGATCAATGAAATGTTTAAGAATTTTGTATTGAGCCCATGTGAAAAAACACCTTCAAATAATGATTTATTTTCGTGAAAAATAAATTAAATCAACATTCGTAATGGCGGGCGGGATTCTGTCAATACACATAGCAACCGTCAAAACAAAATGTAGGTACTTACAACCTTAACTGACTTGGTAGTTAAATATGCACCCTAAAAACTGACAGCCATTTCGATAATTTTATACTGCTAGTGGCGCCTCCACCACTGGGTCAGATAAGTTTGTGGGATAAATGTCTTTCGGTATCGACAGTAGGTGACAGTTTTAGAGTGCGAGTCGAAATTGAATACTAATCATTTACCATAACCTTAGAACGAAGAAAATGTACTGTAACTAGCGTCAAAAACGCACGAGTTGCGCGAAGATTGCGCACAGACGAACTCTATGTAGGTACAGTTAGACGGAAATCACCCGCAACAGCCGCAAACGGAGATGTCAGTGCGACATGACGTCATCGCAATAGCGCGCAAGGAAAGCAAATTTTCAAAAGATGGTGAAACTTTACAACGCTGTATCTTTGGAAATCCTGGCCAGATTTCGATGAAACAAAAAATATTAGTACTTGCACGAGTACGCGCATTAAATGCAGTAATTTTTATAGTCATACTAGCGGCCGCCCGCGGTTTCACCCGCGTGGTTCCCGTTCCCGTGGGAATATCGGGATAAAAAGTACATATAAACCTTCCTCTTGAATCACTCTATCTATTAAAATAAAACGCATCAAAATCCGTTGCGTAGTTTCAAAGATTTAAGCATACAACTATGTAGTGATTTTGATGTGTTGGTGTGACTCATTGTCAACAAAAATATAAACTGGGGTATTCCAGTTACGGCACCAATGGTGCGGTTCAAAAAATGAAACGAACTGTCTCTTTCGAGTCTTCAGCACTGTTAAGTTAATTATATCAACCTGTAATTTTATATTCCTCATTCACTGTTTTCTTTGCTATTCAATGCTGATGTATTGTATAGAAGATATTGCTGAAGCTTTGCTTTTGTTAAAAGGATATTCGTTAACTTGTTAAACGTGACTGTTTATTAGTTGATGATATTAAACTAATGTTGTCCTTATGGTTTTAGAATAAATTATGTAAATACGGAAATAATATAAAGTTACAGTATATAGCAAATGCTTGATGTTATTCGTAAATGTTGTTTAATCTTTTATCATGAAAAGTAATAAATAAATAAAAAATAAAAAATTCTTTTGACCCCTGCGCCAAATCGGTCTCTAATGTTGGTGTTAATGTTAATTTCTAATAAAATGTGTTGTATGTCCAACAACGACATAATTATTTGTAAATGTCGTTCTTTCTGAAAAAGCTGGTGCGTTATTTTCGCCCATTTTTCTTGTCACCTAACAGATGTCCTTAATGGGTAGGTCAAAATATAGAGGTGATCTAAAAAATAGAGGATGATCTAAAAAATAGAGGATGATCAAAAGAATAAAATGCTTTTAAGTCTTTGTTTGAGTTTTACTTAACTCTGGTGTTATTTCATAGAAGCTTTATGGTTTTATTCCTAGTTAATTGAACAGTTTACTTACTGTTTTTTTATCAGCATAGTTATATTTCTATATTTCCTCTATAAAATCTAACTAACACGTTCATGCACGATAAATACCGAAAAGGAAGGTAAAATATGATTGACACGAGGATCCCGTTTTGGTTTATCTTTGTTTCGGTTTACCGCTCTGGCACTATTAATAAACTGCTTTATTTTAATTTTACAATAACAATAATTAAATTAATTACCTATACATTGTGTATTTCCGAATAGTCATCTTATATTTTTGTTAATATTACGAAGCTTCTATATTTATAAAGGTGGTCATATACCTAATTAAAAACACCCTCGATGTTGACAACATACAACAAAATAAATGATATTAAATACCCAAGATAGGTAAGTATTTATTCCATTTTAATTTAACCGACTTCTAAATCAAAAAGGAGGAGGTTCTCTATTCGTCTGTATGTATGTTTTTTTTTTTTTTTTTGTGTATGTCCACCGATTACTCGAAGACGGCTGAACCGATTGAAATGGTTCAAACGTTATTACATCAGGTTGGTTTCCAAGTTGGTCCCATTTTTTGAAATTTTGAAATCCGTTCAGTAGTTTTCAGGAAATCTTGAAAATATTGTCGTTTTCGTTACCACTTAATGTGAATTTAATACGTATCTTTAGGCATAACTCCTTTGTTTATAAACCGATTTAGATGATTCTTGTTTTGTTAAAAAGGGGATACCTCAAGGTATTTTAACCGACTTCGAAAAAGGAGGTTTTCAGTTTGATCACATACCTATTTACCAGAAAACACGTAAATTGCCTGCACGATGCACTAAAAAGAGTGAAATAAAAATTATTTTTATAAAAAAATAAAACCGCCTTCAAAAAAACCACATCAAAAAAGTAAGAAATAATTCCTCACCAAATAAATAACGTAAGTACTTTGAAGTCGGGCGTGAAACATGTACAATTTTTTTGTTGTTTTTGTTAAAACCCGCCCGACTTCAAAGTACTTACGTTATTTATTTGGTGAGGAATTATTTCTTACTTTTTTGATGTGGTTTTTTGTAAATTTAATTGTTTACGTACACTGACGTCGTCTTAGAACAGCATAAAAGTTATTTTAGCAATAGTTTAGTCGTAATGTATTTCATGTCCTAATTCTTTATAAATAAAAACCGCCTTAAAAATTACATCAATAAAGAAAGAAATAATCCCTCACCAACACCATCCAACACCAAATAACGTAAACAAGTACTTTGAAGTCGGGCGCGGTCGGTCGCGTGAAACATGTAAGACTTACATTTTTTTTTGTTGTTTTTGTCAAAACCCAAAGTACTTGCGTTATTTGGTGAAGGATTATTTCTTATATTTTTAAATGTAATTTTTTTGAAGGCGGTTTTATTTTTTAATAAAAAAAATTTTTATTTCACTCTTTTTAGTGCATCATGCAGGCAATTTACGTGTATTCTGGTAAATCGGTATGTGATCAAACTGAGAACCTCCTTTTTTGAAGTCGGTTAAAATACCTTAAGGTATCCCCTTTTCAACAAAACAAGAATCATTTAAATCAGTTTATAAACAAAGGAGTTATACCTAAAGATACGTAATAAATGCATATAAAGTGGTAACGAAAAGTATTTTTAAGATTTCCTGAATAATACTAAACCGATTTATTTAAATTTTTACTTTTTTGCATTCACAATGCAATTTTGGTAGTGGGACGGGTCGATTTATTTTTAATTTTCATTTTTTCAATACAGAAATTTCAAAAAATGGGACCAACTTGGGAAAAAACCTGATGTTATAATTAAACATCGGTATATAAATTTAAAAAAAAACGCGACGAATAGATAACCTCCTCCTTTTCAATTTTTGAAGTCGGTTAAAAAGAATGTTGCTAAGCGCAAAACTCAAGAACGGCTGGATGAATTCCTTTATTTTTTTTTCATAATATGTTCCTTATTTTTTATTTTTTTTTATTTTTTATTTTTTATGTTATGAATGACCCACGGAAAGTTTTTATGGAGAGAAAAAACATAAAAATTGCGCGGACAATAGTGAAAAACGCCTTTCTTTTTTCTTTCTTTCTTTTTTTCCCATACTAACGAGTATAAAACATTTGACGTAAATCGTTTATCCGTCTTACACATCAAAACGGAGAAACGGATCGACCTGATTTTTAGTATGAGGATAGTTTGGGAGCTGAATAGTGACAAAAGTCACTTTAGGTATATCCCGGCAAAATTATTATGTTCCTGCGGTATCACGTCGTCGTGTTCGTGTAGTCCACGCGGGCAAAGCCGCGGGCGGAATGCTAGTTTCAAAAAAAAATTAAATAAGCACTTTTGTTTTTTTCTTCCGCGAATTTTCGTGACACGCCAAAACTAGCTCAATTTTAACCTTGCTTTATGTTTGATTATGAAGTTAAAATTGAATTAGTATGGGAAAAAACAGAAGTTGCGATCCTTCTACAAGACTAAGGCTGTACTGTACAGGAACATTGCAGATCACTTGCGATGCTCTAAAGATATAGTTATGAACGCTTTTCGGCATTTTAAGAAGACCGAGAAAAACAACCCCGCTAGAAGACTAAATAGCATTATTGGCTAAAAAAGACCCTTTCAAAGGATCAGACGTTATTCGCTTAAAAAATTTGGCGCAGAGGGGTCTAGACTAGAGGAGTGTCTGCAAGAACGGTTAGAAATAGCAGGCGATTATGTGAGGCAGACTCTTTTGGAAGAATTTCCGCTCCGTAAACTTAATTCACCTTACCTGGGTTAATTCACCTAATGCTGCGGCTACATTAGCGGACGATAATTGTCGACTATCTCTTTCCATACGCCACTACCGGTTAGTTAGAAAGCGATATAGCGATACTTCGCCGTAGCCCGCTAATGTAGCCGCAGCATTAGTGAATTAAAAGTATACTATTCCAAAACTTTAATCACCCTGTACCGCTGGCCACAAAACAAAAGAAATATAATTTTAAAATAATACGTAATCTTTATCCACCCGGCGTTAAAAATAGATCACCTAGGTGATTCTCATTAGGTCCCGCTTTTGAAGAAAGAAAATATCAGAGCAATAATTTTAGTTTTAGGATAATGTGCTTTTTTTCTAAAACTAAAATTAATATGGTTAACTCTTAACTGAAAAACTTAACGTGAGACGTCCTCCAAAAAAAGAAATGGATCCAAAGTAGGTACACAAAGAATACAGACAAACATGGAGGGGGTAATATCAAAGTTTGGGAATGTTTTCCTAGTCACGGAAACCTAGTGGGACCTATTAATAATCGATTAGGACATTTGTAAATAAAGGGTCAAGTAGCCTTATAAATCTTCTTTATTAAATGTAGGTGCTACCACAGAATATATCGATACCTTCCGGCTCAAAGGGCGTAATCACCAAAACACGACTTTTCAGGAGAGCCAAAAAACTAACATTAAAATTTTGTATTTGTCACAACTTTGCTGTTATTGATCCTATAAATAAGATTCTTACACCAAAAGTCGTTAATTTTTGTGATGCATAATATCAAAACATAATGTTTTAAGAAATATTTATAATTTAAAAGTTAGCTGGTGGATACGCCGCACAAAATCAAGCATGTATGTCTTTTATGCCCCATAAAATGACTGCTGCGTTAGTAATGCTGTCTTTTACGCCCAAAAAAAGACTGCTGCGTTAGTAACGCAGGGTGTAACCACCAACTTTCAAAATTAAAACTGTAGTTTTTATCGTTCTGTTATGAGTTATTAAATTGTTTGGGTTTATATTCGACGACCGATTTGGCGCAGGGGTAATCTACCTGCCTTCTGCGCCAGAGGTCTCGGGTTCGATTCCCGAACAAGACAAATATTTGTGTGCATGAACATGTCTATTTGTCTTGGTCTGGGTGTTTTCTATGTATATTAAGTATGTATTTACAAACAAAAAGTATTTAAGTATATATTTATCCGTTATCAAGTTCACGTAGACACAGTTTCTTAAGAAATTAACTACGGGCTTAGATAATTGGTGTGATTGTAAGAAAAATATTTATTTATTTATATATTTATTTATTTATATTACAATACTTACAACTGTTATAAGTAGAATAGGTCAATTTGGCAACCCTTAGTCCATCAGAGGCTTGTATTCTATACTGATATTTATAACTAGTGAAGATTTTTATTTTTGGATTTTAGTTATGGCAAAATAAACTTGGTATTTTGCCATAACTAAAATTTAGGAGTAAAAGGCTAAACTTTTTCATATTGCAAAACAATCTTGATTGTTAGCAAGTCCTAAAGAAGGTTGGTCCTAAGGAAGGAAAGAATAATAAGAAAAATTAATTGCTTAACTACAAATTATTTATTTTCTACACAGTAAGATTTAACTAACCATAACCTACAAAATTTGCGAGCTTCATAACTTTGTCAAATGTAAGCCACATTACAGCATTGATGATCTCTGTTATCCTCGAGGGCAAAATGCCTAAGGCATGGGGCAGAAGCGATGCGATGCTATTCTTTAAGAAGGGTGATAAGGCTCTCTTGAAGAACTACCAACCAATCGCACTTCTGAGCCATATCTACAAGCTGTTTTCAAGGGTCATTACGAATCGTCTCGATCATAGGTTCGATGACTTCCCACCTCCCTAAAATTTAACTAACCATAAGGTACAAAATTTGCAAAGCTTCATAGCATTGTCAAATGTAAGGCACATTACAGCAAAGATGAACTCTGTCATCCTCGAGGGCAAAAAGCCAAAGGCATGGGGCAGAAGCGATGTGATGCTTTTCTTCAAGAAGGGTGATAAGACTGTCTTGAAGAACCAATCTCGCTTTTTGGCCATATCTACAATAATATCTATTTTCGAGAGTCATTACAAATCGTCTCGCTCGCAGGTTCGACGACTTCTAACCTCCAGAACAAGCCGGGTTCCGAAAAGGCTATAGACCACATTTATACGCTGCGGCAAGTTATACAGAAGACTGAAGAATATAACTTGCCACTATGCTTGGCGTTCGTGGACTATGAGAAAGCCTTTGAATTGATAGATTTGCATGGGTAGTACTGCAGTCTCTCTAGAGGTGCCATATAGACTACAGGTACATCGAGGTGCTGAGGTACTATACCAAAACGCCACCACGTCTCTGTCCGATTACAGAACCAGAGCTCTAATCTTATCTAACTACAGCGAGGTGTGCGACATGGAGCAATATTTCTCTAAAACTGTTCACAGCTGCGTTGGAGGATATTTTAAACTCCTGCACGGATGCGGCATCAACATCAATGGCGAGTACCTAACAGACCTACGGTTTGCCGATTATGTAGTTCTCCTGGCTGAGACCTTGGGAAACCTGAACACAATGCTCGAAGATCTCAGTAATGCTTCTCAAAGAATGAGTCTGGAGATGAAAATGGATAAGACGAAAATCATGTCCAATGCCCATGTTGCATCCGCTCCTGTTAATGTTGGGAACAATATACTCGAAGTTGTTGACCACTATGTCTACCTGGGACAGACAGTCCAATTAGGAAGTTCAACTTCGAGGTGGAGTCCGAATTTGAGCTAGATTCGACCAGAGAAAGAGATCTCTCGTCGAATCCAGTTCGGATGGGCAGCGTTCGGGAAGCTTCGGCATATATTTGCATCCAAAATTCTTCAATGTTTCAAGACTAAGGTCTTTTACCAGTGTGTGATGCTATGCCAGTTATGACTTATGAAAGCGAGACGTGGTCTTTTACTATGGGTCTTATAAGAAGGCTCAAGGTCACCCAGCGAGCAATGGAGAAAGCGATGCTTGGTATTTCCCTGCTCGATCGAATTAATGAGATCCACAGGAGAACTAAAACAACCGACATCGCTCGAAGGATTGCTCAGTTGAAGTGGCAGTGGGCGAGACACATAGCGCGGAGAACCGATAGCCATAGCCGTTGGAGCGGAAAGGTTGGCCGAACCGCGAACTGGACGACGTTCCGTGGGCAGGCCCCCTACAATGTGGAATGACGATCTGGTCAAGTCGTGAAGCCGCTGGGTGTGGGCAGCGCAGGACCGATCGTTGTGGAGATCCTTGGGGGTGGGAGGCCTATACCTAGCAGTGAGCGTCGAGCTACGGCTGAAATGATGATGATGACTATTTGATAACACATTCAGCACTTTGTAATCAAATTTGTATTACCTACCATATAGCTTTTCAAAGTAAAAAAAACACAGATGTTAGATATTAATGCGCGCACTTTGTACAATGATTGTTTTCATACCAATTTATGTTATACTCTATAAACTAATCGTAACTGCACTGACTACACCACACGTGGGCGTAACCCCCGCTATCCGCACCGCGCCCCACTGCTATCCCGCGCGTTATGTGTTGACATTCCATTTAACTCTATACGTTCTAGTTGCAAGAATACTTTATTCGGGCGTAAAATCATAACATATTTTTTAATTATGGGAGTAGATACCATTTTATTTGCATCAAATCAAACTGACTGGGGCGTAAGATTCTATCAATTTCAAAACATAAAAACTTTTTGGGCGTAAACACCAATGTTAAGATAAAATTTAATAAATCTTGGGCGTATATTCTTTATGGCTTTAAGTCATACGGATATACGCCCTACAATTTTATTTGAGAGTGTCGTTTACGCTTTTACGTCCAAAAATACAAAAAAAACAGCATTACCAGCCTTAAAATTTGAGGTCGTATTCACCATTGTTTTCAGAATTTGAGAACTTAAAAATACAGTTCGATAGCGCAGAAAAAACTGAATAAGATGGCATTCAAAACTCATTTTGGCCAAAATGGTGGTTACGCCTTTTGAGCCGGGAGGTATCGATATAATAGTACTCAGGAGTGATACTTAGTTCACCGGGCTCACTAGTTTATTTATAAAAATGACATTATTAGTCGGATTAAATCTAATCTGACTTATATCTCCTTACGTATAAAATTAGCGTTTTATATGGAAAAAACTTAAAAGATTTTTTAAAATGAAAATATTTTTATTTATTTGTTTATTTAACACTTTATTTTAACACCACAGTACATAAAAAAGAAAATAAAAAACAATTTTGAGTAATTAACTTTTAACAGCATTAAAAGGGCGGTCTTAAAACTCCAAGCGATATCTTCCAGACAACCCGATGGTATGAAGATATTGACAGGACAGGAAGCGAGGTGTAGTAGCACAGTTGAAGAAATTATAAATTGGAAGTTACATACCATACATAAATACCTATAATGATAAACATACTTACACAAATAACAAATAAATTATACATATATTAATAAACAATATACACACTCAAAGACTGAGCCCGTCTAATGGGAACTGGAAGTGAGTTCCAAAGACGTATGGGTATGGCCTGAACGGTGAAGGAACAGCCATAGAAGGCCCTCTGTGAGATCGGGATAACAGACGTCGGCATAATCAAGTATGGGAAGCAAGGGAGATTGAGCTAGCGCAATTTTAGTGGCAGTAGGGAGGAAATTGCGCAGTCTTCTCCCCTTTTTCCTCGTACATTACCAAGTTTGATAACTGACTTTCTACAAGGAAAAATAATTCTTCCTAGCTTACCCGGTTTTCAAATGGGATTTTTTTTCCTTGTAGAAAACCGTAATTTTAATTAGTTTTCTACGAAGATTTTTTTTCTCCTTAGCTTACCCAGTTATCAGAGGAGAATTTTTTGTCCTCGTAGAAAATTGTGATTGTATGTGGTTTTCCATAAAGAAGAATTTTCCTTAGCTAACCCGGTTCTACAACTGGATTTTGCGTCCGTCTTAAAAAAAATAAGTTTTAACATTTTTTTTTGCAATAAAACTTAAAACTAATTTTATTGCAAAAAAGTTAAACACATTAATTAACATCCTTACTGAAAAATTTAAAATGAAGTATTTTTAGAAAAAATCGACCCGTCTCACAACCTTCGCCGATGGGACACGAACCCACGACCTTTCTTTATCCGGGCGACAGCTCTAACCTCTGAGCTACGGAGTCGTTACGAGAAGCGTCGAATTTATCCAATACTTCTTACGCGCTGTATAAATAAATAAATAAATCAGCCTGGGTCGTCCCACTGCAGGGCAAAGGCCTCTCCACCTTCCTTGTATAGCAAGCGTTAATTTCATCAATGTGAAGATATTACTACCCTCACACGCGCAAGAAACACCTTTCCTTCCCGATATTTGACAATCGCTAAAGATGAAATTGCTATTGCAAGTTATTTAAATTTTTACTATTAAATAATTATCTAAGTAATAAAAATGAATAATTATTCGGTCTATCTGATCATTAGATTAGCCATTAGGCTAAGAAGGGAAAACTACTTCGTAGAACAACACGTACAAAGCTGTGATAGAATTCACAGCTTTCTACGAGGACAAAAAAAATCTTCTCTGATAACTGGGTAAGCTAAGAAGAAAAAAATTCTTCGTAGAAAACTAAATAAAATTACGGTTTTCTACTAGGAAAAAAAATTCCCATTTAAACACTGGGTGAGCTAGGAAGAATTATTTTTCCTTGTAGAAAGCCAGTTATCAAACTTGGTAATGTACGAGGAATAAGGGGTCTTCTCAGAGTGGCCGCTGACGCTTACTACTTACTGCTAACTGTTTGGAGCTGCGGCTCCCAACTTAAAGTACTGTCCAAAATTAATCCTATATAGATTCTTAACAGAGCGACTATAAGGAATGTCGATTCCTCCAAAATAAACCTGAGGGATCGAAGAGAGGTCGATTTTCGCTAAAGTTCTAGAACTACCAACAACAATAGCCTGTGTTTTAGTGTGGTTAACTAGAAGGCCGAAGGTTTGGTCCAGTCATAAATGCGACTTAAATATGCTGAAATGTTAAGTACAGCTTCATGCAGCATAGAAGCATTAGCTTGGCAATACAGCTGAAGGTCGTCTGCATACAGGTGGTAGGATGAAGTTAGGTTCTGAGAAATCGTATTTATAAAAATAAAAAATAAAATAGAAGAAAGAACGCCACCTTGCGGGACGCTGGCAGTAGTCTCGCTCCATGAAGAGAATTTTTCATCAAGACGAACCCTTTGCCTGCGCTTGTACTGAAAATCCACTCAATTACCTTTAGAGATATGTTAAGTGTGCGTAGCAGAGCCAGGATGATGCCAAAATTTACCGTGTTAAAGGCATTTTTGTAGTCAAGCAATGTTAGTTACGTTTGGAGGCCCTTTTCCAAACCCAGACGAATGTCGCCTGTGATCTTCACAAGTGAGGTGGCAGTGCTGTGGCCAGGGCGGAATCCGGATTGGAAAAGATTGAACAGGTTGTGACAGGAGATAAATTTACTGAGTTAATAATTTATCAGTCGTTCCAGTATCTTGGATAGGAATGGGAGGATGGAGATGGAACGGAAATCGGAGACGGATTTAGGGTTGGATATTTTGGGTAAAGGAATAATTTGAGCATCTTTCCAAGCAGAAGGGACCCTACCCTACCCTTGCTAAGAGAGTGATTGAGAATGGAAAGAGCTGGAAGGATAGTGTAGAAGATTGGTACTAACATGTTACGACTAATACCATCGCTACCAACGGCATTGGAGGAGATGGCCATAACACTTTTTTTAACATCACAACATTACACAACCCGATAATTGATAAAAATTAAATGGAGCGAAGTCCGGACCGGAACTGGTAAAGCGGAAAGTCGTTTTAAAGTGTTGTCTTTATTTGAATCGCAGATTCCAGACGAAGAAGAAAAATGAAGATTGAGAAGTTCAATATTGAATTCTTTGGATATGGCATCCCCTGTCGTGCCTTACCAATTCCAAGGGACCTGAGGAACTTCCAGACTCGAGCAGGACCCTCATTTTCGACCGAAGAGTAGATATGGCGGCGTATGGCATTCCTACACACCGTATTACAGCGATTTCGTGCTTTGATATATTTTTTCCTGTTATAATCATTTGCTTGATGTTTGTATTTAGATTTAGCAGCAGTTTTACGGTGCATCAGCTTTCTGATATCATCGGTGAGCCATGGCACAGGAAGATGTTTCAACTTCATAGAACTAAAAGGTGCATGTTTGTCGTACAGTTGTGTTATTAGACTATTGAAAATCGCAACCTGATCGTCTACGGTAGTGCCGTTGTATACAAGAGACCAGTTAATATCGCGTGCATCAGCAAGGAATGCTTCTCGATCCATGCCACCAAAATTGCGCTGAAGAATAGTTTTAGGTTTATTTTTGGGAGGACGAATTTTGTAGGAGATAAATACTAGATCATGATAGGAGAAAGCATCTGCTGAACACTGGCCGTGTTTTGTTTGCAACGTGCTGAGAAGATGACACTATTACTAGGTCCAGAAGAGAAAATGAACAATTTGGAAAATGGTGAGTGGCATTTAGAGGAAGTATTTGCAAATTAGCAGAATTGTATAGATATAGAATAGATTTAAGAGAAAAGGAGCGATTATCATTTTTAAGAAGGCATGTATTACAGTCACCCATAATAATAGTGATAGTTATACCCTACTTCCTACTATCCTACTTCCTACTAATATTATAAATGTGAAAGTTTAGATGTTTGGATGTTTGTTACTCAATCACGCCAAAACGGCTGAACGGATTTGGCTGAAATTTGGAACACAGATACTTTGTAGCTTGAAGAGGAACATAGGCTACTTTTTATCCCGGAAAAATGTCACATTCCGGCGGGATAACGTCGTGTACTCCACGCGGGCGATGCCGCGGGCGGAAAGCTAGTATATATATAATATTATAAATGTGAAAGTTTAGATGTTTGGATGTTTGTATGTTTGTTACTCAATCACGCCAAAAGGGCTGAATGGATGTGGCTGAAATTTGGGACACATATACTTTGTAGCCTGGAGAGGAACATAGATAGGCTACTTTTTATCCCGGAAAAATGTCACATTCCCGCGGGATAACGTCGTGTAGTCCACGCGGGCGAAGCCGCGGGCGGAAAGCTAGTATATTATATTATACAAAGTCACTCATAAAAATAGATAGAAAAGGAAATATCACAAGAAATGGAAGCTATATAACAACCTAAATGACTATAATACATTTTCTAGCTTGAGAAAACGTTTTCACAAACTAGAACGGAAAGTTCACGATAGTTACAAAGAATACGCTGAGAATATGTTAAAAACTAATCCTAACTACCTCTGGACATACGTTAAAAATAAAAAATGCAGCTTTAATGACTTGCCCAATAAAATGTTAAGTATACCAGGGTGAAACGTTGTCGGAGGGAAAAGAAATTTGTGATGCGTTCAACTCATATTTTAACTCAGTTTTCATTGACACTCCCAGTCAACCATGCCAGTGCCGCGGCAGCGGCCGGCGAAGCGCCAGAAGCGACTTTAGACATATTCCCATTTCCTATTAAACTGGAGTAGGTAGGTAGGGGGGTGTATGAAATCAGTTCTGGCTTTTCGCCGGCCGCTGCCGCGGCACGCTCGCTTCGCTCGCTCGGCTCGCGCGGCGTTTTGGTCACTGTTCTAACCTAACCTAACCTGAAACGAAAACCTTCTGTTTTTCCTAAAATTGATTTTGAGCAAAAAGAAAATATTTTTTTTTATATGTCCATCGGATGCCTCCTAGGTATCTCCGGGGTACCATAGGGGATCGAAAATTTTGTTAGATTAGTTAGAGCTATGACGCATCGTTTTCGAGATATTTTCATTTTTATAAAATTCATTCTTGAAAATTTTACAAGTCCCCGCTCCATACCCAAAACACTCAAAATACTCCAAACAGACAAAAAATTTATGTTTGCGACACCCTAACCAAAAAAACAATCCAACGCGCCCAAATCCATTCAGGGGCCGTGGTCACGGAAACACAGTTTTCCGTGACCACGGCCCCTGGAAAGGTGCCGAAACGTCGGATAAACCAAAATATCACTAAAAACAACTAAAATTTAACCAAGTTGTTCAATAAATTGCGTGAAAAAATCCGTGAAAGTGTTTTATTTATATGGAAATCTAAGATGTGTTTACCTCCGTGAAGATAGCCACCCCAAGACGAGTGCCCAGGTTTTGAGGGTGCAGGACGTTAGTTTAGCGTTAGTTTTGATTTGTTTTGGAAAAAAAATCGTTTGTTTCGATTTCCTTCATACCTTTTTTTTTAAAACAAAAGTGGGGTGGCTATCTTCACGCTAGCCACCCCATTGCACCGATTGGTTTTATTTAAAGGTTATTCGAAAGATATTTGTTAGTTTTGTTTGTTTTGATTCAAATTTTCGTTTGTTTAGACTCCGTATTCTCTAGAAAAAAATGCAAAGTGGGGTGGCTATCTTCACGTGAAGATAGCCACCCCATATGACAAAATAAAAAAAAATTGCGCATATGATTGCTTTCCGTTAGTTTTGATTTGTTTTGATAAACTTTTGTTTGTTTTGACAAACCAAAAAAAGTTATAGGTTTTTTTATGTTTTTTGAAAAAACCACCATAAGTATTTGTTTTGAAGGAATTCCCGCAATTGACTAGGTTCAAGTGAAAGATGCAAGTCTTAGCTATGACCTAAATAAGTAGTTTCGTTTGTTTTGCAATAGACAACTGTGTAGACCAGGATCAAACACACAGTTCGTTATAATTACCGACTCACTCACTTCAAACCGCTATAAGTATAAGTTTTGAAGGAATGCCCGCAATTGACCAGGTACAAATGAAAGATGCAAGTCTTAGCTAAGGCCTCACATATGTAGTTTCGTTTGTTTCGAAATAAACAACTGTGTGACCAGGATCAAAATAAAGGTTAGTTAAAATTACCTACTCATTTCAAACCGCTATAAGTATTTGTTTTGAAGGAATGCCCGCAATTGACTAAGTTCAAATGAAAGATGCAAGACTCAGCTATGGCCTAACATAAGTAGTTCCGTTTGTTTCGAAATAAACAACTGTGTAGACCAGGATCAAAATAACGGTTCGTTATAATTACCTACTCATTTCAAACCGCTATAAGTATTTGTTTTGAAGGAATGCCCGCAATTGACCAGGTACAAATGAAAGATGCAAGTCTTAGCTATGGCCTCACATAAGTAGTTTCGTTTGTTTCGAAATAAACAACTGTGTAGACCAGGATCAAAATAACGGTTCGTTATAATTACCTACTCATTTCAAACCACTATAAGTATTTGTTTTGAAGGAATGCCCGCAATTGACTAAGTTCAAATGAAAGATGCAAGACTCAGTTATGGGCTAACATAAGTAGTTTCGTTTGTTTCGAAATAAATAACTGTGTAGACCAGGATCAAAATAACGGTTCGTTAAAATTACCTACTCATTTCAAACCGCTATAAGTATTTGTTTTAAAGGAATGCCCGCAATTGACTAAGTTCAAATGAAAGATGCAAGACTCAGCTATGGCCTAACATAAGTAGTTTCGTTTGTTTCGAAATAAACAACTGTGTAGACCAGGATCAAAATAACGGTTCGTTAAAATTACCTACTCATTTCAAACCGCTATAAGTATTTGTTTTGAAGGAATGCCCGCAATTGACTAAGTTCAAATGAAAGATGCAAGACTCAGCTATGGCCTAACATAAATAGTTTCGTTTGTTTCGAAATAAACAACTGTGTAGACCAGGATCAAAATAACGGTTCGTTATAATTACCTACTCATTTCAAACCGCTATAAGTATTTGTTTTGAAGGAATGCCCGCAATTGAATAGGTTCAAATGAAAGATGCAAGACTCAGCTATGGCCTAACATAAGTAGTTCCGTTTGTTTCGAAATAAACAACTGTGTGGACCAGGATCAAAATAACGGTTCGTTAAAATTACCTACTCATTTCAAACCGCTATAAATATTTGTTTTGAAGGAATGCCCGCAATTGACTAAGTTCAAATGAAAGATGCAAGACTCAGCTATGGCCTAACATAAGTAGTTTCGTTTGTTTCGAAATAAACAACTGTGTAGACCAGGATCAAAATAACGGTTCGTTATAATTACCTACTCATTTCAAACCGCTATAAGTATTTGTTTTGAAGGAATGCCCGCAATTGACTAAGTTCAAATGAAAGATGCAAGACTCAGCTATGGGCTAACATAAGTAGTTTCGTTTGTTTCGAAATAAACAACTGTGTAGACCAGGATCAAAATAACGGTTCGTTAAAATTACCTACTCATTTCAAACCGCTATAAGTATTTGTTTTGAAGGAATGCCCGCAATTGACTAAGTTCAAATGAAAGATGCAAGACTCAGCTATGGCCTAACATAAGTAGTTTCGTTTGTTTCGAAATAAACAACTGTGTAGACCAGGATCAAAATAACGGTTCGTTAAAATTACCTACTCATTTAAAACCGCTATAAGTATTTGTTTTGAAGGAATGCCCGCAATTGACTAAGTTCAAATGAAAGATGCAAGACTCAGCTATGGCCTAACATAAGTAGTTTCGTTTGTTTCGAAATAAACAACTGTGTAGACCAGGATCAAAATAACGGTTCGTTATAATAACCTACTCATTTCAAACCGCTATAAGTATTTGTTTTGAAGGAATGCCCGCAATTGACTAAGTTCAAATGAAAGATGCAAGACTCAGCTATGGGCTAACATAAGTAGTTTCGTTTGTTTCGAAATAAACAACTGTGTAGACCAGGATCAAAATAACGGTTCGTTAAAATTACCTACTCATTTCAAACCGCTATAAGTATTTGTTTTGAAGGAATGCCCGCAATTGACTAAGTTCAAATGAAAGATGCAAGACTCAGCTATGGGCTAACATAAGTAGTTTCGTTTGTTTCGAAAAAAAAACTGTGTAGACCAGGATCAAAATAACGGTTCGTTATAATTACCTACTCATTTCAAACCGCTATAAGTATTTCTTTTGAAGGAATGCCCGCAATTGACTAAGTTCAAATGAAAGATGCAAGACTCAGCTATGGGCTAACATAAGTAGTTTCGTTTGTTTCGAAATAAACTACTGTGTAGACCAGAATCAAAATAACGGTTCGTTAAAATTACCTACTCATTTCAAACCGCTATAAGTATTTGTTTTAAAGGAATGCCCGCAATTGACTAAGTTCAAATGAAAGATGCAAGACTCAGCTATGGCCTTACATAAGTAGTTTCGTTTGTTTCGAAATAAACAACTGTGTAGACTAGGATCAAAATAACGGTTCGTTAAAATTACCTACTCATTTCAAACCGCTATAAGTATTTGTTTTGAAGGAATGCCCGCAATTGACTAAGTTCAAATGAAAGATGCAAGACTCAGCTATGGGCTAACATAAGTAGTTTCGTTTGTTTCGAAATAAACAACTGTGTAGACCAGGATCAAAATAACGGTTCGTTAAAATTACCTACTCATTTCAAACCGCTATAAGTATTTGTTTTGAAGGAATGCCCGCAATTGACTAAGTTCAAATGAAAGATGCAAGACTCAGCTATGGGCTAACATAAGTAGTTTCGTTTGTTTCGAAAAAAAAACTGTGTAGACCAGGATCAAAATAACGGTTCGTTATAATTACCTACTCATTTCAAACCGCTATAAGTATTTCTTTTGAAGGAATGCCCGCAATTGACTAAGTTCAAATGAAAGATGCAAGACTCAGCTATGGGCTAACATAAGTAGTTTCGTTTGTTTCGAAAAAAAAACTGTGTAGACCAGGATCAAAATAACGGTTCGTTATAATTACCTACTCATTTCAAACCGCTATAAGTATTTCTTTTGAAGGAATGCCCGCAATTGACTAAGTTCAAATGAAAGATGCAAGACTCAGCTATGGGCTAACATAAGTAGTTTCGTTTGTTTCGAAATAAACTACTGTGTAGACCAGAATCAAAATAACGGTTCGTTAAAATTACCTACTCATTTCAAACCGCTATAAGTATTTGTTTTAAAGGAATGCCCGCAATTGACTAAGTTCAAATGAAAGATGCAAGACTCAGCTATGGCCTTACATAAGTAGTTTCGTTTGTTTCGAAATAAACAACTGTGTAGACTAGGATCAAAATAACGGTTCGTTAAAATTACCTACTCATTTCAAACCGCTATAAGTATTTGTTTTGAAGGAATGCCCGCAATTGACTAAGTTCAAATGAAAGATGCAAGACTCAGCTATGGCCTAACATAAGTAGTTTCGTTTGTTTCAAAATAAACAACTGTGTAGACCAGGATCAAAATAACGGTTCGTTAAAATTACCTACTCATTTCAAACCGCTATAAGTATTTGTTTTGAAGGAATGCCCGCAATTGACTAAGTTCAAATGAAAGATGCAAGACTCAGCTATGGCCTAACATAAGATAGATAGATAGATAGATAAATTATTTATTTGCAAAGAACATGCACACATTACAAAAATAATTACAAAAAGGAAAAAAAACAATCAAATATAATTAAAGAAAAAAAAACATATTTAACATCACTTTGTGTGCCGTAGCGATGCAAAAAGGCGAAAACTCAGTGGTACATTTACTCATAGAGTAAATCACTGATTTTCAGTTTCCACCCATAAAAAAAAATAACGAGTATACGCGCAAAAGTAATTGATATGAGCTATGTCTTGCAATAAAAGAATTTGAGAATTGTATTGTTTTGTATTTAAAATAAATGTCAAATTACTTACTAGCTAGAAATATCAAATAGGGATTGTTATAAAATTATTAAATAAGATAAATATTCATTCATAATTCTAAGATAGTGAGTGCATTAATCAAGTTCATTATAAAATAATAGAAATTTATCAATTATTTGAAATAGCAACACTAGGAATATAATATATAATAATATTCATAAAAATAGATATTTAAATATTGCCTCTCACTCTTTCAGAGTATCCACCACCATGGCCACTATTTGTTGAAAACACCTAATTTTTGAGACTCCAATATAAACGACTTGATGTAACTTTTAAACGTTTGTCTGCATGAAACCAATCTCAAAGGTGGAGGAATATTGTTCCAACATTTAGTGGCCTGGTAGCGGAAGCTGCCAGTGAAATTTACAGTCCTGTGACTGTGTGTTGTTAACGGCGCCCGTGTAGACCTTGGGACACCAGATCCATATCGATGATGAAGAGTAGAGGGCTTTATTTTCAAATATAAATATTTTGGAGTTTTAAATTTCGTGAGGTCAAACATCAACATGGCAAGGTGCAAACGCCTGCGTGACTCCATATTTAGCATATTGGCGTTGTTCAAAAAAGGTGATACATGTGTGCGCGGGGGTATATCAAAACAAAAGCGACCACATGCATTCTGAACACGCTGTATCATCTTCCGGGTCTTATACGTTAATCTCGGCCCATATACTATATCGCCATAGTTTAGCCTTGACATTATCAGCGATTCGCAGAGTGTGATTCGTGATTTCTCCGAGAGGAAATTGCGTACCTTATAGAGAATTTTTAAGCGGTAGAAACAACTTTTAACAAGATTCAACACATGACTCTCAAAGCGCAACATACTGTCAAACAACACACCCAGATTTCTAGCTTCATCAACACGTTCAATTTTATTACCTAGCACTGTGACAACAGGAGGATCAGAGAGTATTTTTTCGGTTTGCTTCTTTGTGCCCAGTACCATATACTTAGATTTGGATGGATTAAGAACCAGACCATTACAGGCCGACCAGGTAGCTATGGCATTTAAATCCTCGTTTAATTTACTTACAGCTACAGACATTCCAGCAGGTTTTTCAGATATATACAACTGAACATCATCTGCATAGCAGTGATATTTACAACTTTTAATTGACAATGGAAGATCTGCGCTGTAAATAATAAAGAGGAGTGGTCCAAGTATAGAGCCCTGAGGTACACCGTGTTCGACTAACTTTGGCTCTGATGTCACTATTGACTTATCCTCTCTATGAAGTCTAACTGCCTGATACCGATTACTAAGGTAACTGTTGAACCATAGGACTGTGTGATGATCAAATCCATAGTAAGACAACTTCGAAAGAAGCAACGGAATATTGAGACAATCAAACGCGCGAGAAAAATCAAGAAGTGCCAATGCAGTCACTCTACCCTCGTCTTGATCGGCGAGTATATTATCTGTTACGTCAAGCAGTGTCGTCACAGTACCACGACCCCTCCGAAAACCAGATTGATGTGTTGGCAACAATTTAATACTTTCGACGTACCTTACCAACTGAGCATAAACAGCCTTTTCTAAAATTTTCGAAAGAAATGTTAAAATACTCACAGGTCGCAGGTGCTTAAACTCAGTCGGAGGCTCGTTCTTAGGTATTGGTGTTATTAATGCTGTCTTCCATTGATTAGGGACTACACCTGCGAGTATTGATTTATTAACGATGTCGGTAATAACGGACAATGTGCGCGGAAGAGTAAGCAAAACCATATCTCTGCTAATACCATCACTGCCAATGGCATTGGATTTGACCGACAAAATATATCTAGAGACGTCAGCCTCAGTAACAGCATGTAACACGAAAGGTGGGGTTGCCGTGCTGAATCGGTGATACGCAAAATAAGATAGTCGTGATATCGGAATAGAGTCAGATTCAGGAATTTTTAAAAAGTTATCATTTAAAACATTAGGGTCACTAAAACAGTCTGGTAGGCAGTCACTCTTACCAGTATTGGGCAAGATTTTGTTCTTAACTTGTCTCCAAAACACCTTGCTATTATTAGCGTTGGAATTTACGTAGTGGTTAAAATATGCTCGTTTCTCATTATTTATACTAGTTGATACTGTGGACTTCAAATCTTTATAATATTGTCTGTGTACTTTAGTTTTGGTTTTCCTGTACGTTTCGTGGGCTTTATTACGCAAGTCAATCATAAGCTTAATCGTATCCGTTATCCACGGTAAAGACTTGCTACTTTTAAGATTGACCGTTATAAGCGGAGCGTGCTTATCAAATAATGACAGAAGCAAGTTACTAAACCGCTCCACCATGCAATCCACACTCTGTAAGCCAGTAACAGACTCCCAATCCAGCGCACACAGATCTTCATTAAATTTTTCAATATTTATATTCTTTATAGGTCTATACGTTATCTTTTGAGCTGGCATTTTTTGTTTTTTTAACGAAACACATACATTTATCATCTTATGGCCCAACTTTCCAGTTATATTAGAGACAGATACATTTCGAATATTACAGTTAGTACAAACGAGATCTATTAATGTTTCAGACTCCACTGATAAATGGGTGGACTCATTCACTACCTGCTCAATATTCAAGCTTTGCAAAAACTCATTGACTTTCAACGCATTATTGTCACCCATATTAAACATGTTGACATTAAAATCTCCCATAAGGACAACGAAATCGTGATTCGACAGACTGGTTATGGATTCAGTCAAAGCGTCAAGAAATTTGTCAACATTTATCCATTGCGGCCTATATGCTGTGCCAACAAGTACACGATAGCCGTTGACTTGCGTTGACAGCCACATCTGTTCAATGTCGGCATCAGGGTGCTTTAAGTAACGCACGCGCAAATCCTTCTTAACGTAAAAAGCAACTCCGCCTCCCCTTCCATGACACATAGATCGCGGGCGGGGAGTATTGCGGAACCGATAACCGGGTGCCACAGGCGCGCGCTCTTCCTCACCGGCTGGTAACCACGTCTCATTGATTGCCACGATGTCAGCTTCAAAACGATTCATCGCAACAAGAAAATCATCATGTCCCGTATTCAACGATCCGGCATTGTAAAGTCCTAACTTTAGAAATTTTGTCTTGACAATCATTTTACTTAAGTATTATAAAAATGTCAAAGTGTACATAAGACGTGTGTAAATATAATTTAATAAGAGTTATAAATGTTAAATTGTATAATATTATAAATAAGATAAAATTAAAGGGTTGATAAAATAATAAATATAAAATAAAGTGTTTATTATATAAAATGTCAAGTATATGATTAAAAGCTTTCATGTGACTTAATAGAATATGACTAGTTTATATAAGTAGTTTCGTTTGTTTCGAAATAATAAACTGTGTAGACCAGGATCAAAATAACGGTTCGTTATAATTACCTACTCATTTCAAACCGCTATAAGTATTTGTTTTGAAGGAATGCCTGTAATTGACTAGGTTCAAATGAAAGATGCAAGTCTTAGCTATGGCCTCACATAAGTAGTTTCGTTTGTTTCGAAATAAACAACTGTGTAGACCAGGATTAAAATAACGGTTCGTTAAAATTACCTACTCATTTCAAACCGCTATAAGTATTTGTTTTGAAGGAATACCCGCAATTGACCAGGTACAAATGAAAGATGCAAGACTCTTTGAACTTAGTCAATTGCGGGCATTCCTTCAAAACTTATACTTATAGCGGTTTGAAGTGAGTGAGTCGGTAATTTTAACGAACTGTGTGTTTGATCCTGGTCTACACAGTTGTCTATTGCAAAACAAACGAAACTACTTATTTAGGTCATAGCTAAGACTTGCATCTTTCATTTGAACATAGTCAATTGCGGGCATTCCTTCAAAACAAATACTTATAGCGGTTTGAAATGAGTAGGTAATTTTAACGAACCGTTATTTTGATCCTGGTCTACACAGTTGTTTATTTCGAAACAAACGAAACTACTTATGTTAGGCCATAGCTGAGTCTTGCATCGTTCATTTGAACTTAGTTAATTACGGGCATTCCTTTAAAACAAATACTTATAGCGGTTTGAAATGAGTAGGTAATTTTAACGAACCGTTATTTTGATCCTGGTCTACACAGTTGTTTATTTCGAAACAAACGAAACTACTTATGTTAGGCCATAGCTGAGTCTTGCATCTTTCATTTGAATTTAGTCAATTGCGGGCATTCCTTCAAAACAAATACTTATAGCGGTTTGAAATGAGTAGGTAATTATAACGAACCGTTATTTTGATCCTGGTCTACACAGTTGTTTATTTCGAAACAAACGAAACTTTTTATGTTAGGCCATAGCTGAGTCTTGCATCTTTCATTTGAACTTAGTCAATTGCGGGCATTCCTTCAAAACAAATACTTATAGCGGTTTGAAATGAGTAGGTAATTTTAACAAACCGTTATTTTGATCCTGGTCCACACAGTTGTTTATTTCGAAACAAACGGAACTACTTATGTTAGGCCATAGCTGAGTCTTGCATCTTTCATTTGAACTTAGTCAATTGCGGGCATTCCTTCAAAACAAATACTTATAGCGGTTTGAAATGAGTAGGTAATTTTAACGAACCGTTATTTTGATCCTGGTCCACACAGTTGTTTATTTCGAAACAAACGGAACTACTTATGTTAGGCCATAGCTGAGTCTTGCATCTTTCATTTGAACCTATTCAATTGCGGGCATTCCTTCAAAACAAATACTTATAGCGGTTTGAAATGAGTAGGTAATTATAACGAACCGTTATTTTGATCCTGGTCTACACAGTTGTTTATTTCGAAACAAACGAAACTACTTATGTTAGGCCATAGCTGAGTCTTGCATCTTTCATTTGAACTTAGTCAATTGCGGGCATTCCTTCAAAACAAATACTTATAGCGGTTTGAAATGAGTAGGTAATTTTAACGAACCTTTATTTTGATCCTGGTCACACAGTTGTTTATTTCGAAACAAACGAAACTACTTATGTGAGGCCTTAGCTAAGACTTGCATCTTTCATTTGTACCTGGTCAATTGCGGGCATTCCTTCAAAACTTATACTTATAGCGGTTTGAAGTGAATGAGTCGGTAATTATAACGAACTGTGTGTTTGATCCTGGTCTACACAGTTGTCTATTGCAAAACAAACGAAACTACTTATTTAGGTCATAGCTAAGACTTGCATCTTTCCCTTGAACCTAGTCAATTGCGGGAATTCCTTCAAAACAAATACTTATGGTGGATTTTTCAAAAAACAAAAAAACCCATAACTTTTTTTGGTTTGTCAAAACAAACAAAAGTTCATCAAAACAAATCAAAACTAACGGAAAGCAATCATATGCGCAATTTTTATTTTATTTTGTCATATGGGGTGGCTATCTTCACGTGAAGATAGCCACCCCACTTTGCATTTTTTTCTAGAGAATACGGAGTCTAAACAAACGAAAATTTGAATCAAAACAAACAAAACTAACAAATATCTTTCGAATAACCTTTAAATAAAACCAATCGGTGCAATGGGGTGGCTAGCGTGAAGATAGCCACCCCACTTTTGTTTTAAAAAAAAGGTATAAAGGAAATCGAAACAAACGATTTTTTTTCCAAAACAAATCAAAACTAACGCTAAACTAACGTCCTGCACCCTCAAAACCTGGGCACTCGTCTTGGGGTGGCTATCTTCACGGAGGTGATGTGTTTAAATGTTTCTCTGTCACATATACCTACAAGAAATCGAAAACCTATTATCTATCAATACTCAATCAATAATAAAAAATTATGTCGAGTCAACACTATCCGAGACCTTGGTATTATTATGGATGACAAACTCTCATTTAATAATCACATTGACAAGGTATTTGAAAGGTCATTAAAACTACTAGGTTTCAATAAAAGGATTGGAAAAGAATTTTAAAAGGCAACCACATTAAAAATCCTATATTTCGCTTTCGTTCGGTCTATACTTGACTTTGGTTGCACAATTTGGAACCCCTCATACGATGTTCATGTTAATAGACTGGAGCAGGTCCAACAAAAGTTTATTGAATTCTTAAATTACAAAACAAACCGCCCAAATTCTTCTTACGCCGAATCAATTGCTCATTATGGAATCTCATCTCTTAAAAATCGTCGTTCTGAATTTGACCTTTGTAACTTATTTAAAATCTTAAATAACCAAATGTTCTGCCCTGATTAATTGCAAAAGGTGAGCTTCATTGCTAAAAGTAAATATCTAACGCGCCCCTCACGATGACAAGTATGTAAATGTTTTCGTGCCACCCACCGCAAGTAAAAATTATACACGTAATCGTTTCCTAGTAAGAAGTCTAAATAAATTTAATGATACTTATTGTAATCTTGGTATGGTTAATTCAGAAGTTGATATTTTCAGTAATTCATTGCCTAAATATGTGCAAACCACAAAAACAACTAGAATAATACTAGACAAGACTAGACTAGATACCATAGAAATATATAGTTAAAATTTTATTATTGTTTTAAGTGTGCGTGCTCAATCTTATTTGACTAATTTTAATAAGGGTTTTTTTGTGTTCTTTGTTAAAACTTTTCATACACTTATTACTAACACATTGTTGATGTTCTAACAATACATTTTTTTGTTAGTTATAACTATTCCCCAAATACCTACATCCTTATCGGCACTATAGGTGGTTATAGTGGCTATAGCTAGTAAGATATTAATTAAGTACTTTTGTAAAAAATGACTGTTTGTTGCCAAAATAAAAAATAAATGAAAATAAAATAAAAAATTATTAATCAGTCGAAGTACCTATGGATCATTTATTATCTATGCATTTTCGCCATTTGTAGGTAATTAATTCATTGATTCCAGTGCTGAAAAAAATGTGGGAGCGAGAATTAACAAAATCTTTGAAGTACTTATTAAAAATCCGGCGTCAGCTGGCAGTCCCCAACTATTGATATTTATTTTTTCACGAAAAACCTTTGAAGGCGGTTTGGTTGGATTGGAACACCTATTCAGATTTTTAACCCTTATATGAAATCGTCCCGTAAAAGGTGGTTACACAGTATATTCGTGGGAGCAAGTATGGTATGGTGGGCGTCAGAGACATTCCAATCGCAGCCCCTCTAATTTAGCGACCGTCGCTCGCGTCGTCGTTTTTTCTCGGGTTCGTCATTACACATATAAATTGTAAAACCCCTTTTTGCAATAGGTCCTAAGGTTTTGTGAAGTAACTGGATGTACTTAGTTAGAATACGAAGGCAAATTTCGCCACCGTTTCCAAAGTCGTAATAGCTCAAGTTAGAAAACGGACGGCATTGAAGCCAGAAGACCTCGGTTCAAATCCAGTCCCTATTTTTTCTTTTTTTTTGTCAAATTCCTTTTTTTTGTGTGAAAAAGTCTAGGGAACAATTTTCACTTCTGCCGGCACTCCCGGAGTGCAACCCGTTGTTTTATTTATAAATCTGCTACTCGACTCACAGTATTGTCCCCAGTGAAGTGACTAACTTGCATCCTTACGCTTCTGGGTTTGGTTTAGAATTTTAGTGGATTCAGAACTACAGATAAAACCAAATAGTTCGTTTAAAATATCTTCAAGACTTTAATTGGGCCATTTTATCCATCATTAATGTCTTTATTACGACGACGTTCCGTGGGCAGGCCCCCTACAAGGTGGACCGACGATCTGGTCAAGGTCGCGGGAAGCCGCTGGATGCGGGCAGCGCAGGACCGATCGTTGTGGAGATCCTTGGAGGAGGCCTATGCCCAGCAGTGGGCGTCTTACGGTTGAAATGATGATGATGATAATGTCTTTATTATCTACATTGTAAAAGAAAACTATATGCAATAAAAACTTGTCTTTATTATCCACATTGTAAAAGAAAACTATATGCAATAAAAACTTAAGTCTAAAATAAAAACACAAATAAAAAGCAAGAAATTTATTCGATAAATAAATGGGAATACCTATAGTATTATAGAGGTTAACGTTTGATGACGTTCTCAATTTTGCACCTATGTTACATTTTATGTTCCTACTGACGACTGCAGTGTCGGTACTGTGCAAAAATCTTATAAATGGAATGTGGGAAAATAAAAGCAATAAAAAAGCATCCCTAAGGAGTAAACAAAATGAAAACCATTTTTAAGGTTAACCGTTACGGTTCGATGTTTCTCCGTATCCACGTGTTGTAATCATGGATTTTGGTGTAAACGTCGGGTAATCCCTCCGTGCCGCACGGGCTTGGCCCGAAGCTGGTTAGGCCATCTAAGGTGAACGTGTTGTCGCCGTTTACAGAGTTCTCGAACATCAGAGGCCCGCCACCGTCGCCTTTGCAGGTGCCCTTCCCAGCGTCGCCACCCGCGCAGAGCTGCTTACTCCACAGCAGCGGAATTCGATTAGATTTTAGATATAGTTTGCTGTTGTAATTATTTTGACAATCCTGCAATTTAACGTAAGAAACACAGATGAGTCGAGAGTAACGTCAAAGACGTCATAACGTAAAGTCTCTGTCTCGATTCTCATAGCTAAAAAAATATAATAACGCAGTAGTTCCTAAAAAGTTTTAATTCTTTAAACTTGTGTAGTATCAGTGAACGTGTGATAGCGTTTGTGTGCTCGTGGGAGTCGATTAAGTGCAGTTTTATAGTGAAATAAAATTGAAAATTTTATTTTTCACCTTGCGCTAAGGGTACGTTTATTTAAAGTTTTTTGCCACTGACCCCAAATACATCGATAAAGCAGAGCCATCTTGTGAGAAGTAGTTGCTGCTATTCACTGCTTTTAGCGACATCTATCGTGGTGCTGTGACATTTTTTACATCAAATCACGCCATCTAGTGAGTAGTAGTAGTTGCTTTTTCCTGCTTTCAACGCCATCTATCTTTAATTACCATGGTTAATTGCGGGGGCTGTGGAAAATTCTTGTCGCCGACGGGCGGCGCCGGCTGTTCCACTTGTAATACAAGATATCACAAAGGGTGTCTGGCCCTCTCGGATAAGGCCCTGATCAGCAAGGACTGGGTCTGCCCTAACTGTAAGAAGAATGTTAGGAAGGGCGACAACAGCGAGACGCCGACAAAGGGCATTTACGGTACACCACCACAGGGCGACTCGTGCCCTGAGTCACCGCAGCGCGAGTCTTCATCGCACAGCTTGGGTATGGACCGGCAGCGGGATCGGGAGCTCCACATTTTCATGGCCGAGATGAGGGAATTTAGACAGGAGATGACCCAGCTGCGCGAGTCTATAATGCACCGCATGGATGACTTCGAGCGGCGTCTGGGAGACCTCGAAAAGAGAGCCCCCGAAGGCGTATCCGGTGCCACCGAGGAGCTCCAGCGTACCATCGACGGACTCAAGCGAGAACTCAACGACCGGGACCAGGAGGCCCTCCTGGCCGACCTGGACATCGGGCAGCTGCCGGAGGAGCGGGGCGTGAGCGCCATCCAGTCGGTGACGGTGCTGGCGGCGCGGCTGGGCGTCACGCTGGAGGAGCGCGACGTGGTGTTCGCGGAGCGCGTGGGCGCACCGCCGGCCGAGGCGGGGGGTCGTCCGCGACGTGTCGTGGTGCGCCTGGCGCGCCGCCACCTTCGCGACGAGCTGTTGCGTGCTGCGCGCGTGCGCCGCTCCGCCGGCGCCGCCGATGGTGCCCGCGTCTACGTCAACGAGCGCCTGACCCGCCACAACCGCCAGCTTTTCCACCGCGTCCGCGAGGAGTGTCGTCGGCTGCAGTGGCGCTTCTCTTGGACGAAGCGTGGTCGTATCTTCGCCAGAGAAGGTGAGGGGCGGCCTATTTTTCAGATCCGATCGGAAGAAGACGTCACTCGTATTTTTAGCCACCCAGCCTCAGGGCCAAATTGTCCTGAAAAATAAACAAATTGTTATTTTGAGGTTCATTACCATAAACATGTTTTGCGATTGTCCTTTTATTTTTGTATATTTACCCAAGTCTCCAAATGTCGTGTTTCTACTATCTGTCAGTCATAGAATGTTGTTTTGTCTGCAAGCTGCACTTTTTAATTTATTGCCAAAGTTTATGTATGTGAGGATAACAAATAATAGTACTGATCTTAAATCAAACATTTATTATTTAATAAATCGAATTAACTTCTTAATATTTATACATATTTACATTCTTTTATTTTCAAATATACACTTTTTTATCTATTTACATTATATAAAAATGTCATTTATCTTTGTTTCAACTGTTACATATTATGTTATTTTTGATCAATATTGTTATAAAAAAATGAAATTATTAGACCCTTACTTTGTATTTATATATTCAAACCTATTACATTTGCTCAGCATGAATATAAATTTGTATCATAAATTATATATAAATGACTAATAGGAATTTTAAAGTTGGTTTCTTTAATGCCGGATCATTGTGTACAAGGCAGGATGAGTTTTTGGTGGCAATGGAGGAGTTAAACCCGGACATTATGGCCATTAACGAAACTTGGTTGAGACGAGGCGAGGAGGACAGTGCTCCTAGGGTACCGGGTTACAACTTACGACACACTCCGCGACCAGATCATGTTAGGGGTGGGCGTGGTGGAGGTGTAGGGTTTTATATACGAAAGGGAATAAATGCACGCATTTGCCCTCACCTTGTTGCGTCCCCAGTAGAGCAGATGTGGTTGAGTGTACGACTACTTAACAAATCAATTATAGTGGGTACCGCATATCGTCCTCAATGGTTGGACATTGTTGAGTTTTTGGATGCCATCACTGACTCCATTGCCTCATTTGCCAGTTGTGACGGACTTATCTTGCTGGGCGATTTTAACATAGACCTCCTCGCTGCTAGGGGTACTGGTCTAAGATTGCTGTCACAATTTTTCAGCACACTCAATCTCAGCCAGCTGGTGTCCGAACCAACACATTTCACAGATCACAGCCACAGCCTAATTGATTTGATCTGCACGGATATGCAAGCAAACAGTGTTACAGTCAAGCACCCGGATTTGCGAGGTCATGCTATGCTAACAGTGGTCTTTAAAATAAAAAAAGAGAAGGCACAACCCCGGTGGGTCGAATATAGACCAATAAGAAGCATACTGCAGAATCTATGGGAGATAGATCTTCAAAAAATAGACTGGAACTACTTCAGTAGTGAAAGTAACATAAATAGTTTAGTAGATAACTTCACATCTTGTCTGACATATTTATTTGATTTGCATTCTCCAGTTCAAAAACGCAAGTTTAAACATCCTCCACACCCGTGGATTACGGACACTATCAAATCTATGATGCGCATTAGGGATAAATATCTGCAGGCCTATAAAGTAAATAAGACTGAGACCCGAAAGGATAGTTACCTTACTATGAAACGCATTGTAAGCAAAGCTATTGAACAAGAGAAGGTGTGTTATTTTAAGACATACATAAATTCTAATTTTAACAACTCTAAACGACTTTGGCAGAACCTAAAGAATAATGTATTGTCAAAAGGAACAGCCCCTGACCTTCCCCCTCACTTTGACAACCCTGAAACCATAAATAACCACTTTTTGAACGCACCTGGCCATAACACTGTATCAATTAGTCGGCTAACACATTTTGAATTCCTTAGACACAGTACAAGTACTTTTTCACTAAAGCCGGTTAGTCAAGATACAATAACTAAGATAATTAAAGGTCTTAAATCAAATGCTCAAGGTTGTGACGGTCTGTCCCTTGACATGCTTCAGCTTACTCTACCCTATACTTTACAAGCTATTACAGCTATTGTCAACACATCTATAGCAGAAGGTACTTTCCCTGACGCCTGGAAGACTGCGGTTGTTAAACCCCTGCCCAAGGTAAACTCACCGGCAACCCTTCTTGACCTAAGACCAATCAACATCCTACCTTGTCTATCGAAAATACTAGAACGGGTTGTCTGTGATCAACTTATTAATTTTCTAGAGGAAAATAAGGTGCTACCACGCTACCAGTCAGGTTTCCGAAAGAGTCATGGGACTGCTACTGCGCTGGCAGATGTAATTGACAACATCCTTACTGCTCAAGACCAGGGAGAAGTCAGCATGCTTGTGCTTCTTGATTTTTCACGCGCATTTGAAACAATTAACACCACATTGCTGTTGTCTAAGCTTTCTTATTACGGCGCCGACATGGCTACAGTGAAGTGGTTTGACAGTTATTTGTCACAAAGACATCAGTATGTTGAGCTTGTTGATATGCAGGGTGTCAAATCCAGGTCATCTTCCCTTCCTGTGACGCGTGGAGTCCCGCAGGGCTCTATTCTGGGACCCATCCTGTATATTCTGTACAGTGCGGACATCATTCAAAGCATAGAGCATAGCAAATACCACATTTATGCTGATGATGTACAGTTGTATATTTCTTTTGAGCCCAGTGACATGAATAACGCTGTTTCTCAAATAAATAAAGATTTATGTAAAATTGCTGACTGGTGTAGCTCTAATTGCCTGGTACTGAACCCAAAAAAAACAAAATTCATGTTACTGGGTTCCAGAAGGAATGTGCAGAAACTGGAGAATGTGCAAATCAATGTCAAATTAAATAATGAGGTCATAGAGCGTGTAGACAAATGCAGAAACCTAGGCATAACACTGGATTGCCACTTAAATTTTGAGCACCACATCACGGAGTGTGTCCGCAGTTGTTTTTACCGGCTTAAATTACTTTACAAAATACGTCCCTATTTAAGTGAACAGATTAGAATTGCACTGTGTGAATCTCTGATACTCTCCAAGTTTAACTACTGTGACATTGTATACGGCCCTTGTCTTTTGGCCAGAACAGCCAAGATGGTACAACGAGTTCAAAATGCCTGTGCTCGCTACTGCTTCACAGTGCCTCCAAAATCTCATGTTACCCCTTACTTAAACAATTCAAAGTTATTGAAAATGGAGGCTCGCAGGAAACTCCACCTTGCCACTTTAATGTTTGGTATGATGAAGTCAGGAAAACCAACATATCTGCTTGAAAAACTTACTTGGGCTCAAAGCAACAAAGGTAATCAATTGAGAGGATGTAGATGTATTTTCAAGATGCCAAGGCATCGCACCAGTGCATTCCGGGGATCCTTCAAATTCGCTGCTACCCAATGTTGGAACGTCCTTCTGCCACCTCTTTTATGTGACCTGAAGACAATAAATACATTTAAAAACCGATTAAAAAGTCATCTATTTACAATTCAACTTGCATCAGTATCATATAACACCAAGTAAAAATAATGTATACCGTATTGTTTATCACGATTCGTGATGGCATCGGGTCGTTCGGCGATCTTTTCCCATTGGCTAGTTCGTATTTGATGAGTTAGGTACCTAGTACCTACGGCTGCAGCTGCTGCCGCATTGCATGAGGCATGACCTAAAGGAAAAAATAACCATTGTTTGTTTCATGTATCTATATTTCACTGGCGAGTATCAGATAAATAAACAAATTAGGCAAAAATTTACTCACCATTTCTTTTTGCATGACTCGTGGGTATGCTAGGACTAAGTCAACTAAATTATTCCAATCCCTTTTTTGTAGTAAGTGTGGTAAGTGTGGCAAGATGGACTTTGATGAGGTAGACACGCGACCTTCAATCAGCAATAACACACGCGACCACAGAACACTATTACTCCTAGCGGAGCACGCGACTGTGAACATTCACAAATTCTAAATAATTTAGGATTGAACAAGTGTATTTGTTGTTGTTTTTATGTATGTACTTTCTTTCTTGCTATGTATTTTGTGGATTTTGTTTGACATAAAATTATGTTGAGTTTATTGTTTTTCACTAGGTATTTGATTGTTTACAATACAATAGTTTTTCTTTTTATTTATACCACAGAACAATTAATGCACAAATGAATTAATGTATTGTCATGTAATTCGTCCCATTCGTCCTTTTGGACAGGCGAAGACATTAAGCCATACTGCCAATTCTTGAGTATCAACTTTATTTCTTATTTTATTATTTTTTGTTATATGTGTTTAGTTAGGAACTGTTTTTTTACTTATTATGTTTGTTTTTGACTTTTTGGTGGCGTCTGGTGTTGCTCGCACAGGCCCTGCCAGAATACCAGCGTTGTTGTAGGGTGTCATTTTTGACACCCAGCAACAACATATGCTGAGGCAGGGTCCTGATTGGCGCATCACATAGATATTTTATTTTTTATTTTTTCTTTTATGTACTTAGTTCTTTGTTAATTTAATTGTGTTCTTTGTTATTTGTATTCTTTTGTAATGTGAACTTGTGATGTGCAAATAAATGTGTTTTCTTTCTTTCTTTCTTTCTTCTTTCAGATGTTAATAAAGTTTGGTGCAGTATTAAGCCAAAAAAAAGAACGTGTTAATCGTGAAATACGTACTACTTTTCTGGTTGTTTCTTATGCTGGGGCTTCACCTGCGTAACGCCTAACGGGGCGTTAACACGTTCATTGCCAAGCTAAAATGGTGGGACTTACATAGATGGCCAGATTAACATCTGACTTACATAGATGGCGACCCGCAGGCCACGCCCACTATTCAAAATGTCATTTCCTTCCCTAGTGGCCAAAACAAATACTAAAAGCCGATACGCTGTGGCCGCTGTTCTATAGCCCAAACAGGATTGCAAGGTACCATGACGCGAAATCGCGTTATCGGCCACAGCGTAATAGGCCGTTTCTAACGTCGTTAATAACGGCATGCGCGTCTTAGCGCGCTAGTTAAAGCAAATATAGCGCGGTAAGGCCCGGCTTAACCTGCGTACTATATTAAATAGCGCGCTAATTAATGGCATTAGACGCAAGTGAAGCTCCAGCATTTTAATGTCAAATTTTAAAGTTCACGATTTGTTTTAGGGCTCTATTTAGTTCAGGTTGCCAGCTGCGACGCCAGCGGCCGAGACGTCTCAGTTAAGTAAGATTATGTCAGATTGTATCAAAACATTCCTCGCCCTATTCCACGTGGCGGTGACTTGGTTTTGATGCCAAGTCGCCAGTGTCTTTAAATTTGACAGCTGGCGTCGCAAGCCGCTCGCTGCTGACATCATTGCGTCTCAATAAAATACAGTCCTTATGTGTTTGTAAAAAAGCCCAGAGTATCGGTGTAACAACTAGTCGTACTGTGCGGGACAGATTATTACGATTTATTATGTTTAGAAATAAGATGTATATAAAATTCCTTGAGTTGACCGTTGTACAATAAAATGATATTTTTGTGTGTATTTTACTCCCTCTGCTAGGTTGAGATAAATTAGATAAGTTTTTTGTGTTGTATATAGATCGTTTATAATATTGAAATAATTTGTAAAATGCAAAGGGCTCTCGATACGGTATTGCCTCGACGTACCTAAGGTCCGATTCGCTATCTCGCTCACTCGCGGGATATGCTCTTCTAGCACAACCGCGCCTCTAGCGGCACATCTCGGAACTCCCTTACACGCAGACTGCCACAGTTCCGAGAACTAATTTAGCGTCGCGCGTGTAAGTAAATTCCTTGAATTCTTTTGTGAGAAAATACGCGGAAACAATTAGAGTCGTTATAAATATCGCGTGCCCTCGCATTAAGATTCATTCGCATCCAGATATTGTAAGAAGAACAATAAAGTCACTCTGCCCGAACGAGCATCAACAACCAGTGGTTTTCTTCACCGTCCGGAACCTCTCCGTCTCCGCACAGTTTGTGTACACCGGGGCTGCTACCGCTCATAAACGGCCGGTCCCGTACATATTGGTCCTTCGTAACCGGATCAGAAGATACCTACTGAAGACATAGAAAACTACAGTCAAGATGGTGCTCACTAGAAGTGAAAAAGAAAGAAGAAACGCCGAGCGAATCACCCACGAAGAACCTCCTGTTTCCCCGTCACGAGGACGCGTGAGGGAGCCGCGTCAAGAAGCCTCGCCGCCACGTCGCCACGCTTCACCGCCGAACCGACGCGGCTCACCTCAGCGCCCCGACGTCTCGCAGCCACACCGACGCGTCTCATCACCGAACCATCAAGCACGCCCAGACGAACCTCCGCAACGACGAAGCCAGCACAGCCCAACGTCACGCCCGCCGCCGAGGCGCCACGTTTCAAGAAGTTCATCGCTTCACCGAGAGCTGCGCCAACCGGTGCTCCGTCAACCTTCGCCGTCTCCGCGTCGCCATGAGTCGCCACCACGCCGCTACGAGTCGCCATCACGCCACTATGAATCACCGCCACGCCACGCGTCCAGCACACAGAAAAAGGAACAGGAGCAAAGAAAACCACCGTCACACCGTCGCACCGCACCGCCCAGCCGAGCGACGAGTACGAGGGAGTCGCGCGCCATCACCACGAAGTCCGAACGAGCGCGCCTCCTCGCAGAAGCCAGAGAAGAGATAGCCGAAAAAGAGCTAAACCTCGCCAAGGCCCGGTTAGCAAGAATCGAAGCCGACAGCGACGCAGAATCCGAAACCACGGAACTAAGCCAAGACGACGAAGCGGAAGCCAATTCCAGAAACAGAACAGAAGAATGGATACAAGCCACGAAGCCGCTCACAACCACCGAAGACGTCACGAAGGCGCCAGCACCGTCTCTACATACCACGCCCGCTGCCGGGGCGACACCGAAGAAAGAGACGGCAATAGAAGTGAGCGAGCTAACTGCGGCGATTATGGAAGCAGCCAGAGCCTTTCAACCGAAGACTGAAGTAATCAGACACAGTTCGAGCGTCGAGTTACCGATCTTCAACGGCGCACACACCGACTGGCTGAACTTCAAGATGGCTTACGAAGATTTAACAGTCTACGGCTCCGCGAGAGAAAATACCGCCCGCCTACGCCGAGCGCTACGGGGAAGAGCCAAAGAAGAGGTCGAAGACCTACTCGCCGTCGTATCGAAACCGGAAGTCATAATGAAGGCACTTGAAAACCGTTTCGGCCGACCGCAAGTCATCGCAGAACTAGAACTCGAGAAAATCGAAAATATTCAACGAGTGACCGACGCACCGAGAGACGTCTGCGCCTTCGCCAATAAGATACAAAATGCCGTGACCGTGCTCTACACGTTGGGGGAAGAAGGGTACTGCCAGAACCCGAAAGTACTCAAGACGCTAGTCGAGAAACTTACACCGAGCCTGCGATACAGATGGTACGACTACAAAACAAAAACAGCGAAGAAAGCAAGTCTCGACATGTTCCGCAAGTTTATCGTCGCCGAAGCCGAGAACTGCAGAGAGTTCGCGCCGCCCGAAAACATCACGTCCGACGAACGCCCGTCTACGCGTCAACCGCCGCAACCAACGCACCGAACTCGCCCGCAACGCACGCATCAGTCAACACAGCGTACACACCCGGCGCACCGAACAAACACAGCAACCGAAACAAGCGCGCCAGAGAGACAACGAACCTGCGCTGTGTGCGCGCAACCTAACCACTCAGCCTACGCGTGCGAAACTTTCAAGAGGGCGAACAACGACGAAAAGTGGAGACTGGCAAAGGAAAAGCAACTCTGTTTCCGTTGCCTAGGGTCGAGAACTTATTCACACCGATGTCAACTACGACGCTGCGGGGAAAACGGCTGCACTAAGACGCACCACCGACTTCTGCACTACGAGAGGCGCACCGAGGCCGCGCCGGCACCGCCGCCGCCGCCGCCGCCGCCGCCAGCTGCGAACATCGAACCCGAGATAGTTGCAACCACGAAGTCACGCCGAGCCACAAGTACCTACCTGAAGATCATACCAGTACGAGTCACCGGGCAGAGCGGGTTCATTGACACGCATGCACTCCTGGACGACGGGTCTACCGTCACACTGATAGACGCCGCCATCGCCGCAAAAATAGGAGCCGACGGACCCGCCGACATACTCGCTATCGAAACAGTCTCAGGGAGAGAAGAGGACAGAAACTCTCGCCGTGTCACTCTACAGCTGAATGGAAACAACAACGAGTTCAACATTCAAGCCCGTACGATCGAAAAATTGAAGCTGGCGCCGCAAACGATCACGAAAAACGACGTAGTCAACGCGCCGCACCTACGTGACATCGAAGCTCACGTATATTATGAACGAGCCACGCCGACGCTACTTATCGGCCAGGACAACTGGCACCTGTTAGTCGCCGAACAAATGAGGAAAGGAGGCGAAAACCAACCGGCGGCTTCTCTCACGCCGCTGGGGTGGGTACTGCACGGCGCCACCACTCGAAGCCTGGGACAGCGAGTACACTACGTCGCTCACGTGAACGTCCGCATCGAAAACGAAAACCGAAACGAAAATGCAGATCGCAACACCGACGAAGCAATGAAACAATTCTTCTCCCTCGAATCGCTCTGCATACAACCGAAAAAATCGAAGTCCGACCCCGAAGAGCTCGCGCTTAAACAACTTCAAGAAAACACAGTGAAGAGAAACACCGACAGCGGCTACGAAACATCGCTGTTATGGAAAGATAGCGTCGCGTTACCGAATAACTACGACGGCGCGCTGAAAAGGATGATTTCGACCGAGCGGAAAATAGATAAAGATGAGACACTGCGCAGCAAGTATCAAGAAAACATAGAAGCGCTCCTGAGGAAAGGTTACGCCGAACCAGCCCCGCCGGTCATTGACCCCGGCCGCACCTGGTACTTACCTCACTTCGCCGTGTTCCACCCAGCGAAACCGGGAAAAGTACGCGTCGTGTTCGACGCCGCCGCCCGTTACTCCGGTACTTCGCTCAACGACCACCTGCTCAGCGGCCCCGACCTCCGTCAGTCACTACCGGAGGTACCTGTGCGCTTCAGCCAGCACGAAGCCACCGCGGTCGCCGACGATGAAGAAACTTTCCGCCGCCGCATCGACATCCGAAGCGCTTTACAGTTTCCGTGGCGCAACGACCGGCGGAGAACCCGCACGAAGCGCAAAGTTCATTTACCGGGTCGCCGTTCCCACCCGAAGAAGAATGGCCGCGAGAAACAATGACGAAACTCGAAGCAACGACGGTC
>OX453320.1:14739353-14964219 GCA_949710035.1 Crambus lathoniellus
AACAGGATAAGCTCCGCCCAGCAGAAGCCACGCCCACTGACGAACGAGTGCGCGTTCAAAACATTGAGCGCTGATTTTATCCGTCGCGCCGAACAGCTGTGGGTGAAGCAATCGCAACACGATTCGTTTGAAAGAGAGATCGCCGCGCTACGAACAAAACAAGTTTCACCGACCGACAGATTGAAAAAACTCACCGTTTACGTAGACGAAAACGAAACTCTACGACTGAAGTCGAGAATAACCGCCGCCGCCGATATTAGCAGCGAAATTAAAGCGCCCGCCGTGTTGGACGGCGACCACCCGTATACGAAACTCTACATAGCGTCGGTTCACCGACAGATGGCGCACGGGAGCACCGAGATAACAATAAATGAAGTGAGACAGCGATATTGGGTGTTGCGCCTTCGACCTACGACGCGACAGATAGTGAAAAGTTGTTTGGCGTGCCGAATAAAGAAAACGAAGCCCGCTGCGCCACCGACCGGTGATCATCCTTACTCTCGCTTGGGTCATCATCAGCGCCCCTTCACCTATGTGGGGCTGGACTATTTTGGCCCGATCACCGTGACCATTGGCCGCCGCCATGAGAAACGCTACGTGGCCCTCTTCACCTGCCTCACCACCCGAGCGCTGCACCTGGAGGTCGCCGCCAGTCTGAGTGGGGACTCCGCCGTGATGGCCCTGCGCCGCTTCATAGCGCGGCGCGGCTGCCCCGCCGAGATCTACTCAGACAACGGGACGAACATGCACGCCGCCGATCGTGAGCTACGAGACGCCGCTGAAGAGGAAGCATCGCGACGTGCCATCCGATGGAAGTACATCTGCCCCTCCAGTCCATTCATGGGGGGATGCTGGGAGCGGCTAGTCAAGTCCGTGAAGACCGCCCTACAGAAAACCCTGACCGAGCAGCACCCGACTGAAGAATGCCTGCACACGCTACTGGCCGAAGCTGAGTACGTGGTCAACAGCCGCCCGCTCACCCACGTGTCCGTCGAAGCCACCGACGAAGAGGCGTTGACCCCTAACCATTTCCTGTTGGGGGGATCAGCGCGCACACCACCGACGGGCACCTGCACCGACGCTGACCTGAGCGGCCGCGCCACCTGGCGCCGCGCACAGCGCCTCGCCGACCACTTCTGGGCGCGCTGGGTGCGCGAGTACCTGCCCGAGCTTCAACACCGGCGGGAGCCCCACGGCCGTGGGCCGGCCATCAGGGTGGACGACGTGGTCCTCATCGCCGACGGCAACCTGCCCCGCAACGTATGGCCCAGAGGCCTAGTCACCGAGCTGCACCCGGGACCCGACGGCGTGACGCGCGTGGTCGACGTGCGTACCCGAGGCGGCGTGCTACGACGGCCTGTGAAGAAGCTCATCGTGCTACCGACGGCGCCCGCACCGGATTGAACTACATAAGCCGCCGGGCTTATGTACGGCGGGAGATATGTGCGGGACAGATTATTACGATTTATTATGTTTAGAAATAAGATGTATATAAAATTCCTTGAGTTGACCGTTGTACAATAAAATGATATTTTTGTGTGTATTTTACTCCCTCTGCTAGGTTGAGATAAATTAGATAAGTTTTTTGTGTTGTATATAGATCGTTTATAATATTGAAATAATTTGTAAAATGCAAAGGGCTCTCGATACGGTATTGCCTCGACGTACCTAAGGTCCGATTCGCTATCTCGCTCACTCGCGGGATATGCTCTTCTAGCACAACCGCGCCTCTAGCGGCACATCTCGGAACTCCCTTACACGCAGACTGCCACAGTTCCGAGAACTAATTTAGCGTCGCGCGTGTAAGTAAATTCCTTGAATTCTTTTGTGAGAAAATACGCGGAAACAATTAGAGTCGTTATAAATATCGCGTGCCCTCGCATTAAGATTCATTCGCATCCAGATATTGTAAGAAGAACAATAAAGTCACTCTGCCCGAACGAGCATCAACAACCAGTGGTTTTCTTCACCGTCCGGAACCTCTCCGTCTCCGCACAGTTTGTGTACACCGGGGCTGCTACCGCTCATAAACGGCCGGTCCCGTACACGTACACTTTCGTTTTCATCAGACGTAAAATACATAAAAATACATCATCTCTCATCATGAAGACTTTATTCTGATTAATAGTGAAGTATAGCCTTTATTTAAACATAATAATAAATATTGTACCTGCAAGCTAACTAGTGGAATCTTGACGTGCTGCTTCAATCTGCTGCGCATACTGAGACTAATTTGGCCCCAGCCTGCCAGATATACCTCCGCAGAAGGATTAGAAACCGAAATGTCTTCAGTCGGCAGGCAAATAGGCCGGATGAAGTCTGTAAGTCAGATGGTGTGGTTTAAAATGGTAGAAATCTGGCTTACTGTTTAATTAGTGTAGTTTTTATAGACGAAATTTTCTCGTAGCACAGCGGTCGGGAAAGCAAAATGGTATGAACAACAAAATGGTACCTATAGAAGTTTTTTTATTGTTTACAGACATAAACTTTACTTTTATATAATACAGGGTGGCGCATTAGAACGTGCATATTTTGTGCTTAATCAGAGGGGCTACCGCCTAAGCACCGTCGCTCGTCGGCTTGATTACGATTACGACGCATCGTGCCAACCTTTTCATGTCGTAACACATTTGGTATGGCATGACAAGGATGGCACGATGCGTCGTAATCGACTTCAAGCCGACGGTGCTTAGGCGGTAGGGGGGCAGATGTGATGAAGGCTAAGTGCTACACCGTTGTGGATAAAACAAAAACAAATACAAATATTTATATAATGGAAACTTTACCTAAGTAATTCTTTTATTCTCGTGGTAGGAAAATATTGGCGATTCATAAGTACATGCTTATTATGTCTATGTGAATAAATTAATATTTGATTGATTGATTGATTAAAAACTTCCTTTCTTGTCACAAAAAAGATTACCTCCTGTGGTGGTCTGATAAAAAAAAATCGTCTGAATGAATGATGAAGTTGTGCCATATACACCTCTAAATTTTAATTAGTATAGAGATTGTAAGGGATGATAGTGTCCATCAATACGAACAATACTAATTAAAATTTAGTGGTGTATAAGAACCATGAAATAGGTTAATCAGTTTTTGCTGGACCACTCACTCTTCAGTTTTTTTTATTAAATTACCTGTATATTCTACTGCTTCCGCTAATTCGATGAGCGCAATATCATTTGTACGAAAAGTTGTGTTATATTCTGGGTGCTTTACGATTCGCTTTATTGGCACGCTTATTGACGGGGCATTGCAGTCCTGTCCACCGGCTGGTGCGCTCACGCAATCTGCTCCAGGATTGTCGGTGTCAAATTCTCCTACTCGAACGCTGACTCTGTAAGAAGTAAGAACAGTCGTAAAGTTTTGCGCGCGAGGGGATGAGTTGGGGGGGTGGGGGAGCAAAGGCATTTATCTTGTAAATATACCTTTGTAATTTTACTTACTACAGAGAATATATATTAAAATTTTCAAGAGCATATTTCTTGTGCCAACGAGCTGATGTTCTCATCGTGATTTGCCTGATATATAGTGAGATTACAAATGGCCAATATTTAAAATGGAAGGTGGAAGCTATCGTTAATACTTACGGTAGTCTTTCGTTGGGCACGCAGTGAGCCGCAGTAACCACGTACTTGTTGCTGATGAGCGACCCGCCACATAGCGTTGCCACTCGGGTACCTCTTCTGTACTCCAAGAGCACGAGCCAAGGATACTGGTCTATACCTGTAGAAGTGCCACCTGCAACAGACCACTCACACATATATTAAATTAAAGTACCTTTTTCGTCCTTTCGTCCGTAATTTATCAGTTTTTCTTGTCCACAGCTTAGCTCTGAAACTATTAACGCCACACTAGTAATGTGTAATTTGGCATGGATAACAAAACAAAGTAATAACCACAAAAAAATCTTTTCGTGTTCTGTGGTAATAACGTATTACGTAGTAAGTAGTAACCTACGTCGAAAGAGTGGTAAACATACTTATAAGGATATCTCTAGAATAGGTATTTAATGTGAAGATGTTTTGTTCTCGTCATATAGTGTGGGGTGTCCTCAGACAGTTCGTTTAAAACATTGTATACTTACTTAGTGTCAAAACAATTTTCCAAATCATAAAAATGTAAGTACAAAATTTTGTTACAGAATATTGCCCCTTGGTTGCCTTATTTTTACGAAATATTTGTTTTTAAATTTATTTTATATATTACCCGCTATTTCTATATCTCGCAGGGGTATGAGGAAATCAGAGATTTCACGAAATCCCTAGGGTTAAGTACCACGAAATCACGGAAGATGTGGAATATTCTTATTTACGAGACGTCCTCTTCCTAAACAAGTTCAGTGATATGTCAGACAGAAAAGTGGGTTTCAGAGGTGAGAGTTTGCTTCGGAAGTCCTTTTTTTTTTATCCTGGGGGAAACGCCTTCGCGTACCCCCCCGTCCGGGGAGACGAGTGGGTTATGTGGGGCATGAACCCACTAAAACCCCCAGGGTGCTCCCTCTGCACATGGACGGAGATAGCGAGACCAGTGTGATATTCATCGTGTCTCCGCCCCGTGCCCGCGTCACTTCGACGCACCCTCAACCACCTCTTCTGGTGAAGGTGATAGGTTAGAAATTGAAATTTAAATTACGTGGTTATTTTTTTGTGAAATCAATCCATAAGTTGTTTAACAAAAAAAAATTACCGCGAAATTTAAATTTCTAACCTATCACGTGTTCTACAGCGTCACCTGCAGCCGTGAGCTTACTGTTATTACTTAAGTCATTCTTCATTGCACTAGACGCAGTTTAGTGAAATGACATATCACTGAACTTGTTTAGGATGAAGAACTCGTCTGAACGCAGCCGTATTATAAGGGGGCGCGAGGCGTGCGTCGATTTTGCGCGTGGCGAGCGCTGGTGAAAGGCGAGCAGAACGCGTGTCCTGCCTGTGCTGTGCGTGATCGACGCGACGCCGGCCGGCAGCCGTATCCGTCGCCAATCAAAACCCTGTTCCTCGTATTATAGATTACCAAGTTTAATAACTGGCTTTCAACAAGGAAAAATAATTCTTCCTAGCTTACCCGGTTTTCAAATGGGTTTTTATTCCTAGTAGAAAACCGTTATTTTATTTATTCAGTTCCTACTCTAGGCTCATCTTGGCATCGGACGCGAATGAAAAGCCACGGAAGTGCTGCTGATGCTAGAGTCTCGTGTCGCTGCCATGGTATCCTAATGAGATACGACTCTTAGCGCTCCTGCATACGATGCCGCCACCACGCTTTGTCGCCGCGCCTATTGCTATAGATAGATACGCGCCGCGCAAAGCCCGCCACCGCGCCGCCACCGCCATCGCCATCGCACCATACTTAGGTATTATATATTCTGTGTTTAGGTTAAGGCGCTGATTCCCGAAAATAGGGTGTGATTGTTAAATTATGGATTACTCGCAAACCACAAGTACTCAAAATTTGGAAAAAATATGTGTTATTTATTATAACAGTTATTTATCTAGTGCTTCCGGCCGTATTTTTTTCGATTATTGATATTTTACTGTATCAAATAAAATCCCAAACAACCGTCTTATTATAATTCAAATATCCTATTACTTTGTTTTAGTTAATGAAAAACATATGAAAATAATTGTCTTTGAATAGCTGAGGGGTTTTTTTTTATTTAATATGATGATGATGATGATGTCTTCCTAGCCGATTTCGGCCTCGGCGACTGTTTAACGGCACACTCAGAAAACAGAGCTGGGTTGTTCTGCTCGTCGACGGTGCGCTCTATCGTGGCTAATGTACCCGCTTTTGGTTGCGAACGTTCGTGCACATAACGGACACGTCAACACACCGCTTCTCCAATTGTAAAATATGGCCGCAGGTGGTCTGTCCTTTATCGCATCTCGCTTTTGATCCAAATCAGCGCGGCGTTTCAATTCGAAGTCAGATACGTGCTGATTAATGAGATGTCTCCATTCCGGACGTTGGGCCGCTCTTTCTTCCCACTCCGATGGCTCAATTTTGCATCTTTTCATGTGTCGTTTCAGAACATCTTTATACCGCAAATACTGGCCACCTTGTTTGCGCTTGCCTTTACTGAGCTCTGAAAAGAAGATGCGCTTTGCTATCCTGCCATCTGACATACGAGAGACGTGCCCACACCAACGCAACTGTCGCCTCATGAGGTAGGTTTCGATACCTCCCACATTTGCACGTCGAAGAACCTCCGTGTTTCGGACTCGATCTTGCCATCGGATGTTCATGATGTCCCGCAAACATCTAACATGATATCTGTCGAGTACGCGTATGTGTTTTCGGTATAGGACCCATGTTTCGGACGAGTAAAGTAAGTTAGGCAATACCATGGCCATATAGACACCTATCTTAGTGGTCAACTTGATATCATGGGATCGGAACACCTTAGACCGCAGTTTACCAAAAGCAGCGGCGGCTGCTCCTATTCTGCTATTTATTTCTGCGTCTAAGTCCCCTTTTGATGTGATAACACTTCCAAGATATTTAAATTTATCTACTTGACTTAATTCATTCGTCGATTCAGTGGTGAGTCCTACATTCAAAGGTGCATTGTTAAGTACTCCAGCTGCCATAACTTCTGTTTTTTTGACATTTATTTTGAGCCCAAACTTCGTGCATGCGTCGTTTAAGTTAGTCATAAGATGCTGAAGACCAACTGCAGAGTCAGTAACGAAACAAAGGTCGTCGGCATACATTATCTCAGTAATAAGATCCATAGATACTTTGGTAGTCGACTTTAACCTCCGGAGATTGAAAAGCCCACCGTCAGTTCGAAACCTAATTCGGATTCCTTCAGACAGGTTTTGCAAAGCTTCGCGGACAACAACAGCAAAATATAAAGCAAACAATGTCGGCGCTAAAACACAGCCTTGTTTTACTCCACAGGTGACGGAGAAATATTGTGATTGTTCACCATTAGTTGTGACGCAGCATGACATGTTGTCATGAAAGAGCCGTATGAGCTTTATGAACTTGTCCGGGCAACCGAGCTTTGCTAATATCATCCAGAGTGCCGCACGAGGAACACTGTCGAAGGCCTTTTCAAGGTCCACAAAGCATAGGTACAGAGGTTGATCTTGTTCTCTGCTCTTCTCAATAAGCTGACGCAGTGAGAAGATAGCCTCACATGTTCCCCTCTCTGGTCGAAAACCAAACTGAGATTGCGGGAGTATCCCTTCAGAAACAGGCAGCAAACGGTTGAGGAGAATCCTGGCAAAAATCTTTGCGGGTACAGATAACAGCGAAATTCCCCGATATGAGTTGCAGTCAGAGCGATCGCCTTTGTTTTTATACAGTGAGCATATACGTGAGATTTTAAAGCATTCGGGGACTTCTTCTGTGACCCACATGCGCAAAAACAGTTTCCACAAGGTGTGATGTAGTTTCTCACCTCCATACTTTAGCATCTCTCCGCAGATATCATCAACACCTACAGCCTTCTTGTTTTGCTGACTCTTGATAGCAATTTTCAGCTCTGTCAGAGTCAACGGAACAAGCAGTTCTTCCCTCAGCGGATCATTTGGAAGTGAATTTATAAATTCTAGGTCTGCAGTACGTTCAACATTTAAAAGATCTTTGAAATGTTGTGCCCAGCGTTCCAAAATATGATCCTTGTTGGTAAGAGGTGCTCCATCTAGCGACTTTAGTGGTACTTTTGTGTTATTATGGCAACCTGTAATCCTACGAATCTCACTATAAAATGTACTAAGTTGCTTGGTATCGATAAGCCACTGAAGGAACTTCGATTTCTCCTGCCACCATTTATCCTTAGCCTCCCTTGTTAGTTTCCTTAACTTCCTACTGCTCTCCTGGATTTGCTTTGACAAGGTGTTGTGACCATTAGTGTTCTGCATTCTAAGTATTCGACGATGTGATGCCAGAGCACTTGCAATTACTTCGTCATTTTCGTCAAACCAGTCTTCACGTTTAGCTACTTTTTGACCCAAAACCTGCACACTTTTGCTCGTGATGATAGATGACGCATTCTCCCAGACAGTCTTAAGATCACCATTTTCGATATCCAGGGAGTTCAGGCCCTCATTTAACGCTTCCGTGTAGGCCTCTCTTTTTACGTGACACTGAAGATCGTCAACAGCCACATGCAACTGCCTAATAGGTCTCCTTCTCCGTGGAAGATGTTGGCGGAGTCTCAGCCTAGTCAACACAAGACGGTGGTCGGACCAGCAATCAGCACCGCGCATGACACGTGTGATTTGAACCTGCGATATATCTCTTAACCTCACTATGGCATAATCAATGAGGTGCCAGTGTTTTGATCGAGGATGCATCCAAGTGGCTTTGTACTTTGTAGGGAGTCGAAAAAAGGTATTAGTAATAGCTAATCCAAACTGAACACAAAAACTTAAAAGAAGTTGACCATTGCTATTCATATTTCCGATCCCGTGCCTTCCTATGGTGTCGGGCCAGGCATCAAAATCTCGACCGACTCTCGCGTTAAAATCACCCAGTAGCAGAATTTGTTCCCTAGAACGGATTCTAGTGATAGTTTGTGTGAGTTCTTCATAGAATTGATCTTTAACCTCATCACTTTTATCCAATGTTGGCGCATAAACACTGACAAGGTTTAAAAAGTTATTGTTTCTAAGATGTAGACGCAGCGTCATCACTCGATCTGATATGTAGACTGGATACTCACTGAGCTCCCCAACTATTTCCTTTTTGATAGCAAAACCAACACCAGACCGGCGAGGTTCTTGAATAGCAGTACCTTTCCAGAAAAATGTATAACCACCGCCTTCCTCTATTCTCTCTCCTTCATCTGCAAGGTGTGTTTCACTGATCGCAGCTATATCGATATTGTAGCGGCGTAGTTCTCTTGCCACTATAGCTGTTTTTCGTTCAGGGCATTGGTTAGTATTGCTATCAAGTAGCGTGCGTACATTCCATGATCCAAAATTAAAAGTCGTCGTTATAGGAATCCGATTTTTCTTTGTATTTCTACCACACTGTGGGATGCCAGGGCAGGCGTGGCTACTGCCCCCCAATTATGAAGGAACAAGCTTTTTTTTAGAGCACCTTTTCTAGCTCTTTCCTCGGCTGAGCGAGGGAAGCAGTGCCTCCCTGAATAGGGCTGCTTCGCCGCACGAGATGCTGCCCAATCCACGTTGTTGTTCCAATGCAACGCAGAAACGACCACTTGTTCTCGTACCGCCTATGTGCAGGTCTCAGACAAAGCCCAACTTGCATAAGGTCAGACCTTTCTACCTCAACCCATCGCCACAGGGCTTGTGTTCTCGGTTAGCCATTAGTCAGAAACAGTCAGATGCGCAGGAGATATTTAAGTGCATAAATGTACGCGCAAACACAGATGCACTCTCTCGTCCGTGCTCCCCTTGACCCGATGGAACGGAATAGCCGCTACGACCGGAGAGAAGCTGGATGCAGTAGTCTGACAAGCAATACAAAGCCCCCTTTGCTGTCTTACAGGCTTTCCTACAATGCCTCGGTGTCTTGCCACCGGCGGTGGTCTGCCTTACAGCCAAAACACAACCTCGCGGGGTAACGAGAAACTCGAGAGGTATTGTTCTCGAGCCCCTCCTCCAGGTTCAGCCCACGCCGACGTGGTTACCGGGGTGTGGCCGCTGCACTGCAGCTTCTTGGAGCCACTGGAGGAGAGTTTGTAGACTGACGACGGATTATTTGTACTTTGTCTTATTATTCAGTTCGGCGAACAAAGCACAACGCAGCCAGTCTACTACACCCCAACTATTTAATATAAGTACAATGTAACATACAATTTAAAACAACAGTGACTAAAACCCGATTAGGTTTGTCCCGTCACTGCGTATTCGTCATATTAGATAGTTAACAATGGTATACAACTAAGCAGTATGAAAAAAGTATACAATTTGCTTCATTCTTATGCAATTAAAAAAAGTAAAAGAAATCTTTTAAGATCTAAAGAAAGAAAAAATATAGTTATCACAATATTTAATCGTCCTGTCAAGTTAGACCCTATCCAAAAACACCAATGGTTTGCGTAAGTAATTCCGGCCGTCATAAGTTGAATTTTTTTATTATTTCATTTTTAATTGAATTTTAAGTGATTTTCGATTCGCGGGGCGCTCGCGAGTTCACAGTTAACTGCCGGCTGCCGCTGAGTACGCGCGAAGTGTATCAAGCGCGGCCGAGCAAGCGTTAGCGTGCCTATTTCGGTCGGGAATCCTCGCCTTAAAAAGCGCGCGGCGACCGACGCCGACCGACGGCGCGGTGGCAGCGGCGGCGTCGTGTGCAGGAGCGCTTCGTCAATTATTACGCCTTTAGTTGATATCTACTTACCGAGAATTCTGACACCCGCGGAAGCTTCCACGCCGCAACATTGCGTCGCGGGATCCGGGGGGAAAGCGGTGAGTTGAGACTGACAGCGCCCTTTAGTTGGCGGGGCAGGCATCGGTCCGCAGCACACGTCGGTGCCGCCAGACATACACCTGCACCAAAGTAATAATTACACACTATACACGCAAGGTAATGTCTTTTATTACATCATTTACTTACAAGACCATCATCAGCTCTGTCGATATGTAAGATTCGGAAAAAAATGAGCAAATAAAAATACGAAATGAGAACATAAGGAACTAGTTCCAGTGACAGAGTAGATGAGAGGAAATCAACTCGCATGGTAAAGTCATGTGACGCAGAGTGATTTATGTCCATAGGGACAAGAAAAAGGGTGAAAAGGTAATACCTAATTGATGTGATTGAAAATAGGTATCCGAGGAAAGGGAACTCTAGTTAAAAGGTAGATGCATTACATGAAGTTACGATAGATAAAATGACTGCAAGTGTCACGTCTGATAGAGATGAATTTAAAAAGGACATACCGCGCTGAAACTACATGCATGGGATAAACACAGGAAAATTATAAACTGGTGCTCTGCATGCACAGTATGACAGTATACCTTAGGTGATGTTTTTAAACACTTACTTTGAATTACGTACGTAGTTCATGTTTGTATTCAGTAAGTTCAATAAATTAGGACATTCTTGTAATGGCAAGCAAGTGCCCGATTTCCCCGCTGGTGTGTAGCAGTCACTACAGCATACCTAAAAATCGCAATGAGACATGACATGAGTATTGGGAGCTACAATAGAGGAAACGTAACGCCATAGATTAATAACTCTTAGCGTAACGCATTGTTATCATCACCATAATTAGGTATTTGGGACGTATAACCGTATTAGTTATGATTAGTTAGGATTTGTGGCACTGGTCAAATAGTATAAGTATACTTTTGTTACGGGTCGTATTCAGTAAAGCAATAGGTTTAAATAAAACTTACATTATCCTCCGCGCCACACTGAAGACTTTTGATGTACCTTAATACATTTTGGTCTCTGCGGTTGCTTCCGACCAAGAAAAGTAATCTGGGACATTGATTGATTGACACGCATTTACCCATACCGCCATCTGGTAGATTGCATATTTCTAAAAAAAAAGACAGCTTTTTAACCAACTTCAAAAAAGGAGTTTATTAGTTTAAGTGTATGTAGGTATGTCATTTAGTTGGAATTGGAATCAAATAACGATATGCCTACTAATTAAAAATGTGAAAATTTCCTTCTTTTAGACTCATTTGGCCTTTTGACCTTTTGGTTAAATAAATTGCGTAGGTATTATTAGTTTTATGTTATGACCCTTCAAAGTTAGGTAGGCAAGTCCATTTAAAAAGTATATTTAAATTAAATAAACCCTATGAATAGTCCATGCAATGTATGGATAAACACAACATTTTTAATATACCTAGCTGCCGAACAAATTCTTCCGCGTTGCATACAAACTAACTACATAAATGAAGACGTCACAGCTTCGATCAACAACTAGGTGTTATTATTGTTGATCGAAGCGTCACAGTCAGTTTAAAATAGTATGATTAGGTACATACTCTTTGTCATAGTATGGTATGGAGCGTTTTTGGGCGAGTCCAATCATTGAGCATTTCAAACAGATATCTCGGAGAGTTTTCATGCTAGCGAAATAATAATTTTATCATTGTTTCTATTTTGTGAGGTCATTAATATTACATTAAATAATAAAAAAATCTCAACATGGCTATTGGTGACCAGCAGGAATTTTTCAAGTTCAAAGTTAAATACAAATTAAACCAAAGAGTTATGTTGTATTTTTTCAAAATGAATTTTGACAATGCGGATTTGATATTCGCCATGAGCGACTAGTCGGGAGACCAGCGCACGTTCGTTTTGTTTTGTTTAGCGACGAAGCACATTTTCATATCGATGGCTATGTTAATAAACAGAACATGTGATACTGTAGCAACAACAACCCTAAAGAATTCCACAATAAACGTTTTGTTCGAAAACGACTGTGTATTTCTAGCCAAGAAATAATTGGCCCTTTATTTTTTTAACCAGAGAGAGACGGACAGTTCTGAGGTGTATTGCCAATACGAAACGATGTCGAATGATCGATGACTTTCTGCTACCGCAACTTACTTCTGCAACCGCAACTGCATCCCGGCTACAACAACAGAACGCTATTTCAGCAAGACGGTGCCACACCACACACGGCTAAGATGGAGAGACTGAGGGCCATTTTTCCAAATAAATTGATCATCAAGAACGTGGACACACCATGGCCGCCTTGGTCGCCAGATCTCACACTATGTGACTTTTTCTTGTAGGTATTTCAGAAGAAGTCAGAAGTTTACAACAACAATCCTCAAACAAGAAAATAACCACCGTGAATTTCACCAGCGTGTTGCTCTCGCGTAATTGCGAATGTAAGGTTTAATTGCAAGTGTTTAGACGAAAGTCCTATCGTTCTCCGACAGTCGTTTCACCTTTAGACTGATCGCCGATAGGTCGTTTCATTTCGTTAGCCGATAGGACGTTTAGCATGATTAAAACAAGTGATTTTAAAACACATGTTTAAAACAGTTTGAATTTAAACCGTGTTTTTTATTACACATGGACTAGTGGTTACTCCGCTCATTTTAATATAAATATAGCTTCCTCCCGCGACTTCGTCCGCGTGGACATTCGAGACAATACTTAGGGGACAAATAACCAGGATAAAAAGTATTCTATGCTTTAATTTCATAAAAATCCGATCAGCCGTTTTTACGTGATTAGATTCAAGATTCAAGATTCAAATTTGTTTATTCAATTTAGATTGTTATTTACAATACTTGCAGGCAGGTCCTCCCTCACCAAGCGAGCAGAACGTTTGCCACGTGCGGCGGGCCTCGCACGAGGCTGCTCACTTGGTGAGGGAGGACCCGCCTAATAACTTAAAAACGGCTATTCGGATTTTTATGAAATTAAAACATATAATACTTTTTATCCTGGTTATTTGTCCCCTAAGTAGGTATTGTCTCGAATGTCCACGCGGACGAAGTCGCGGGCGGAAGCTAGAAAATAATAAGTGTCTGTTTCACAACCAAAAAGTTAGTTCTGAGTAGCTAAGGTACCACGAACTTTTAGGGTTCTTAAGATGATTTAGGTTTCTATACCCTATTTAGCCCCTGGGTTTGATTTTCGGAAAACTACGAAATGGGTTCCCTATTTGTTTTAAGAAGTAAGCCTACAAAGTTTCAAGTTGGAATGTCTATTTTACCCCCTGATTTTTCATTCAAAATTTCACCCCTTTTTCAACCTTTTAGGGGTTGAATCATGTTCAGCGTGTTAAACATCAAAATAAATTCCATTTTTGCAATCGTCATCCCATAAAACCCCAATAACGACATCCATATCGATTTTTAGGTATATTTATCCCATTTAACCTCTAAGGGGTTGATTTTCGAAAATATACGAAATATGTGTTTGCTTATTTGTTTTACTTTCCGACCATAACCCTAAATAATAAATTAAATGTTAGACTTTCCAGATACAACATTTCATTCTCCTCTTCACCCCTTCGGGGGTGGAATTGTCAAAAACGCTGACACAGAAAAATATTAATTTTCAATTGCCAGTCTAAATACAAAATTTGAAGATCCTTACTTCAAAACTGACTGACTTTTATACACATATCCCCTATTTTACCCCCTGGGTTTGATTTTGGGAAAATTACGAAATGTGTTGCCTATTTGTTTTAAGAAGTAAGCCAACAAAGTTTCAAGTTGAAATGTCTATTTTACCCCTGATTTTTCATTCAAAATTTCACCCCTATTGCAACCTTTTAGAGGTTGAATTATGTTCAGCGTGTTAAACATCAAAATAAATGCCATTTTTGCAATCGTCATCTCATAAAACCTCAATAGCGACATCCATATCGATTTTTAGGTTTATTTATCCCATTTAACCTCTAAGGGGTTGAAATAGTGGATGCCTACACTGTATAACGTATCTATGTGCAAAATTTGAAGTCTCTAGGTTCAGCGGTTTGGGCTGTGCGTTGATATCTCAGTCAGTCAGTCAGTCAGTCAGTCAGTCAGGACTTTGAATTTTATATATATAGAAGATAGAAGATTGGGGTGTTCCCCTATTCATAGTTCATAGATGATTCCCCGCCGGTATAGTCCCGCTAAGAAAGTCCCTATGTCGCCCATTTTAACATCAGTTAGAACATACAGGGTGAATGTAAAGCGTTCATTATTGATTAGTGATATGCAAAATAAAATACCTAAATGTGTATCCATTGATCGTTTTTTGTAAATATTTAATTTTCAATAGCGAATTTGAAAAGATATAATCTATTAATGAAACAATAAAGGTCGAAAAGATTTGAAATAATGCCCTAAACTAAAAAGAACAAAAATCAAAAAACACTTGTTTAAAACAATTTGAACTGCTTGTTTTATACTTAACATTTAAAAAATCTGTTTTTTTTTCAACCCTGTATTTAGACGACATTCATCATTGCCTTTATGAAAATAAAATCCGCATTGACAAACTCCAGGTTTGTATTAATAATAAATTAATTGGTTGGTTTTATTTGTATTCATTTTTGAACTTGAAAAATTTATTTGTTGGATACTTATAGCGTTCTATTTAGGCTAGGTAAGTAAGTGTATGTAGGTATGTATGTTTGTTTGTCCACGCATTTCTCGAAAACTAAAAGTCATCGAGATGGTTCTTTGATTATTCTATTCCAACCACAAAACACGGAAAGATATTTTTTTACTTTCCATGTTCTGTGATTCCAACTTAGGAAACAGTCCAAGTTTAATCAAAAAAGTCATATATTTTTCATTTGCCTTGTTTGGTAAACCATAATATAATATCTATAACGCTGCTTGCAATGCCCAACGCATCATGCTAATTTTTTCGCGTATTCCTTTACAATAAAATTAATATTTTCTGCATCAACCAGTCTTAGCACAAAGACACTTTTAATCTTTTTTTGCATCTGTTTTCCATAGATATTTGATTGAACCGAACCAAATCTTAAAATCTTGGTATAAAATTAGACCCGAAACGAACGAAATATATTATATTCCTATTCGGTATGTATTTATCTTTTTTATGATAGTTTTATGACCTTCTTGCTTTTACAGCTAGTAATGTTTGTTTTTATCTTCAACATAAGTACTTAAATTTTTTTCTACAACACCTTTATTTTTATCATTATTGAAAACCTCAAAACCATTTATAGACCCATTGATACGAACACATACGAACAACTAAAATATTTGAAACAACTGTCTTTATGCAATCTCAGGGTCTGCTTCTTGTTCGAAGAATACATTTAATTTAAAATTATTCAATATTGATTGTAAAGATAATCTTACGTTAAAAGAACACGATATCAATAATTTTCTTTTAAGAGAAATGTACTTACCAGAGTACGCAATCCCTATGGCGAAATATAAAACAAAACAATGTACTGGTACTCTAATCACCATTGTTATTGGCTGAAATTAAATGTTAACTGACTATAATTAAACTCGACCGACTGCAGTGGCGACTTGTTGTATAATAAGGTTATTTTATAACTACTTCAAATATAAATCATATCACAACACCAAAAAATATACCACAGTAAAACAAGCTAAACAGTAGTATCAAATTAAAGTGATAAACAGATTAGGTACTAATTGATTACACTAGTATTATTTCCTCTATTTTTATTTTATTTTATTTTTTTAGGTTGTACAAACTACAAAATTTCAATTAAGGGCAGGATCTTCGAAATTATCGTAATAACCTATTTTTGATGAGTAAACAATCAGGTACTTATTCTTTATTTTGAGCAGATAAAAATATAATTATGTTGAAGTTTCATTAACGATCTTGATTATTTTGGGGTAGTAATTAACCGATCGACTAAAATACTTTTTTACCGACCAAAATAGTAGTCTAACCTAACCTAAACCTATTTTTCTGGTTGCAGAACCTAGTATTTTAGTCGGTAAATTTAGTAATTTTTGGTCGGTCGGTTTATTATATTCCATTATTTTGTGGCTAAAGACACGATATTCGTATCTTCACTCGACTTAAAAAAAATCAAAAACAGAAAATTTTCATAATTTTTATATTTTTTGGATAACTTCGATTTTTAATCTCTAATTCATTAATAATATGTAGAAAAATAGGTAAGTAATGGTATAATATAGAAGATTATCGTCAGGCTACTTTTCAAAAAGTGAATTTATGCTCAAAATAACAACAAAAACATTGAAAAAATGAAGTGAGGTTATTTTCATTAGGTACTCTTCAAACATAAAGAAAAAGACAAAGACAGAGCAGATCCTTAATCCGTCCCAAGTTTGAGCGACGGGGGCCGGGGGAGCGAATTGGACCTAATTTATCGGGTAACATATGCCCCGTTGATCGGCAGGCTTATTACCAAAAATAAGCAACCAGATGCTAATTGTACAATTGCAACGCGACTGCTACTAGTTGCGGATGCTAGCTTGCGGTTTGCAATCGGTACAGTACGGTACGAGCGCTTTCATGCAATTTTAGTTCACAAATCGCTCGCTTGTGTGTGGCGCTATCGTAGCGATCTACGTTCCGTAATACGAATATGTGTTTTAAGAGCGATTAGTTGTTAATTGTTGCGATTGCGACTGTCACTTTAAGATCGGTAATAAGTAATAACCCTGCCGACTACAAATAGAAACTCACGCGCGTAGCTGTTGTTGTATACAGTTTTGCTTGCTTGCGCGAGCTTTACGTTATTATAACAGTAGAAAGAAAGAAAGAAAGAAAATTTATTTTTTGACACAAACATGAGAAAATAAAAGTTTTGAGAACTTAACTTAAAAAAAAATAAGTTACAGATCTCACGGCTGCGTCAAAGTAGGAAGCCAATTCAGCATGATGTCAGGTTTGCGAGACCTGACGCCGATTTTCAATTGGCACCTTATCATTTTTTTTTTTGACAGCTGAGCGTCGGGTGTTGAATTAGGACACACTCTTAATTAATCATAAATAAATAAGTATAATTTCCATAAATAAAAAAATAATAAAATAAAATACTTAACCCGGCGTCATTTGTTCTCAGTACGTAGGCAAGCGATGACAAAGCGACCGGAATTGGGTTTATTTATTTGCGACCTTTATTTTCATGCAGAAAGATCTATTCTTATTTGAATGAGTTTGCAGAGTGCGTCTTCTGTACCCTAGTACTATTATCTATTCTGTGTAAATACTGATTAGGAGAAACAAGCTTAGCAAATAAATTAATATTTCAAAATTAATTACTTAAAGATAAAAATAATTACTGTGAGTCAATCTTATGAGATAGATATATGCTGTCGCGGACTTTTTATAGGGCTTTTAATGGTATATTATACAATTCCGTAATACATTATTTTAATGTATCTCATACGGTTTAGCCAGCGTTCGCAATACCAGGCCTATTTCACTCACCATGTCGGCTCGAAAACGCGGCGGCAACGCCGGCGTTGTAAATCCATAGAAATTAGGTCTGCAAAAGAGCTAGAATATATGCGATAGAAAGAGATGCAACGACAACAAGTGGCCGTTCGTAATTTGCCTGCGCCGTACAAGCTGAATTCTACTTTATTGCGTTATAGCTAGAGTTGCTATTTAATTAAATGACTTAGCGGAGTGAGCTATCTGTTACATAGTAACTATTTAAGTAATCTGTGGCAATACCTACTAAGCGCTTGAAAAATCAATTTTTTGTCGATTTCATCACAAAATTCGAATTTTCTCTATTATACAAAATACTTAATTAGAATGTTTTGTATTGTATAAACTTTCGCGAATTAATTTTCTAAATAAAAGTGAAACTGCATCAAAGTCCGTTGCGTGGTTTAAAAGAAGAAAGCTTAAAAACTGACAGACAGAGGCGGAGAGCGACTTTGTTTTATACTATTTTATGTAGTGATAGTGATTTTTATCGTGTGGAAAAGATTGATAATTTAATGTAACTGTTTCAAAATTTTATTATTCTGTGCTCAGGCGGAACGTGACAATGTGTCGTGTTTTTTCGTGCGCGCAGCCGGGCTTTATCGATTTATAACACTTTATCACGTCAATAAAGTGGTGCATAGAGAGGCTTTTTTTTGTTTAAGTGAGGGAAATAGAGTGGCTTGTGGAGCTTGAAACGAAAATGTGTATTTATTTAATTCATTTTTGGTTCGTTAAATTTTAATCCAGCCCAAAAGTCACATTATCCTTGTTCCATGCAAAAACAGAATGTTGTTGTTTTCGTTTCGATACCTACTTCCGTGTCAACTAAAATATTTCTAATTTTAGTTGTATTGTAGGTATGTACAGGCAAATAATAACTTTAATTATTTCCAATGCTCGATGAAAATTGATAAATAAAAACAACTCAGCTTCATCATCGAAACCGCGTTGTTTTGTTGTCATTGTTTGAATCATCAAACAATATTCGCTTTTGCTTCGCTTGGGTGCAATTCAGTAAAGACGCAAAACGAGAAATGCCGCTGGTATAATATTTGTCGTCTAAATGAACGTTACATTTTTAGTTGATTGGTATACTTATTAAAATGTATTTAAAATACACTCGATTGTCGAAAAAACGGGAAATTAATTTATTTTCATACAAACTCAGTGGCTCTCAATGGCTCACTCATCTCTATTACTATTTTTAAAATGCTAAATGACTCTTCTTTCGAATGATAGCCCAAGTAAAAACAAACACTTCCCTATTAAAACTTTATAAGATTGAAAGTTAATTCACGTTCCATACATTGTGCTATGAAACTCAAATAATGCACATGGGTAAATAAGTTTATTTACTCACTAGCGGATCCTCGCGGTTTCGATTCAGGCGATGTATCGCCCGCAAATCGTTTCCTCCGCGGTCGAGTTGTCGCCTTCTTTAATGTAGGGCCCATCATTGATCATTCGCCCGGGACTGGCTACGTTATCGGGCAAGATAGCACCTTGCCAAAACTGTTGTAGGTCTTTTCATTCGAAATAATATTACTTAATCTTTTTGAAAAATATAATAAAAATAACAAATAAATCCGCTTTTTAATCAAAATAACTTAATAAATCATAGTAAGTACTTCATCAAATTTAATGTAATCGACATAATTTTCATTAAGTACATTATGTTCATCCAAAAAAATAATAAAAAACATCACCAATGTTTTTCTTTTATTCTAACTTTAAAAAAATCTTAATTTTTAAATAAGATAAATTTTCTAATTTAAGGCTAATTTCACCATCTGTGAGTATTAACCAACTGTTTTATTTTTCCTTCAAAATATATTCATAGGTTGTTTTCGAAATTATCCTTGATTTTTCCATTAGGAATGATTATGCTTTACGATAAATATTACGATTCTTTTAAGTTATTTAGAATAAAAAAAATGCTGATATATTTTATATTTTTTTAAAAAGATAAGTTTTTATATATGTTACATTAAAATAAATTAAGTATTAAATTTCATAAAATATTACGATGTTTTAAGTTAGTTCGATTGAAAAGATTTTGTTGTTAAGTACATTTTTTTAAGACAGTTATTTGCACAGAAAGGTCTGTGGTTATTTGATAATATTACAGGTAGATAAAATAAATTAAATTGGATTTTTTGTTATTTGGATTAAAAACTTCTTGTTGTTATTTTTAATGTCTTATTTTATTACATTATGATGAAGTACCTACTATGATTTATTAAGTTATTTTGATTAAAATATATAGTTTAAAAAACTAAACAAACACACTTTTAATAGTAACAGAATAAAAAGTACAAAATAACCGGTGCGCGTTGTCAATATTAAGTTCTTGAAATTCATGCTTTGCAAAGGGCGCACCACGCTTTTTAATTTCAGTTACTGAATAGACGATTATTGTGTACTTTTCATTCTGTTACTATTAAAAGTGTGTTTGTTTAGTTTTTAAACTATATATTTATTTCTTTCTTTTTAGTTTAATAAATGGCAAACCAAATTAACATTAATTAATGCCACTAGCTTCCTTAATAAGATGTAATAAATTACATAATTAGGTACATATAATAAATTATAAGACTAATTTATTCCTCCCTGTTCCAACTCCTCACCACCAAGTGTAGCGAATAGGTCTCATCTGAATGAACAAATGAGCTCAAACTCGAGGGGTTTCCTAGCGGTCATTAAGGAGTGCCACTGGCTTCCTCCCTGCTCCATCATCAGACCCTCACCACCAAGTGTAGCGAATAGGTCTCATCTGAATGAAACAAATTAGCCCAAACTCGAGGGGTTTCCTAGTGGTCATTAAAAAGTGTCACTGGCTTCCTCCCTGCTCCATCATCAGACCCTCACCACCAAGTGTAGCGAATGGGTCTCATCAGAACGAAACGAATGAGCCCAAACTCGAGGGGTTTCCTAGTGGTCTCTAAGAAGAGCCACTGGCTTCCTCCCTGCTTCATCATCAGACCCTCACCACCAAGTGTAACGAGTAGGTTTCATCAGAACGAAACAAATGAGCCAGAACTCGAAGGGTTTCCTATTGGCCATTAAGGAGTGCCACTGGCTTTCTCCCTGCTCCATCATCAGACCCTCATCACCAAGTGTAACGAATAGGTCTCATTAGAACGAAACAAATGAGTCAGACTCAAAGGGTTTCCTATTGGCCATTAAAGAGTGCCACTGGCTTTTTCCCTGCTCCATTATCAGACCCTCACCACCAAGTGTAGCGAATAGGTCTCATCAGAACGAAACAAATGAGTCAAAACTCGAGGGGTTTTCTTTATTGTGGTCATTAAGGAGTTTCACTGGCTTCCTCCCCAGCTCCATCATCAGACCTTCACCACCAAGTGTAATGAATAGGTCTTATTAAAACGAAACAAATGAGCTCAAACTCGAGGGGTTTCCTAGTGGTCATTAAGGAGTGCCACTGGCTTCCTCCCTGCTCCATCATCAGACCCTCACCACCAAGTGTAGCGAACAGATCTAATCAGAACGAAACAAATGAGCCAGAACTCGAGGTGTTTCCTATTGGTGATAAAGGAGTACCACTGGCTTCCTCCCTGCTCCATCATCAGACCCTCACCACCAAGTGTACCGAATAGGTCTCATCAGAACAAAACAATTGAGCCTAAACTCGAGGGGTTTCCTAGCAGCCATTGAAGAGTTCTGTTGCCCACCTCTTGACTCCATCATCAGATCAGCTGGATAGTAGCAAATTATTGTATTGTCATAAGATTCATATAGACTTGCAAAGTTTCAGTTCAATACGACAATTAGAAGTAGGTTAAAATTGAATTCCAAGATTTTCTTACATTGTGACTGAGTTACAAGTGAAGCTAATAAAAGTGTGGTAAAAAATATGTAGTTTAAAAAACTAAACAAACACACTTTTATAGGAACAGACTAAAAAGTACAAAATAACCGTCTATTCAGTAACTGATATTAAAAAGCGTGGTGCGCGTGGTAAATATTTAGTACTTGAATGCATGCTTTGCAAAGGGCGCACCACGCTTTTTAATTACAGTAACTGAATAGACGGTTATTTTGTACTTTTTAGCCTGTTCCTATAAAAGTGTGTTTGTTTAGTTTTTTAAACTACATATTTATTTTTTACTTTTTAGTTAATAAATGGCAAGCTATGGATGGATGGTAATCGATTTCACAGTCCATTCATGTGTCTACCCACCCCGTAAACATTATAACTCAAAGGCGTGATTGTATGTATTTAGTTTTACAAAATTCAAGTGGAGTCTATTAGTTACCAGATGCGCGAGCCGAACCCTTACTTCCTCCCTGCTCCGTCATCAGACCCTCACCACCAAGTGTCAAAGTCAATAAGTCAAAGTCAAAGTGTCAAGTGTAGCAAATAGGTCTCATCAGAACGAAACAAATGAGCCCAAACTCGAGGGGTTTTCTAGTGGTCATGAAGGAGTGCCACTGACTTTCTCCCTGCTCCATCATCAGGCCCTCACCACCAAGTGTAGCAAATAGGTCTCATCAGAACCAAACAAATGAGCCCAAACTCGAGGGGTTTAATAGTGGTCATTAAGGAGTGCCATTGGCTTTCTCCCTGCTCCATCATCAGACCCTCACCACCAAGTATAGCGTATAGGTCTTATCAGCACGAAACAAATGAGCCCAAACTCAAAAGGTTTCGTAGTGGTCATTAAGGAATTTCACTGTCTTCCTCCCAGCTCCATCATCAGACCCTCGCCATCAAGTGTAGCGAATAGGTCTCACCTGAACAAAATAAATGAGCCCAAACTCGAGGGGTTTCCTAGTGGTCATTAAAAAATGCCACTGGCTTTCTCCCAGCTCCATCATCAGACCCTCACCCCCAAGTGTAACGAATTGGTCCTATCAAAACGAAACAAATGAGCCCAAACTCGAGGGTTTTCCTATTGGTCATCAAGGAGTGTCACTGGCTTCCTTCCTGCTCTATCATCAGACTTTTACCACCAAGTGTAGCGAATAGTTTCAGAACGAAACAAATGAGCCAGAACTCGAGGTGTTTCCTATTGGTCATTAAGGAGTGCCACTGGCTTTCTCCCTGCTCCATCATCAGACCCTAACCATCAATTGAAACGAATAGGTCTCATCAGTACAAAACAAATGAGCCTAAACTCGAGGGGTTTCCTAGCAGCCATTGAAGAGTTCTATTGCCCACCTCTTGACTCCATCATCAGATCAGCTCGATGATTGCAAATTATTGTATTGTCATCGGATTCATATAGACTTGCAAAGTTTCAAATCAATACGACAATTAGAAGTAGGTTAAAATTGAATTCCAAGATTTTCTTACATTGTGACTTAGTTACAAGTGAAGCTAATAAAAGTGTGGTAAAAAGAGAATTCGCCGGCGGCGCAGGGACTTACACACTCTAACACTCCTTTATTCCATCCTTTCGCCCCAACTTCTTATTAACTAACTAACTCCAAATTTTTGCCTTAAAGATAGCTTCAGCTATCGATCCTCATCTTCACTATGTACTTTACGTTCTTCTTCTAATCTTTCTCTTGCTATCCCTAGTCATTCTACCGATTTCCTTTCTTATTCTTTCTCGGTGCACGCTGTCCGTTTATGGAATTCACTCCCGAAAGGTATCCGTAAAACTCGTTTTTTGCGTAGTTTCAGCGATCAAGTTATGAGTCATTTTCTTTCCCATACTTAATATTTACATATTATAAACTTATATATTCTCTCCTTCGCTATCAATCCTACTATCCTACTAATATTATGAATGTGAAAGTTTAGATGTTTGGATGTTTGTATGTTTGTTACTCAATCACGCCTAAACGGCTGAACGGATTTGGCTGAAATTCGGAACACAGATACTTTGTAGCCTGGAGAGGAACATAGGCTACTTTTTATCCCGGAAAAATATCACATTCTCGCGGGATAACGTTGTGTAGTCCACGCGGGCAAAGCCGCGGGCGGAAATCTAGTAAATAAATATATTCTTTCGGTATTGTATATGAACATCTTTTCTTTATCAAATATCCTATCCTGTATTTGCACCCAATCCCCACTGTCCTTTACCTTATTTTTCTTTCACCCCAGGTTGCCTTTTGTAATGTTATGCTTTCTGTGCTTTTGTAATGTTTCTTTCTTTGTAATTTGTTTTATCTATTGTGTGCAATAAAGTGTTTTATTATTATTATTCCCTTTAAATACTTACAAAATTATATTTCTAAACATAAAATTTTTACAATGTATAAGTAACACTCAAAAATATAACATTTAAAAATACAAAAATGCAAATCTCCAACAGTAGCAAGATCAGGGTGCCGGCTACCGATGGTTAAGGATCCAGAGACAGGAACCTTCTCACTGTTCGGGCCGTGTCCAGAAGTACCTAGGTACTGCCTTCTGCATCTGACACTTGATCCATCCACCTAACGCAAGCCTTGTTATTATTATTATTACTATTTGTTATTTTTTAATTACTATTATTTTTCATAAAGATTAAGTTATTTTATTTCGGATGAAAAGACCTACAACAGTTTTGGCAAGGTGCTATCTTGCCCGATAGCGTAGCCAGTTCCGGGCGAATGATGGGAGGCGACAACTCGACCGCGCACAAAACAATTTGCGGGCGATTCATCGCCTGAGTCGCGGTTTGACTCACCCGCGTGGTACCCGTTCCCGTGGGAATATCGGGATAAAATATAGCCTATGTCACTCGGGAAGAATGTAGCTTTCTAATGGTGAAAAAATTTTCTAAATCGGAGCCTATTCGATGCAAACAAACAAACAAACAATCAAATTTTCCTCTTTATAATATTAGTACTTACTACTTATAGAAGTATAGATGTGGCTACTGTTTTAAAGTTTTGGCAGTTTCGGAATAGGAACAGATAACCCATGGGATAGTAGGTAATGTGTCGCACGTATAATGAGTTGAATGAAACCTACTCATAGTTTCATGTTTTCAATAATAAATTCTCAAAGTTTAAGAATATTCTGTCAAATAATTATTTAATTTAGAAGCGAATAGCGAACTCTACTTACTTTTTACTTATATGTGTATTTTATTGTTTTATAAGTTTAGAATACGTTTTAGTTAGCAGTTAGTTTTAAAATTTCCATGCTGTGTACACACAACTTAGATTTTTGTCTTGTTTATTTGATACTAGCTTCCGCCCGCGACTTCGTCCGCGTGGACATTCGAGAAAATTCTTAGGGGAGCAATAACCAGGATAAAATGTATTCTATGTTTAAATTTCATCAAAATCCGATCTACCGTTTTTACGTAATTAGGCGGGTCCTCACCAAGCGCGCTGCCTTGCGCGAGGCAGAACGTTTGCCACGTGCGGCGGGCCTCGCACGAGGCTGCTCGCTTGGTGGTGAGGATGAGGACCCGCCTAATACGTAAAAACGGCTGATCGGATGTTGATGAAATTATAACATAGAATACTTTTTATCCTGGTTATTGGTCCCCTAAGGATTTTCTCGACGGCCGGAATCCCTCGACTATTCAAAGACAATTATTTTCGTTAACTAAACTATTTTAACTAACCTATTTTTCATTAACTAAAACCAAGTATACCGCAAGTAACAGGATATTTAGATTACGATTAGATGGATGTTTGGGATTTTACAAATAAAATCCCAAACATCCGTCTGTCAAAACACAGTAAAATATCACCAATCGAAAAATCAAAAAAAAAAAACAGCCGGATGCACTAAATAAATAACTGTAAAATAACATATATTTTTTCCAAATTTTAAGTACTTGTGATTTGCGAGTACCTATCCATAATTTGAAATACTTACCCTATTTTGGGGAATCGCAGCCTTAACCTGTAAGGGGTTGATTTTCGTTAAAATACGAAACATGTGTTTGCTTATTTGTTTTACTTTCCAACCATAAGCCTAAATAATAAATTTAATGAAGGACTTTCCAGATACAACATTTCATCCCCCTTTTCAACCCTTAGGGGGTGGAATTGTCAAAAACGCTGACACACCTAAATATAAATTTTTAATTGTCAGCCTAAATACAAAATTTGAAGATCCTAACTTCAAAACTGACGGACTTTCATACAAACATTCATCCCTTATTTTACCCCCTTAGGGGTGAAATTTCCAAAATTCCTTGCTTTATCCACAAAGAAAGCCTACACTGTATAAGGTATCTATGTGCAAAATTTCAAGTCTCTAGGTTCAGCGGTTTGGGCTGTGCGTTGATATCTCACGTCAGTCAGTCAGTCAGCAGGACTTTGAATTTTATTACCTATTTAGTAGATGTTTTATGTTTTTGTAATGACCATAATATGTTCTATAAAGCTTGTCAGGAATTTGATGAACTTGCAATGGCAAAGACCTCACGGATGTGATGCTCCATCTATATAATAGGTCTTTACATATGAAATTGCCGTTTTTTTCTTTTGTACATATAACTTAACAACTTTTATAATATTAGAAATATATAATTTCTTTAATATTGCGTTACATTAAGACCGTATCGTGCAACTTTTGATAATTTAATAACCACGATATTTGATTATTTACATAAAAAAAACTTATTCCGAAAGTTACGACTATTTTTGTTTCCAGAATTTCGTACATTATTAGTTGTAACTTAGTGAAAAAAAAATTTTTTCTCTTAACGAATGTGTCATTTAGTAGTTAAAATGTCCATAAATACTTGTGTAAAATTTTGTAAATTTACATAATATTAGTCGTTAAATAATAACAAAAACGTTAGTATGGAAAAAAAAATAATTACAGAAATCTCCATACAAAACGGCAATTTCATAGGTAAAGACCTATTATATAAAATTCAAAGTCCTGACTGACTGACTGACTGACTGACTGACTGACTGACTGAGATATCAACGCACAGCCCAAACCGCTGAACCTAGAGACTTCAAATTTTGCACATAGATACGTTATACAGTGTAGGCATCCACTAAGAAAGGATTTTTGGAAATTCCACCCCTAAGGGGGTGAAATAGGAGATGAATGTTTGTATGAAAGTCCGTCAGTTTTGAAGTTAGGATCTTCAAATTTTGTATTTAGGCTGGCAATTAAAAATTAATATTTACCTGTGTCAGCGTTTTTGACAATTCCACCCCCGAAGGGGTGAAAAGAGGGGTGAAATGTTTTATCTGGAAAGTCCTTCAATAAATTTATTATTTAGGCTTATGGTCGGAAAGTAAAACAAATAAGCGAACACAAATTTCGTATTTTTTCGAAAATCAACCCCTTAGAGGTCAAATGGGATAAATAAACCTAAAAATCGATATGGATGTCGTTATTGAGGTTTTATGGGATGATGATTGCAAAAATGGCATTTATTTTGATGTTTAACACGCTGAACATGATTCAACCCCTAAAAGGTTGAAATAGGGGTGAAATTTTGAATGAAAAATCGGGATAAAATAGAAATTTGAACTTGAAACTTTTTAGGCTTACTTCTTAAAACAAATAGGCAACCCATTTCGTAATTTTCCCAAAATCAAACCCAGGGGGTAAAATAGGGGATTAATATGTGTATGAGAGTCCGTCAGTTTTGAAGTTAGGATCTTCAAATTTTGCATTTAGGCTGGCAATTGAAAATTTATATTTTCCTGTGTCAGTGTTCTTGACAACTCCACCCCCGAAGGGGTGAAAAGGAAGATGAAATGTTGTATCTGGAAAGTCCTTCATTTAATTTATTATTTAGGCTCATGGTCGGAAAGTAAAACAAATAAGCAAACACATATTTGGTATTTTGCGAAAATCAACCCCTTAGAGGTTAAATGGGATAAATAAACCTAAAAATCGATATGGATGTCGTTATTGAGGTTTTATGGGATGACGATTGCAAAAATGGCATTTATTTTGATGTTTAACACGCTGAACATGATTCAACCCCTAATAGGTTGAAATAGGGGTGAAATTTTGAATGAAAAATCAGGGGGTAAAATAGACACTTCAACTTGAAACTTTGTAGGCTTACTTCTTAAAACAAATAGGCAACCCATTTCGTAGTTTTCCGAAAATCAAACCCTGGGGGTAAATAGGGTATAGAAACCTAAATCATCTTAAGTACCCTAAAAGTTCTTGGTACCTAAGCTACTCAGAACTAACTTTGTGAAACAGACACTTATTATTTACTAGCTTCCGCCCGCGACTTCGTCCGCGTGGACATTCGAGAAAATACTTAGGGGACCAATAACCAGGATAAAAAGTATTCTATGTTTTAATTGCATAAAAATCCTATCAGCCGTTTTTACGTGATTAGGCGGGTCCTCCCTCACCAAGTGAGCAGCCTCGTGCGAGGCCAGCCGCACGTGGCAAGGTTCTGCCTCGCGCGAGGCTGCTCGCTTGGTGACGGAGGACCCGCCTAATCACGTAAAAACGGCTGATAGGATTTTTATGCAATTAAAACATAGAATACTTTTTATCCTGGTTATTGGTCCCCTAAGTATTTTCTCGAATGTCCACGCGGACGAAGTCGCGGGCGGAAGCTAGTCAAACATATGGCGGTTGATTTTTTGTTGAGTCTTTACTTATTTTAGGGAGAAATCTATGAAGTTTAGGTTAATTTTGAGACTATGGGGCAATGCCCCCCTGCCCTGCTGCTCTCCTGACGACCCCCTTAGCCGACTCTTTGGGTACAGCGTTGTTTGTTACCCATAGGTGCCATAGGGCCGATATACATACACACTTATTTATACAATACTTATGGCGAATTGGCGCCCCAAAGCACTTTTCATCGTGAAGGCGCGAATCGGCGAGTAGAGTAGTTTTTTGTTGCAAATAGAATCACATCTAATTTTGGGCCTGACAAGCAGCTTATTACCTAAGTAGTAAAGCAACAACTAGGTACATATTGATACAACAAATAATTAGCCACGAATTAATTATAACTAGGCGATAGCTACTTTTGCTACTTACGATTGCTAGTCGATCAAGAAGTAGGTAGGTAAGTTGACTCGGTAACTGGTAACGGTTGAAACTGATAATAACGCTGGTATTTAATCATAATAACAAACAACTGACGTCCTGGAAAGCCCGAATCGAGTCGTTCAGTGATTCGTCCCACCACACGTTCGTCCCAATGGGACGAATCACTGAATTCAAAAAATCTACATTTATAGTTATTATAATTCTATGTTTTATCCAATATATTCTCCTTATCCATGCATAGGAAGGGGGGTATTATAATGGCTGATGAAGGTCAATGTGTTAGCGTACTAGCACAGAATAATATGGTTCTAGCGGCCGCACGCTACCTGTTTGCATTGCATGGGAATAACAATGTAACTGATCTAAGATGTTGACTTAGCACTGTTTTTAATTTTGTTCAAATCCGTTCGAAGTTTTAACCTGAAAAGCGAATAGCCTGTGGTTTTGATTTGTAACTGCTTGTAAGAAGTACGGATCTTGTTCAAATATTGTTTCATGTAGGTACAGATTTGATTCCACACTTTACTCAATGTTTAGACATAGAAATGTTTTGTTAAACTTATAATGTGTGATAATGATATCGAATTATATACCAAGCAACAGAGTTATGATAACTTCATGATAACTCTAAAGGTTAGACAATCGTAGTATTTATTATACATACATAATATTGTATGGAGCAGTGCTATGTTTGCGTGATCTGTGGTGCTAGAAAATACTCAACAGATTAGATAAGGACAAGTTTCCTATCAACAGTGGGAACCGATTCTCTATCCTCGAGCAAACTATAAACACACGAGTCAGAAACTTACAGAGCTTACAGAAAACTAGAGCTTTTACAGTCGGAAATCGGAACAAATTAATTTATCTATCCTTAGTAAGAGTTATCTATCCAGCCCCTTTCCACCATCATTGGGGTACCAGACGCAGGTTAGCTTACCATCGAAGACGTTCCACTATCCGTACTTAGCGCTTTGCTAGTTCATTATTAATGCGATTTGCTAATAATTGGAATTCGATGCCTGCGAATGTGTTCCCCCGATCACAATAACCTTGGCTTCTTCAAAGCAAGAGGGAATGGGCACCTTCTGGGTAAGCATACAACACCCTAGACTGCATCCTGTTTGATAAGCTGGATGGAGGTCGATCGCTTACCCAGTACCTACCTTTAAAAAGGGAAATGGCAAACTAGAGCCACACGAGTAACAGACGATTTAAAGTGGTGACCTCCGTGGTCAATGTGTAGGTACGTACCGGTTTTCAATATGCTGGTGATCTCGTGAGGTCACGGGCTGGATCCCCGGGGGCTAATTATCGAACTCAACATTTACCGCGATCGCCTTCTGTTTGATATCCATCACTTGTGGCAGGTGAAAAAATACTTGAATGCTTGTAATACAGCAGCAATGGTTGTAAAATATCTTTTAAACTGCAAGCGATCGCGATAGATGTTCGAGATAGATAATCAAGAGGAAGGTATGGTAAATGAAGGAAACAAACTTTTCCACATTTTCTCGTGTCTAGGTGTAAGTGTTAATACATACCCATTGTGGTTTCCCATAATCATAACACAAGTGCTTAAACTACTTAGTTATGGATTGGAGCAATGTATATGTTGGTGACTACTATTTACTACACATTACCATTACATCGAAATAGGTCAATTCGCCAACCGCATGAACAGCATAAACTCTACCTACCCAGCTAGCTTTACTACGAGTTAGGTAGCAAATACATGATAAAATAAACCTAGAAGCCAACTAATAATTAATCGATAGCTTAAATTCGCCGTTTAGACGATATTTACTAGTAGTAGATTATGTACAAAGTCAACTCAGTAACTGACTATTTGCTACCGTACTTCTGTAAATCGGCCTTAAAGCTTGAACCTGATAATAATGCCGGAATGAAAATCATCATAACAAATAACAAATAACGTGCTGGAAAGTCCTAATTTATAATATAAGATTATTACCTAAGTTATTAAGTTATTTATGACTAGCGGGTCCTCGCGGTTTCACCCGCGTGGTAACCGTTCCCGTCCCGTGGGAATATCGGGATAAAATATAGCCTATGTCACTCGGGAAGAATGTAGCTGTCTGTGTCTAATGGTCAAAGAATTTTTTAAATCGGTCTAGTAGTTTCGGAGCCTATTTGATGCAAACAAACAAACAAACATACAAACAATCAAATCTTTCCTCTTTATAATATTAGTATAGACAACCGCTTCCTCGTGCCGATTGACAATGTTATTTAGGAACTAGCTTTCCGCCCGCGGCTTCACCCGCGAGGACTACACGACGTTATCCCGCGGGAATGTGATATTTTTCCGGGATAAAAAGTAGCCTATTTTCCTCTCCAAGCTACACAGTATCTGTGTCCTAAATTTCAGCCAAATCCGTTCAGCCGTGGCGTGATTGAGCAACAAACATCCAAACATCTAAACTTTCACATTTATGATATTAAGCAGGATTTTTTGAACACTTAATGCACAAATGAACAACGGCGGTCTTAATGCCTCAGGCATTTTCTACCAGTCTACCGTTGGGGTAGGTGATATACCGGGCAATTAAAATATAATATATGGCATTTGCAATATACTTGCCAGTGGTACATACATTTGAGGTGTTCCGTAGCCGCCTCTACAGCAATCTAGGACCCCAACAACGGTACTATTTTACACAAAGGCCAAAAAGGCTAGTTCAGCATTCTTGTAACATGAAAGCTTTACTCCCTGTTACTTCCACGCCCTACAGATCTTATTTTAATAGAATGATAATTCTTTGTTTCAGGTGCAACTAAAGAAATAGGAACCGCTTTGACAAGAGTGTGCTTACGTCACCGAGCCATCGAAACTAGGATGAAGACTTTCATCAGGTAATAATAATTATACATTTATTACAATCACACCAATTATAGTATCTAGCTGTGTTTCTTAACCTGTGGTCCGCGGACCCCCAGGGATCCGCGAGTATGTGTAGTGTTTGGGGGTTCGCCGTCTGAACAGACTGAAAAATTTACTGCTATTTTCACCCACATACCTCTGTGAAAAGGGCAATCCCTGATCTTGTTTAAATATCAAAAACAAATACAGAAACAGATTACAATTGGAATGCGATTTGAGATTACAACTAAGTAAAAACATCAACCCAAATATTACTGATTAAGTTGCGAAAACCGGCACTAATCTTATAATATGGTTTTTTCAGTACTTAAGAAAATAATATTTCTGTTTTTTTATTAAGGGGGTCCTTGAAATTGTGTATACAAGGGATCCGCGGACTGAAAAAGGTCAAGAAACGCTAATCTAGCTCATAAGTGAAATTGTGTTATGGAAACTAGATTACGGATAATAATATACTTTTTCATCCCATCGATTCGAAAAGCGATGATTTTTTATCTAATAACAGGGTCCAAAACGATTCATTTTTTACCTGTTATGACAAGAGGGAATAAATGAGATTTGAATTTTGAACAGCTTCATAACAGGGTCCAAAACAATGAGATTTGAATTTAGAACATAATTAAAGACGCATTGGTTGGAGTGTAGCAAAGGGTGTGCAGTAGGTACTTGAAAAAAATTCAACTGATTTTGTATGATTGAGAAATTTTCAAAAACGGAATTTTATTAAATTGAGATTATCTCGTAAACGGTGAGTCGTAGCTAAAATCTAACAAAATTTTCAACCCCCTACGGCATCCCCGGAGATACTTATAAGGAATCTGATGGACATATTTTTTTTTATTTTTTTTATTTCAAAACTCATTTTTTTTTCTTGCCCGACTAGCGCTATGATGTATCCGAACGACAAAGAAAGGTAGGTAGTCTGAGTTGTCTTTACTGCTTTTCTTATAGAGGGGGATGAAAAGCAGAGTGTATTACTCGGCCGCAAAATTATTTTCACCTTGGGCGGCGTATATTGAATCCCTCGTTGCGTTCAGGATTCTACTTTAGAATCCCTCGCTGCGCTCGAGATTCTACTCTAGAATCCTTCACTGCGCTCTGGATTCAAAATAGCGCCCTCGCCGTAAATATATTATTTTGCTCCCTTGTAATACAATCTACTATTACATCATACTGCTCGGTAACTAGGATTTACTAATATGGTAAGAGGCTGTGTAAGTTGGCATGTGCAACACAGTGTATTGTTTATATAGAACGTTCCATTTTCAAATTACTTTGCAATTCAAGCAGGTGAATGCTTTAATTGTAAAGTAACTTTACCATTCAAGCTATGCAAAACTCCTTGGTCAAACAATATTTTTTTCATCCCATCGATTCGAAAAGCGATGATTGTTTATCTAATAACAGGGCCCAAAACCATTCATTTATTACCTGTTATGACAAGAGGGTAAAAATGAGATTTGAATTTTGAACAGCTTCATAACAGGGTCCAAAACGATGAGATTTGAATTTAGAACATAATTTAAGACGCATTGGTTGTAGTGTAGCAAAGGGTGTGCAGTACTTTAAAAAAAACTGATTTTGTATGGGGCCGGGACTTTTTTCGGGACTGGGAAATTTTCAAAAAGGAATTTTATAAAATTGAGAATATCTCGTAAACGGTGAGTCGTAGCTAAAATCTAACAAACCTTTTAACTCCTCTACGGTAACCCCGGAGATACTTATAAGGAATCCGATGGACATATATTTTTTTTAATTTTTTTTTTTTATTTCAAATTTCGAATTTTTTTTCTTGCCCGACTAGGGCTATGCTGTATCCGAACGCCAAAGAAAGGTAGGTAGTTTGAGTTGTCTTTATTGCTTTTCTTATAGAGGGGGATGAAAAGCAGAGTGTATTACTCGGCCGCAAAATTATTTTCACCTCGGGCGGCGTATATTGAATCCCTCGCTGCGTTCAGGATTCTACTTTAGAATCCCTCGCTGCGCTCGAGATACTACTCTAGAATCCTTCACCGCGCTCTGGATTCAAAATAGCGCCCTCGCCGTAAATATATTATTTTGCTCCCTTGTAATACAATCTACTATTTCGTAAATACAAAATTAATATATGTACTTACATTGATAACACCTAGACCAAGACAACTAGAGATGTTCATGCACACAAATATTTTGTCTTGTTCGGGAATCGAACCCAAGAAAAAGAAATAGATATAATAAGGTATGAAGCGCATACCGAGATCTGTGGTATATTCTCTGGCGCTACCATGGAAGTATTGTTTAGGTAATTTTACTGAGTTTACTGACTTGTGATTGTGATGCCATAAGCAAGAAAGAAGCGCCATAGGCCTGTCACAGAATGTTTCGTAATAAGACTAAGAAGAGAAACAATGCCATTATCATACACCAGACCTCATATCTCGCTTTTTATCCTAAAATAGCACAAAATATCTACAGGGTCACTTGTAAAACATCAACAACCTCGCAGGACTACTTAGATAAGGATATAGGGTAGGGGTAGGGTAGGGTAGGGGTAGCGTGGAGTTAGGGGGTAGGGCCACGCGAACGAAGTCGCGCCGGGTCAGCTAGTTTCATAAAAAATGTCCGAACAGCGGATCGAGTTTTGTATGATTTACGGAAATTTATTTTGTGTTTTTTGAAAAGTTGTTGAACAAAATGTTGTTGTTTATGATGTTAGTTATCTAGTCCTGTGAGTTTGTTGATGTTTTACAAGTGACCCTGTATATTTCAAGAACTAGGGTATGTCTTTTCCTTCCAGTGCCCTAATGGACACGTTGATCACGCCGCTATCGGAGCGCGCGGATGAATGGCGACGGGGCTGCGCTGTAGGCGCGCTGAGCCGCGACCACGCGCGGGAGTGCAAGCGCGCGCGCGCGGAGCTTCGGCGCCGCGTGCACGACGCGCAGCGACACGCAAGGAAGGCGCGAAGAGCGCCGCCCGACGCCAAGCGACGAGCCGACGTTTGCATACAGGTGGGGTTGCTGACAGACAGGTGAACAGTCAGCGTCAAAATGATCTGAGCGTTCAAACCTACCAAAATTATCTGAACATTTGACAAAAATCAACCTTATCTCAAGACGTAAAGATGCATTTTCTTTTGTTGTTTGATAACAAATGATAGTACACCTAGTATTGTGCTAATACAAGAGTGATTTTTGTCAAATCTTCAGATACTTTTGGTAGGTTTGAACGCTCAGATCATTTTGACGCTGACTGTACCTGCAAAGTCCAACTGCGCAGGTAAATCTGACGTTTGTTCCTGATATCTAAGACCTGTGACTATATAAAACTCTTGCGTTACTGACTGACTGACAGACAACGCACAGCTGAAACTATTAAGCGCAAGAAGCTGAAGGCATGGATGTTCCTTGGGAAGTGTAGGGGAGCACTAAGAGAGGATTATTGGAAATTCCTCCTCTAAGGGGATAAAAAAGGGGGTCCCCGCAGACGAAATCGCGAGCGGAAAGCTAGTCCACTAATAATAATAGGTCTTTACCTATGAAATTGCCGTTTTGTATGGAGATTTCTGTAATATTTTTTTTTCCATACTAACGTTTTTGTTATTATTTAACGACTAATATTATGTAAATTTACAAAATTTTACACACGTATTTATGGACATTTTAACTACTAAATGACACATTCGTTAAGAGAAAAAAATTTTTTTCACTAAGTTACAACTAATAAAGTACGAAATTCTGGAAACAAAAATAGTCGTAACTTTCGGAATAAGTTTTTTCTATGTAAATAATCAAATATCGTGGTTATTAAATTATCAAAAGTTGCTCGATACGGTCTTAATGTAACGCAATATTAAAGAAATTATATATTTCTAATATTATAAAAGTTGTTAAGTTATATGTACAAAAGAAAAAAACGGCAATTTCATATGTAAAGACCTATTATTAATTGGCATAGCGATAGTGGAAACGGCTTCAAATAAACTAGGTATGTTTTTAATGCAGAGGAAAGTGCGTGCTATCCTATTTTGCTATGGATGCATTTAATATACATACTTAATTCTCTCAATGATACTCATTGGTCCACATAGCTTAGCATCAGTGGGAACGGTCTCATAGTCTCATTGCTTAGATTCGACACTCTCGCAACATAGCCCATCTATGATGGAAAAGCAGCTTTATACCGTACCGATCACAGTAGGTGACTAACCGGCGGCGTGTGGGCGATAGTTTGAGTTGGTATTATTGGTCCCCGTACAGCCTTGGAAAGCTGGATGAGGGACTCGGAGGCGGTAGGGGGATCGGGTGCTCTTTACTGGTTTTTTTCTTGCCACTTGATTGACAATTGATGAAAGATAAACTTGACAATAGTTATTTGTTACAATGATATGTCCAAGAAGTTACCGGATCTGGACATCCATTTTCAAAGTCTTCCGAAATTTATGAACATAGTAAAGACTGACGTACCTTAGGTTTTTTAATTATATATTTTTTTTTAATTCATCTTTCATTTTTAATTTTAAATAAGATGTCTTTTTGTTATTTTTTTAAAAACTACCTACAATAACGCATGTTGTGGTTACCTATAATTGTAAGTGCAGTTAGCTATAAGTAATTTCTTGTTCTGTTTTGTTTATATATTTTTATTACTGTTACTTATGTTGGTGATCCTTTAAATAAATATAAAAAATATAAAAAAAATATTTGTTATACAAGAGAGCAAAACCATTTTTCGCTGCGAGTGCTGAATTTAAATCACGAACTAGCGAAGTAGTCTAAAATTGAATCACGAGCGTAGCGAGTGATTCAAATATAGACTACTGAGCACATTGAGTGATTTAAAGGCACGAGACATCAGAAAAATTTGCTCTCGTGTTAAACATACAACTTTTCACCTCTACCAGCGAGAAAAGTAATACAAGTTAGAAAAATAAGTTACTTATTATTAGTAACAATTTCATTTTTATGACAAGCATTTTGCTGACTGTGCTTTAATATTGTATTGTCATTTGAAACCAAACCTGTATACAAAATTTCAGCTCCATCGGATACTGGGAAGTGGGTCAAATTAAGCTTGCAAGATTTGTCCCCCACTAATTAACAAACTAACTTAGAATAATAAATTCTAAGCAAACTAACTAACATACATGGCAAGTTAATAAAAAGCTTGTAACAACATTGAATGCAAGATTTATCGTTTTTATCTAATTTGTTGTTATGAGATTTCATAAATTCTTCTTATTTAAATATTTATAAATCATGCATGCGACCTCATTCGTCCAAACTCTTTATTTCGAACTTTGGTATCCGTGTATTTATTTTTTATGCTTTATAAATTCATGTCCAACGACATAAAGCTATCTATCTATCCCTTTTGCACTTATTAATTTTAAAAGTCTCATCCTTGTCACTCTATTACTTTTTTCTTAATTATTTCAAAAGTTAGTGTAAGAAATTAAAAAAGCACTTTGCCTCACGCTCTCGCAGCAAAATCGATTTTTGCTGCGAGTTTTTACGCGCCAAAAGCGCCCTTTTCGTGCTGGAGAGGTGAAAAGAATGTTAGTTTGTTTAATAATAACGACAAGTTAAATTGTATGTTGTTGTAGAAGTAGGTCTTAAAACCTGACTGACCTGTTTGTGTATTCAGGATGTGCAAGAACGCAAGCAGCAGTTGGAGGAGATGGAAGAAAAGGCCGTTAAAGCTGCGCTGGTGGAGGAACGCAGCCGCTTCTGCCACTTCGTGTCGTTGCTCAACCCTGTGGTGGTACGTACAGACTTAGGAGAAGGAGATGTTTACACTAAACGTATAGTTCACTGCGCTCTCTGACAGTGAGCCGGTTCATTCTCAGCTTCACTGTGAATGTGACATAGGAATCATATTTTTGCGATTAGCTGCACTCCGTCCGTCTGTTTGCGGTCAGAAGTCGACATATCGTTTGGTGTGAACATAGTATCTGTTTTGATATTGATTGATGAGTGTGTTTTAGAATAAGTAAATGTAGTATGTAAGCCCTCCTTATACCTTACACTGTTATTTAAATGCTGTGCTCGGCTGTCATCGGAGCTCAGATTTAACATGGTCCATAAAATTTATGTTATTTTTTTTTATTTGTAACTGTCGATTTGTTCTTTGTAGCCGTGCCTTATTTTAATAAAATAAAAATATTAGGCATTAAAATCTGGTAATCTCCTCGTAGAAATGCATTTCTATTGCATTTAGTGTCTGTTTCACAATGTCCGATTAAGAGATACTTTTCAGTTTACTTGACAGTTTTGTATGGACTATCTGTCAAGTAACAGCTAATCAGAACTTACTTAGACATTGTGAAACAGGCCCTTAAATTTACAGGAGTTAAATAATAACGTCATTTTCTCGTCAGGAGTGTGAAGTGGCGATGCTAGCGGAGGTGGGGCACTTGCAGGAAGGCAGCGAGCAACTGCTGCGGCACACCGCCGAGCCGCGCACGCTGCCCGCCGCCAGTCTGCAGGTACGTACACATACAAACACAATACACATACATACTCATACATGGACTTTCTAATTGTCGTGTTACATGTCTTTTGTGAAGGTATAACTCCGTTAACGACTCCGTAGCTCAGAGGTTAGAGCAGTCGCCCGGATAGCGAAAGGTCGTGGGTTCGAGTCCCATCGGAGCTAGTTGTGAGACGGGTAATATTTTTTTTAAATATATTTCATTTTCCATTTTTCAACTATATAAGGTATAACTCATTAACCGCATACCTTTATCTTCATGGATGGGATGAAAAATCAATTTTGTCACTGGTTGCTTTATATTTTAATACTTCCGTATCAGTGGTCTTTCCACGCCACAATTACGCGATTCCTAACGTTGAAACTCTTGTGAGGTGGGTTGGTAAGAGCTGTCTATTATTGGGCCCTGTTTGAGCGCGCTAAGCTGGGCTTCTATTATAGCGTGAAATATTTCGTGGTTACTGGTTTGTGATAACACAAGGTTGTCGCATTCTCTTTGTTGAATACTAGCTGCGCCGCGCGCATGCCATCAGAAATAACTTAGCTATCTACTTGTGAAGGAATTTTCAAAATAGTCCCAGTAGTTTCAGTGATTACTTCCTAGATACACACATAGACATCGGTTACAGGCTAATTCTGGCGTCAGTTCAGTCTCCTGTCAGTTTTCTGTCATGCGAAACGGACTGACAAATATTATTTAAAATATTTAATTTTCATCAGTCCAGACCATCAGTCTGTCAGTCTGAATGGTTACACGATAATTCTCTCTTCATTCTGACCAGAATGATGGACTGAACTGACTCCAGAATTAGCGTGTAACCGATGTCTTAACAAACTTAACCTCTTTACTAATTTACAATTTTAATTATATTTAAAGCTCGTGCATTCTCTTTTTCAGGTGATCTGCGACATAAAGTCGTGCTACAGCGGGTGGGCGGAGGGCGGGTCCGCGCCGCACTCGCCGTCCGCCTCCTCGCGCCTCGGCAGCCGCAAGTCCTCCCTCACCTCCATCTCCTCGCTCAACAGCCAGTGCAGCGACCAGCACGGTAATATACCCCTCACCTCCATCTCCTCGCTCAACAGCCAGTGCAGCGACCAGCACGGTAATATACCCCTCACCTCTATCTCCTCGCTCAACAGCCAGTGCAGCGACCAGCACGGTAATATACCCCTCACCTCCATCTCCTCGCTCAACAGCCAGTGCAGCGACCAGCACGGTAATATACCCCTCACCTCCATCTCCTCGCTCAACAGTCAGTGCAGCGACCAGCACGGTAATATACCCCTCACCTCCATCTCCTCGCTCAACAGCCAGTGCAGCGACCAGCACGGTAATATACCCCTCACCTCCATCTCCTCGCTCAACAGCCAGTGCAGCGACCAGCACGGTAATTGTACAATCCCATAGAGGTCCAAAATACTGTTATTCACAACGTAAATAAAACTAGTGTGTAGGTCGAGGATAATTTATTGGGTGCATCGACAAGACTATATCAATCACCAAAAAATCTTAACACCGCCGTTCAGCATTACGTACGTTTGGCACAACGCCATCTATGTACAATAATTACAACTTATATTTAAATACAACGGCTTAACATTCCGCCCACCATGAACGGAACGTCCATCAGAAACAACACAATCAAATAAGAAACTTAACAAAAACAACAAAATGTAGGTATGCAATACATCAAATAATACATAACTAACACATACACATACTTGACTAAATTAAAATACAAAAAAACATAGTAGTAGGTATTTACATTTATTAAGTGACAGGTAAAATTATAAGTTTGGATACAGGTCTTTTTACTAGAGACCCCTTGCATCGCAAGGTTACGACTCTCGTAAGATTGTCCGCACCAACATGTTTTTCCTTAATTACGCCATACAACCATCTGGACGGTGGGAGGTCATCCTCCTTTACTAACACGACATCCCCTACAGAAGGTTCAGGAGCAATATAGGACCATTTATATCTATGCTGTAATTGAGTCAAGTACTCATGAGACCATCGTCTCCAAAAGTCTTGCAGTAGTCTCTGTACAAACTGCCATCTTTTAAGAGTACTCACGTTACTCTGCTCAAAGTTTGCATCGGGTATAAGCAGCAACGGCTCACCGACTAGAAAATGGCCGGGAGTTAATGGATACGGATCATCTGGATTATTGCTAATTTGAGAAAGTGGACGCGAGTTAAGGCAAGCTTCTATTTGATACAGAAGCGTGGACATCTCTTCGAATGTCAAGGTACTGTTACCAATAACCCTTTTTAGATGGTGCTTTGTGGACTTCACTCCAGCCTCCCACAACCCTCCAAAGTTCGGCGAGTGAGGTGGAATGAAGTGCCAGTTGGTACCATTTGTTGCCAACCACTCAGCAATATCATTAGCGGCTTCAGACTTTTCCGTTTGGAATAAATGCTTTAACTCCCTATTGGCCCCCACGAAGGTCGTGCCGTTGTCACTCCATAAATCTGCGCAGTGACCTCGCCGTGCAACAAAACGCTTAAAAGCTGCTAAAAATGCCTCGGATGTCATGTCACTAACGACTTCGAGGTATATTGCACGAGTGGTCATACATACGAACAAGGCTATATATCCTTTAACGGCTCGATAACCACGCCCTTTATACGGTCTTATAGCTATGGGTCCTGCGTAGTCAACCCCACTCTGATAGAAAGGTCGACAGACTGTGACACGTTCCGTAGGTAGCTGTCCCATCATTTGCTGACAAATATTAAATTTGACCATACACTTCCGCCCCCAGTAAAATATCAATTTTACTCGGAGTATCAAACTTCGGGTCTGCTAACTCTATAGCAGGAATCTGAGGAGAAAACATCGGAACAGACATTTTCCTCTCAGGTAAAAGAGAAGTGAGCTTATTGAGAACATGAGCTTTAACTTCAACTATAAAGTTGGGGTCATGGCGTGACTGAATTTTGACCATAACGGTCCATTTAGACTGCAAGGATGAACCTTGATCACTACCTAACCCTGAAATGTAGCTCATGTTTGAAACTCTTCTAAGACCAAGCATTTGTACAACAGACTCTGCTATAAATGAAGCTTGTGAACCTTGGTCCAGAAGAGCTCTGATACAAAAAGTTCCATTTCTCGTATCTACATTGACCAAAGCAGTGGCCAATAATACTTGACTATTTGCATTAGAAAAGCATGACACTATATTTGATGCCTCGCCTTGAGATGATTCTACATTGGACGACTGAGCGCCCCCTTCCACTACGGAAGTGTTTACTTGATCATCTTTAGGACCTAACTTTGGGTGCAGTAAAGAGTGATGTCGCCTTTTACAAATGCGACAGCTGGTTGATTGACGGCAATTGTATATCGAATGATTCGGAGCAAGACAATTAAAACATAACTTGTTGGTTTGGGCAAAAGTACGACGTACATTTACATCTTCCTTTGCGAATTTTTTACAATTACACAGTTTGTGAGCATCGGAACAAAATATACATGATACAGCAGGAATTGCATGCATTGTTTTAGGAACATTATAACGAACATTACTCTGTTTAGTGGATTTATTGTCTAGAAATTCTAAAGATCTGAAACGATGATCCAAAAAGTTTTTGAAATCAACAAGTTTAGGCAATTCATCATTACACCTACTGACTTCTACTTCCCACAACTTTCGAGATTCTGTATCAAGTTTCAACGAAACTATATAAATTACAATAAGATCCCAGGAATCTACATTTACATCTAAATTAGTAAGAGCATTTAAACACTCATTAGTTGTGTCCAGTAATTCCTTTATCGCACTTGAAGATTCCGACAATACATTTTTTTGGTTCATAAAACGTTTTAGTACACAATTGGCTAAAAACCTTTTGTTGTTGTAACGATGCTCTAACTGATCCCAACAAGTTTTATAATTACATGCCGTGATAGGAATGTGTCTTAACATTTGCTCGGCTTCGCCAGACAAGTGACTCTTCAAATAGTGCAGCTTTTGAACGTCATCCAATCCCTTATTGTTGTGAATTAAAGACAAAAATAAATCACGAAAACTACTCCATTCTGTGTATTTGCCACTGAAATTAGGTATTTCTATTTTCGGTAATTTAACAGTAAAGGATTGGGTGCTGCTAGTTGCATTTGCATCATAAAATTCATTAACATTAACATCTTTCTTTAACCTAAGGATGGCTTCCTTTAACTCCGACTTGTAATTTATGTACAGTTCTTCGGTCTCATCATACATGTCATTTTTAAAATAAGTAGATTTTTCAAGTACGTCTCCAGAAACTTCCATTATAATCTTCTTATGTGTTTCATCAAAAGAAGACCACTGTTTTTCTAAGGCTTCTAGACGTGTTTCTATGTATGACAAAGAGATCCTATCTTTCGGAGATTTTCTAAAGTTAGACCTTCCCTTCTGAACCTTTGACTTAGTATCATCTTGCATTTTACCGTAGGCATCCATCTCGATAGTTATTCTAACTATTCACCGTATGAGAAAATTCAAAATTATTTTCTAAGTCAATCGTAAAATTTACGAAATTTTTCTAAGTGTTTTCGCACTTGGCTCCGCAAACTAGCGTGGATTCCCCGTATTTCACTTTTGGAGAAATTATTCTAAGTCTATGAAAACACTTCTAAAATTTCCAAGTTCTAACTTTCTTGAAATTATTCTAAGTTAATGAATGACACAAATGTACTCACAGTTTCATCACAGCACAACTCACTAAACGCTTCCGCTTACGCAATCGCTCGCTTCGTGGTCGCACCGGATCCGCTGACGTCACTGCTGGAGCTGCTGCTGCAAACTCAAAACTCCGATCCTCCTTAGTCCCTGCTCCTGTCACTCGTACTGAGCTGGTTCCAGGTCAACCAACCGAAACATCCGGCTCGATTAGGACCATGTACAATCCCATAGAGGTCCAAAATACTGTTATTCACAACGTAAATAAAACTAGTGTGTAGGTCGAGGATAATTTATTGGGTGCATCGACAAGACTATATCAATCACCAAAAAATCTTAACACCGCCGTTCAGCATTACGTACGTTTGGCACAACGCCATCTATGTACAATAATTACAACTTATATTTAAATACAACGGCTTAACAGTAATATACCCCTCACCTCCATCTCCTCGCTCAACAGTCAGTGCAGCGACCAGCACGGTAATATACCCCTCACCTCCATCTCCTCGCTCAACAGCCAGTGCAGCGACCAGCACGGTAATATACCCCTCACCTCCATCTCCTCGCTCAACAGACAGTGCAGCGACCAGCACGGTAATATAGGAGGATTTAGGAGGGTCCTACCACGTCCGCTAGTGTCACACGGTAATATACCCTCCTACCACGTCCGCTAGTGTCACCCTCGGCAGCTGCCAGTCCTCCCTCACCTCCATTTACCATGACTACTATTTTTGTTGACGATAGTACATCCTATCTTTTCCGTGGTACATTCCAGCTATAAGTAATAATCAAAACTCTGTTAAAAAACTTTAATTAAAGACAAAGTAAATAAATAGTACATTGTTCATTGAGCGAGGGAAGAAAGAAGGCAGTCACAACGAAACAAATAATAAATTAATTAAATATTAATTAATAAAAAAAGTCATTAGTCCTCATTAATTTTCATTAACTACCACGGTAAAAAATATTGCTAAGGTACCACTTGATGGCACCACGACAAAAAATATTGCCAAGGTACCATTGATGGTAGAACGGCAAAATGAAATTGCCACCGTACCATCAATGGTACTGTCTAATGGCACCACGGTAAAGGAAGGGCCGCAAGTCCTCCCTCACCTCTATCTCCTCGCTATTTTTAATTTTAATTTTAATTATTTAGTACATTAAACAGCCAAGGCCAATACAAATGTACACAGCGAAAATTCATAATTACAACACACGAGTAAAACTAGTTAAAACAGTAACAAGCCAAACAGCAATACATTAAAACATAAAAGTCACTCTCGAGAGTAGGCATGTGAAACTACATGGAAGTTCTCGATTACATTAAATAATGTAAGTTAAATCAATTCAATTTATAGGTAACTTAAAAACTTAAAAAAATATTAAAAAAGGTTAAACAAGAAAAAATATTAAAAGCAATGCACAATCAGCAATCAAGTTTAATTTCATATTATATGTAAGTATACGATATTATATTTTATTTTATATATGAAGATTACAACATAAACTATAAAAATAAATAAAAAAAAAAATATAAACAAATAACAATACTACTTAATAATAAACAAATAATAATTAATAATAGTAATAGTATGTCATAATCATATCACCTACTTATGTGATATGATTATGACGTATTAGACTGGGAAGACGCAAGGGATAAAAGGGTCGAATTTATCCCTCTTTTGAAACTTTGTTTTGTACAAAGGAAAATATCCGTGTCAGCAAATTTAGAATTATATAAATGTGGGAGTCGAGTTAAGGTACAATTTTTGCCATAATTCGTGTCGTGACGTGGTACGTGGAAAAGAGGAGTGTGCCGTGTGCGATAAGTGGGTACACAAAATTTTAAGACCGCAAGTAAATCGGGGCAATTTAGGCGACCACGCACAATGTCCCATAGCAAGCCCATGTCAAGCACCTGGCGACGCTCCTCTAGAGTCAGGAGCGAGAACTCGCGACAGTTTTCAACGTAGGTTCTACTCGGCATATTGTATTTAAATCTAAGGTGACGTACAAATCTCTTTTGGATGCGCTCTATTCTGCCTATGTAGACATCGTATTGGGGGCTCCAAATAGGGCTAGCGTATTCCAGTATACTCCGCACATACGCAAAATAGACCGCCTTTATGGTAGCTAATGAGCTGAACGGACGGCAGGTACGCATTACAAAACCTAGATTTCGAAACGCCCTATTAACTATTATGTCACAATGGTGACTCATTAGTAGTTTAGTGTCCAGGAATACACCGAGATCTCTCACAACCTCCACTCTCTCAATAACAACTCCATTGAAATTGTAATTGAAGAAGATAGGGTTCTGTTTCCGGCTGAAAGTTATTACACTACATTTATTAATACTTAAATTGATGCTATTGTCCTCATAAAATTTAAAAAGATTGTTTAAATCGGCTTGCAAAAGGAGACAGTCGTCGAGAGAATTGACACGCATAAATTTTTTTTTGTCGTCTGCGTAAAGAATGTGATTGGCATTAACAAGGCTATTATTTATATCAAAAATATAAGCATTATAAAAGAGTGGACCAAGGTGCGAGCCCTGTGGTACACCAGAAGGAACATGAATATACTCCGAGCGATAACCACCCAACACCACCGCCTGGGAGCGATTGGACAAATACGAAGCGACCCATCTTAACAAATTGCCGTGAACTCCGAGTCTCAGAAGCTTTGTCAAAAGTATCTTATGGTCTACCCGATCAAACGCCTTCTCAAAGTCGGTGTAGATGGCGTCCACTTGTCCACCGCCCTCCATGTTTTTGACAGTGTAGTCAATAAAATTTGCCAAGTTAGTAGTTGCGGAACGTCCCTTAAGAAAACCGTGCTGAGAATCTGGTATGCCTAAAGCAATGATCTGATATACTTGTTCGTAAACTACCTTTTCCATAAGTTTTGCTAAGGTATTTAAAATGGAAATGGGACGGTAATTCTTAATGTCTGTTTTGGACCCCTTCTTGTGAACAGGAACAATTTGAGCCTTCTTCCAGGTATCCGGAAAGGTACATTCATTTAGAGAGCGCTGAAAAAGTATAGTAATAGGCTTAGTGAGACTCCGAGCACAAGATACAAGAAAACACGAAGGAATACCGTCACAGCCAGGACCCTTGGACTTATCCAATGAACTTAGAAGCTTCAGCACTGTATCCTCGGAAACTGCTATGCTCGATAGAGATCTATCTCCCGACGCATTCTCCGTGTTGGATTGATGCCCGTTTAAAGAAGATGGCCTTAAAAAAACACTTTCAAAAAAATTATTGAAGGCTTCGCATACTTGAGAGCCACTTGTTAAAGTCTCGCCATTTAGATTAAACTGATCAGGGTAAGATGAACTACCCTTCTTAGCTTTAATGTATTTCCACAAGTACTTTGAATTACTTTTAATGATATGTTCTGCGTTGTTACAGAATGATCTAAAACATTTTTCCTGAACACGCTTTTGCCTTTCACGAAGCAAGGAAAACTCAACGTAATCGCGATTATTGCCATATCTTTTCCAACGATTATGTATTTTGCCTTTCTCATGTATAATTTTAATTAATGCTGGGCTATACCATACCGGAAAACGACATTTAACTTTATTGGACTTATTACGAGGTACATAGAGTGCAAAACATTCGTAAATCTTCTCGTAGAAAGCATCTAAAGCGGTGTTGACTGAATGTTCGCGCATGAGTAATCTATCCCAATCAATATTGAGTAGATGTTTATTCATTTCCTCGAAATCACATTTGGAAAAATTATAATTGTTTGATCGTGCTTCGCGGAAGGGCCTTACAAATAAGTCTAAAACTTCAAATGATAAGGCAGGATGATGCCGGTCTTCCTTAGTTAATGGAACAGCGCTACTGATAGACAGTGGAAGGTCAGAAAAACACAGATCCAAAATTTTATTGTTAGCATTTCTTACTAGATTGTACTGTTTAAGCCCTATTAAAGTCATATTGTTCAAAAACTCGTGAGCGGAGTTTTGTACCGCAATGGTGCCAGTATGTGCGATGTTAAAGCCCGCCGCAGACCAATCTACACAAGACAAATTGAAGTCTCCGACTAAAAGGTAGTGATCCGTGGGGTTTCGCTCCACTATGCCAGCGAGCACATCTCCGACTGCAGAGATTCTATCCGGCATGTACGGTAGGTCGGGTGGTATATAAGCAACTATGACGTGAAGGGATGAAGGCGCACCCATCGCGCTTGCGGGTATGCTAACACACAAAATCTCAGTCGACGCTGGGTGCCACTCGTTGCGCAGTCTGGCGCAGAGTTCACGTCTGACGCAAATCATAACGCCTCCTCCAGTTGTTTTCGTAGTACGTTGTAAATCCCTATCGCGTCGAAACACTTCGTACCTATCGTCACATATCTCCGAGTCTGAAATATCGTCCTGTAACCAGGTTTCCGTGAATAACATAATATCATAATCCGAACCCAACAAGTTATTGTAGAGACCCAAACACTTAGTACGAAGCCCGCGAGTGTTTTGGTAGTAAATGTTAAAATTTTTATGATTAGGCACGTCGTTAGTCATTAGCACTTTGGAATAGAAACAGAGCATGATCGATATAAGAAATTAAAATGAATAATTGTATAATTGAATTATGAAGTGTGTAAAATATTATAAAAAGTAAAATATTGTGACTAGAGTATAGAAAATATAATACAGTGTAAATATATGTTTGATTGCTGATTTGATTTGAATAATGTAATAAAGGTATAGCTTTCCCTAATTCATTAAGACTATTAAATGGTATGTAAAACTGACTGAGTAGCATTTTAAAAACACAATTGATATAAATAAACATGCACAGTTAAAAAAAGTAAAGTCTATGATGACAGCCCTTGAAGCATCTCACTATCACGTATCCACAGTACGGGGGACTCGTCATTTTTCCTCATTAGAATACGACCATTGCGGACCCAGAGATATTTGAAGTTTCCGTTCTTCCTTACTGAACGGGCCTGAGCATGAAGAGAACGATTACTAGGAGAAAGATGTTCACTCAAATAAACCTGAGCCTTGTCTCCTGCCAATCCAAGAAGGGAGCTGTTCAGTTTATCCTTAGGATGGGCTTTGTTGTATTTATGACAGGAGGCAAGCATATCGTCACGCAGACGTGGAGAAGGCAGTTTCACAATGACGGTCCTAGGTCTCGTCGACTTAGGGTTTAACTTAGCGACTCTAGTACATGACAAAATGTCCGTTTCCTTTACATGACAAGATAACACATTTCCAAGCTGTAAAACAGTATTTATAAGATTTTCACGAGGATGTTCAGGTAGGCATTGAATCTCAAGATTACAATCACGGGCATGTTGCTCAATGGTATTCATTTTGTGAGATAATTCCTTCACACTCGCTGAAAGTTTTGCGTTATCCTCACGAAGCGTTGTAGACTCAGCTCTTAATTTCATTAATTCGGAATGCACCTCATCGTAGCGGCTCGACATAAACTCGACGGTTTTTATAAGGTCAGGGATTAACTGGACTTCTTTTTGTAGAGCTTCGAATTCAGAACGAAACATAGATTTGATTTTTGATACTATAGAGGACTCAAACTGGTTAAGTTTCTTTTCAAGCATATCTTGCTGAATGTGGTCGTCAAAGACAGGTGCATCATCCTTAACAGGAGTATTAGTGTTGTCCCCTCTTCGTCGCGGCATTTTACACTCAGGACATTTCCAAATGCCCTTTGTCTTCGCTGATAACTTATTAAAATTTTCCTTAGTGATGCTGACACATCCAAAATGAAACATATTTGAACAAGCTGAACATGTTATTTTCTCAGCATCTCCTACTACATGACGACAGCCATTACATAAGGTCATGATTATCGGCTCTCCTTTCTTGATGCTACGTTAGTTTGGTATTTCCCACTTTTAGTGGTAATTTACAAGATGTGGCAGCACTTTTAGACCTGTCAATCTCAAATTGCTACTGTCAGATGATGATGGCAGTTGTCAAAATCGTTTATGACGCTGTCAATTGATTATGACATAAGTGATAATTCTGCTTATGAGGGTAATTTTACCAATTTGAATAATTAAGTTACAGAGAGGGTATATAATTATGATTTAACTCTTTGCAATTAAGGGATTCACCACTGGAGAAAAGCACTGATAACAATAGCACGTATCACACAGAGGGCGCACTAAACAATGATGTCAGTAGGATATACTTTTTCACTGTTTTTACTATTTATAGAATTAAAGTAGCAAAAGCGAATTGTACAGTAGGCAGTGTTGCCATGCGAAAAAAAAAAAAAAAAAAAAAAAAAAATATACTATAGTATAAAAAATATGCTATAGTAATATACCCTCATACCACGTCCGCTAGTGTCTTCCTCGGCAGCCGCGCTTGAAAAAATTAACTATCGTATAAAAGTAAAATGTATGAGGGCTTTATATTTTGAGTACTTAAAGAGTTTTCCCCGCCCACTTACGACTTCTAAAGCTGCGTACGGATAGCGCGTTCCTGTGTTACGCGTAGTCGAGATAAGGTGTCCACGCGTACATTGGATACGCGTAAAGCTCCTGTACGGACCGCCGCGATCCTGAACGCGATGTCAATCGATCCATCCACAGCGCTACGCGAGCCCCGCAGTCATTCACTTTCATTATTGAAACTCGATCAACACGCGTGACTGTCCATTTTTCCACCCAATGAGGGCTAACGCGTATGAATTCGCCGATAGAGGCGCTGGTGTCGCGTGAGGTCTTCGAAACGGCAAAGGACATATTTAGTGTGTGAGCTTCGCGCGTTTATTTCTAAAATAAATAAAAAGTTGTGATTATTTTGCAAAACGATATTCAATCAGGCAAATATGAATACTTAACGGGTTAAAGTAGCGTAAGTGCTTCAAAAACGGATCAGAACAAAACTGGACTGCACAACATTGCGGCATGCTGGATATTTTTTATAAATTGGTATTATCTAACATTTTATTGCTTTCACACCCGAAGGGCCGTAGGGGCCGTAATAAACAAACTTTAACAGGAAAACTTTAAAACAAACAAACTATAGCTGCAAGTATGGGCTTCGCGCACCAATGTACGCGCTATCTGTACGCTTCGTGTCTTTCTTGTGTTCGCTGTGGAGACGTTTTATAATATGCCGCTTTGTCTGAATGATTCCCCGTTGTCCGCAGGCGCGCCGGGCTCGGTGAGCTGCTCCACGCCCGTGTCCAGCGCGTCCTCGGCCGGCACGCTGCCCGCGCCCGACCACTGCCTCTCACAGGTATCATCATCATCATCATCAGTCTATTAACATCCACTGCTGGACATAGGCCTCTCCAAGAGTACGCCATCGAGCACGATCAGTGGCTGCTCTCATTCAGCTCTTGCCAGCCACCCTCCAAAGATCGTCGCTCCACCTAGTCTGAGGGCGTCCTACGCTACGTTTGCCGATTCGCGGTCTCCACTCTAGAACTCGCTTACCCTAGCGGTTATCGGTCATGCGGCTTATATGGCCGGCCCACTGACACTTCAGTTTGCTAATCCGGTGGGCACACAGGTCTCACAGGTATAGCTCCCGCCATTTATCTTGAACCAACCCGTAGACAGAACAACCTGCGCAGTTGCGATATACAGGGTGTTAGTTTTTTTTATTCCACAACGGGGTAGCACTTAGCCTTCATCACACCTGATGTTATGTGGTGATAAGGCTCAAGGTGGAAGCGCACTACTCCCGGAATCCTCAAGCACTGTGGAACTGGCTATCTTATCTCTAACTGCTGGAACACAATAATGCTGAAAACATCATCGTTTTTATGGCGTCAGACTTAGATAAAATGGTGGTAGCTAGCCAGCCGGACTAAGAACAAGTCCTACCACCAACCAAACCGAATACAATATGTACCTACCCCCCTGGGAATCGAACCCGGGACCTCATAGTTTTAAATCGGTGGTGTGAACCACTAGACCACAGAGGCGGTGTAAACAAGGGACATAATCCAGGGGGTGAAACTACCCATTAATACAAACAACTTTTACTATGGGACAAAGTGCGATATCGGGAAAAAAAACAGCTGTTCCATATATTTTGGCCCATTCGGTATTGCACTTTTGTATGAAAGAGCCGATATTTTTTTCACGATATCGCACTTGGTCCCATAGTAAAAGTTGTTTGTATTGATGGGTAGTTTCACCCCCTGAAGTATGTCCCTTGTTTAAACTAACACCCTGTATAGTACTTACAAATTTTCTTGTGCGCAGATTTTATTGTCTATGGTTTGGTTCAAGAAGTTTGCCCCACACCGTAACGGATATATCGTTCAACCGTAAGCTCTTATGATGTATCCCGATTACTTTTTGTTAAGCTACATTTTGTAAAATACAATTATTATTCTACTAATTACTACATACAGGGTTATTTTGAAACCACTGGCCAAAGGACATTTACCATTTTTGTATGGCAGCTGGCGTCTTTTTTTTTCTTGCGGCCATCAACCAAACATTGAAATATAATTTGTTGGCAGCACTACAGACAATATTTGCAAAGGAAGACCTGTAAACTCAGTCCGAACCGAGTGAGACTAGCTAGAACTTAACTTTGTTTTTCATAGTGTTTGTATGAATGACAAAGTTACATTTGCGGTTTTGTAAAATGTTCTATACGGACGAATGGTTCTAACTTGGTTTTGACTGAGTTTACAGCTATACTGTCTGGCAAATATTGTTTGTTATACTATCAAGAATTGATGTTCAAACATTTTGTGGCCGCGGAACAAAAAAAAAATTACGCCAATTTTAGGCATTGCCTTTTTTTAAGTTCGACTCGGAATCGGTAAGTGAACAACTTTCTCCTAGAAACACGGGTCGAAATACGACAAAAATTTTTGGACTTCCCATACTAAATCGATCACGTGATCAGTATGATTTCTATGAAAAGTCAAAAAATAATTGATATTTCGACCAATGTTTCTAAGAGAAAGTTGTTCACTTACCGATTCGGAGTCGAACTTAAAAATTTGGCCAGTGGTTTCAAAATAACTTTCACCTGAAACCCGAGAAATTTTAAGTTTATAGTAATTCATTCAAACGCCTAGTAGTTGTTTTTTAAATTGTACTGCTTATCGCAAAATAGTAGTTTATCTACACTCATGTTATAATATTCGAATTATGAACTCGTTTTATGACACACTTTATGCCATAGTCAACTTTAAAGAAACATAAATAAAACTGTATCATAACTTAATGGTTATAATGGTCACAGCTGTCACTTATTAGTTATTACATTACAGTTATTTTTCTTGATTTTACCATGTCCATGGCAAGGCTACCGTAGATTACATAATTCGAATATTATAAATAAATAAATAATTTCTCTCAATCACACCAATTATAATATCTTAGCCCATGTAAATTTCGTATAGAAACTTTGCATGGAAAGCTTGATAACGGATAAATATATACATAAATTCTAGTAAATACATACTTTATATACATAGAAAACATCCAGACCAAGACAAATAGACATGTTCATGCACACAAATATTTGTCTTGTTCGGGAATCGAACCCGCTTCCAGCGCAGAATGCAGGTATCTTACCCCTGCGCCAAATCGGTCGTATAACATGAGTGTAGATAAAAGCTTTTTGATTTAGTATTTCATTTGATTTTATTTTTGTTGAGTGTTTTATTATTTTGTTCGTGTAGTCAGCGTTTCGGTTGGCAAGCGTGTGCAGCGCTGATTCCGGCTTCCGCTCCCAAGACGCGCTGCAACGCCGCTCGCTCTACGTTGATAATGTAATTGTGCTTTTTTATTGTTTATTTCATGCTACAGTGCGATTCGATCTTTTGCTGGCACTAAACCTCGCTATTCGGTATACGCGTTATTTGTCAAATATTCGGGTTGAAGTCCAAATAGCACGAACACATCATGGGTATGGCCAAGAGGATTGCCAGCCCATGGCCCGCAATCGACTTGCGCGATTTGCCTAGAAATAGAAAAGTTAGAATCGGACTGTAGGTACTTTGCTTATCGTTTAATGCTTTTTTATTTTTTAATACATTATGTTCTGTTTGTTTTGTTTTTGGTAATTTATTTTACATTGGCTAGTAATTAACCGATCGACTAAAATACTTTTCATGTCTCATATTCTGAAAGTAACTCATAACTTGTCTAAAATGCGGGTTGAAAGTGGTATGTGGCGGCCCTAGGGCTGTAATGAAATTTAAAAAAGGAACAGGAGGGGTCATGTCAAAATCTGTAAATTAAAGAGTACTTATGTACAAAAATGATCTATAATCTCTGGACATTTATTTACCAAAGGAATGTGGGCAAAGGCACAGAATCCTATACAGCCAGCTTTGCTACTATATATAAAATAACTAAAATCGTAGACACCATACAAAAAGAGAAATTGTTAAGTATTATTATCTAAAACATTGTTTTTTTTTAATAATATGCGTTTTTAGAAACATATTAAACCAAATAAGTTATTTGTAACATAAAAAATCGGGCTATTAATTCCATAGAATTGCATAGAGTACGGGTCAAACACTAAACATGGCTGTATGGACTTAGTTTCCCTTGCCTTCCCTAAAATAGAGAAAATGAACAAAAAAGTTATGAGAATTCGACTCTATCGAAAATTCCGCGGCCATAGGAAAAATTTTTTTTAGAATATTTCTGTTTATTTTTACTTCCCTCATATTCGAAATGAAAAGTAGAGTGTTTACTTCGGGTGTATAGACCCATAACAGTCTCGAACTATCGGCGCCCTCACTTCGTTCGTGCGCCAAAACACTCGACTGTTATGGGTGCCATACAGCCCATACTAAACAATCTACTATTTTTACTGACAAACATACTAGGTGAGCGACTTACGGCCAGAATTATTAATCTATCCACAGATAGGGATAGGCATGATCAAGATTAGTTGCTAGGCAACACCTGGCAAAACCTAGACAACTGTCGTAAATTCTATGTTAATATCAAACGTTGCATAGCAACTAATCTGGATCATGCCTATCCCTATCTGTGGCTAGCGGCCAAAATTAATAACCTATCCACAGATAGGGATAGGTGCGATCCAGATTAGTTGCTAAGCAACACCTAGCAACACCCTGGCAACTGTCGTTAATTTTATGTTAATATCAAGCGTTCCATAGCAACTAATCTGGATCGCAACTATCCCTATCTGTGGATAGGTTATTAATTCTGGCCGTAGATGAATAATTATTCTGGCCGTCAGTCGACAATCTAACCTAACCTAAACCTATTTTTTCCGCAACCAAACCTAGTATTTTAGTCGGGAAATTCACTAGTTTTTAGTCGGTCGGTTTATTATATTTCTTTTACACTTGACACATCATGAGTTTTCAATGTAAAATTATGTTTTATATACGACAGCAGGAACGTACAGTCATGATCACGAGCAATAAATGTACTGCATAGTCTGCATACAATATAGAACTTCTTCACATCCAAACGTTCCGAAATACAACGATCAGTGTCACAGAAGTCATTCAAATTATTGTAGTGCGAGTGTGACATATTCCTTCCTATGTTCATTGCTCGTCACTGTACGAGAGCGTTGGTTATCGTAGTGCCGTCGTAGTTGTATTGTAGCTGACTATACTTTAGCTAAAAAGTTATCTTAAGTTATACAGAGTGTTAGTTTAAACAAGGGACATACTCCAGGGGGTGAAACTACCTATCAATACAAACAACTTTTATTATGGGACAAAGTACGATATCGCGAAAAAAAGATCAGCTGTTCCATACATTTTGGCCTATTCGGTATTGCACTATTGTATGAAACAGCCGATTGTTTTTTCGCGATATCGCACTTGGTCCTAATAGTAAAAGTGGTTTGTATTGATGAGTAGTTTCACCCCCTGAAGTATGTCCCTTGTTTAAACTAACACTCTGTATAACTTAAGATAACTTTTTAGCTAAAGTATAGTCAGCTACAATACAACTACGACGGCACTACGATAACCAACGCTCTCGTACAGTGACGAGCAATGAACATAGGAAGGAATATGTCACACTCGCACTACAATAATTTGAATGACTTCTGTGACACTGATCGTTGTATTTCGGAACGTTTGGATGTGAAGAAGTTCTATATTGTATGCAGACTATGCAGTACATTTATTGCTCGTGATCATGACTGTACGTTCCTGCTGTCGTATATAAAACATAATTTTACATTGAAAACTCATGATGTGTCAAGTGTAAAAGAAATATAATAAACCGACCGACTAAAAACTAGTGAATTTCCCGACTAAAATACTAGGTTTGGTTGCGGAAAAAATAGGTTAAGGTTAGGTTAGATTGTCGACTGACGGCCAGAATAATTATTCATCTACGGCCAGAATTAATAACCTATCCACAGATAGGGATAGTTGCGATCCAGATTAGTTGCTATGGAACGCTTGATATTAACATAAAATTAACGACAGTTGCCAGGGTGTTGCTAGGTGTTGCTTAGCAACTAATCTGGATCGCACCTATCCCTATCTGTGGATAGGTTATTAATTTTGGCCGCTAGCCACAGATAGGGATAGGCATGATCCAGATTAGTTGCTATGCAACGTTTGATATTAACATAGAATTTACGACAGTTGTCTAGGTTTTGCCAGGTGTTGCCTAGCAACTAATCTTGATCATGCCTATCCCTATCTGTGGATAGATTAATAATTCTGGCCGTAAGTCGCTCACCTAGTATGTTTGTCAGTAAAAATAGTAGATTGTTTAGTATGGGCTGTATGGCACCCATAACAGTCGAGTGTTTTGGCGCACGAACGAAGTGAGGGCGCCGATAGTTCGAGACTGTTATGGGTCCATACACCCGAAGTAAACACTCTACTTTTCATTTCGAATATGAGGGAAGTAAAAATAAACAGAAATATTCTAAAAAAATTTTTTCCTATGGCCGCGGAATTTTCGATAGAGTCGAATTCTCATAACTTTTTTGTTTTAGCGTTAGCAGAATTATCAGCGTTGCAGGTGATGTACATGCTGCAACTTGTGCTGAGCAGGGTCCTTTTTGGTTTCACATTCTTTTAGTTTCATGTTAATTTGAAATATTGTTTTTGTATAATTGTGGAACTGAATAAATATATTTGAATTTGAATTTGAATTTGAATTTAAATGTGGTTTTTTGATTAGGGCAAAATAATCTATTGTCAACCGGATTTTCCTGTGACCTTTATCGTCATAAAACTAGAGTCCGTGTCAGATAACTCTGCGCGTGACTGGGGCGTTTTTGGCGCTAGTTACAGTACATTATTTTAAATGATTAGTACTCGATTTCGACCGCGCGCAGACTTATCTGGCTTGCACTCAGTGGCGTGCATTGCTTTTCAGAATAGGTAGGCACTATACGCCGCGTGGTGTCTAACCTAGAGGCAAGGCAGAAATGTAAAAAAAAATTTTTGAATATTCAAAATTTCAAAGAATTTTCTCACGAACTATGTGATGTGGCGTGTGCCTTAGTCAGTGTATAAAACCACCAACGATTCCAAGGAAGTATACCGGCAATGTATACTGTACAACAATTAAATTAAGGACAACAGGAGGTAGGTAGCAAAATATGTAAATAGAGTAAACAAAGTATCACCGCCATGTAGAAACGTACAGAGCCATCTTTGGACAAAAAACAAAACTAAATATAAACACCGCCGGAGCTTTTGTAGGCATGCCTACATAAGGGTGATAAATTGCGAAGGTCGAACGTCAGTGTATTAAGCGTGGGAAGTACGACATTTTTATTTCGTCGTATTCATTTAAATAAAAAATATTAATGCCAGTGATAGTAAATTGTATAGGATTCAAGTAGGCAGCCGGGCGACTGCCTACTGTCGCGCACTGCGCGTTTTTTATGAAGGAAGTTTTTGTTTTAAGCACGAATAAATAGAGGTCAGTGGTTATAAGTAATAAAAATTAGGTAAGTATCATAATTTAGTAAGCTCAACCAATAATAGTTGGGGAGCACGGATACTAAAATTTAATGGTAATTTTTTCGATTTTGCGAGGTAGGCACTGCTTGAATGCCTATATGCAATGCACGCCACTGCTTGCACTCTAGATATTGATTTATACAACGCGACGTACTCTTTTTGATAACCTGTTAGTGTCAGATTATAGTCTGTAATAAAAAAGTCTGAATAACGTAGGTTCAAAAACTAGTTTTTTTCTTTCTATAAAACCATACCTTGCAATGCCTTTACTGACCTAGCAAAGTCCATTGAGGGATTTATATGTTTAAAAAAATACTCGTGTATCGATTGATTTACATTCCTTGAACTTTTGATTCCTTTTGTGGACATAATATAACCTTAGACTTATGGGAATATCGAATGGAACATGGAAGCCTCCCGCCGGCCGCCCCGTATCATTGAACTAAAATGTAGATTCCTTCTAAGCATACTAATAGAGCTCCATTTCGAATGTTGGAGGCGACTGAAGCGCCACTATCTAGGAAACTCATTGTTGAAACGAAGTCTCTGTATAACCAGCTTTCTTCGAATACCTTGATACAATAATATCAAACTCTAGTGCCTATAATAACCAAATGGCAAAGTTGCAGCAATACAAATACGCTACAATAGAATAAAATAACGAAAAACTAATAAAAACGTAAAAATATTAAACTTTTACCCCCTTATTACAAAACGTGGACTAAAGTTAGACCTGGTTTATAATTGATGCTAATTCTGTCTTTCATTTGGGAAATGAAAGTGACAGCACTAGTTTAGTACCAGTTTCAAACCAAGACTATTTTAGTCCACGTTTTGTAATAAGGTGGTTTAGAGTCGTTTGTAGACCTACTGGTTTTATAGATTGCGTTTTGTTAGTTTTATGACCCTTCAAAGATAAGTGGGCAAGTCCATTTAAAAAGTATAAAATTTATAATAAATATTACCTTTAAGTAATTAGTCCGTAAAATCTTTAGAAATTTGTCTAAGAAACCATTTTAATAAACACTGTACTTAATATAGCTGCCGAAAAAATTTCTTACGCGTTGCATACAAACTACGAAAGCGTGACGTCACAGTTTCGTAGCCGTTAGTATGGAGCGTTTTTGGGCGAGCGAGTCCAATGTTTGTGCATTTCAAACTGTGATATCTCGGGGAGTTTTCATGCTAGTAAAATAATTCTTTTACCAATGTTTCTATCTTTAACCCTTGGCATGCCTGGTAGGGTCTGACAGACCCACTGTTGTAAATAATCGTCAACATCTTTTGTAACTCCAAACTTGGCGTTTCCTGTGCTTGAGCGTTGACCGCGACCGCGCAGCTATCATTTTGGTGCCCCTCCCGCAGTCCGGCGCCCCACTCCCGTGTGATTAACACGTGCGCAAAGTGCATGTACGGGTCTTATGATTTCATACTAAAATGTAAGATTGGAATGTATTGGTAAGGTTACCTCCATTTATTGGAGGTCTCCTTGTTTTGTTTTTAAGGACTGAAAATTTACTGCTATTTGATTTTTTATTTAATCCTACTAATATTATAAATGTGAAAGTTTAGATGTTTGGATGTTTGGATGTTTGGATGTTTGTTACTCAATAACGCCAAAACGGCTAAACGGATTTGGCTGAAATTTGGGACAAAGATACTTTGTAGCCTGGAGAGGAACATAGGCTACATTTTATCCCGAAAAAATGTCACATTCCCGCGGGATAACGTCGTGAAGTCCACGCGGGCGAAGCCGCGGGCGGAAAGCTAGTTTTATATAAAACATGATTGAATACACCAATACATATAAATAAAACTCTTCTAACAATCCATCTTTTATTACAAAAATATTTTTATATAATGGGTCTGTCAGATCCACCAGGCACGCCAAGGGTTAAGAGAGCATTGTATATTACTTCATCATGCTATACTCGTTGCAGGGTTCAGACAATCAGAGCGTCAGCAGCGAATGCATACACGCGACGAAGAACGACGAGCACGCCGACGACACCGCGCTCGACGGGCTGGCCAACGCTGGTGCGTACACCCAACACTCATACACATTACTTAAGGCGCTACTCGGAAAAAGTATGGACTCCTTGATATAAAACTATAGGACGGTTAGAGTTGTTACAAATCTGGTAATAAGATATATATTTCTTCATGCCTTTATCTAGATTCGTATAGTTTCAGAAACACGATTTTATGATTTTGCCTCGACACTTTTTCTTTTCGAAAAGACCTCACAAAATACGAAATTTTATAATATTATATACTATTGAAAATTGGTTTAATTAGTGGACACCAATAATATTTAGGAATGTGTAGAAGCATTTAAAAAAATCGCTATAGTTTTGAAGTGATTTTGTTGACCGAAAAAGACTTTCTCATTGCATCTCGCTTCAGCTTATTTTTTTTGAGTATCGCCGTAATGTTCGGTACACACCGGACCAACGAGGGCCAACGAACGCCAGCCATGTGGTTCTGTTTTTCCCTCTGTCTCAAATAGATGATCTGAAAATCCGAATGTGAACTGGAATCGCTCCCAGTGATCCTTTACCTAGCTTTAGATTGATATTCGAAAGCCAGAAACGTGCAGCGGGCAACGCCTGATGTCGTTCATTGGCGTTCGCTGGGCCGGTCTGTACGCAGCATAAGACGAGCGGATAGCAAACGGTCTCCATACAAACGGCGATAACGTTTTCCACACTCTAAATCTTAACATACAACAAATGTATTGCCTTAATCATCATATAAAATTTATAGTAGATTGTACAACAAGTGCATAAAACATACCATTTTACCCGAGACGTATATTTCCACCCGAGCCGTAGGCGAGGATGGATAGTCAATTCGAGGGTAAAATGGGTTTTATGTACGAGTTATACACTCTGCTTTTCACTTCGAGTGTGAGGAAAATAAATTACAATATTGCAAAAAAGAAAAAATAAAGACTTCGCCATATTGGCGGGAAAACTTTCTTTTTCTTTTTTTTATACGTGGAAGTGGCAGCACAGTTACTTAGCATAGATAGTAGTCCATAATGCTCTTGAAATACTTATTTCTTACAAAACTCATTAATTTTGCCTAGTTTTATTTATTTAGTAATTTAACATGGATTATGTACAAAATTTAAGAAACAGAATGAAACAACAAGTTTATTTAAAGAAGTTTAATTGCGTGTGTGACTGTTTACCTGACGACCTTTGTCTTAGAGTCTGTGACATAGACGAAGATTTTACTTTATGCACTAGAGCATAAAAAGCAATTTTATGCAGCCTATACCCAACATAAACACTAACTTTACGAGCATGAGAAGTGAAAAATATATAATTGGTCGTTTGTAGCGTCAGCAACATGGCCGGACCTAAAGGACACGGCGCAGTTCGAACGAGCTGCCTCCGCTATCATGGGCGGTCGCCCGCACACTATATCCGCAGGTATTCAAATATTTTAATTACTATTTATAAATGTAGCCGGGAACTCCATTCGAATCTCGAAAAAGATTGAGATAAGAAGCCCTACTCTAATGCAATGAAAATCGAAATATCGTTAGCCCCGCCGCTTTCACTCGATTCTGGCATGCTCGGGGAGTGAGAGGGACGGGTCGTTTTTCGTTGAATTAGAGTAGGCGTGAAGGGTCTAAGGGCCTTTACACACGACTTGTTTTTTTACACGCTGACGTATCAAATACGCGCGTCCTCTGCGGGTTTAATCGCGTTTTGGCAGATTTTACACTCTTTTTTGTCGCAAATGAAACGCGCTGTAGGCGCGCGTTTGTATCTATTCAAACGCGATACAAACGAGCTTAATCTTCGTTCATGAGCGATGTCTTCGCGATAGCGCTATAAAAACGCGATACAAACGCGCGTTCTGGTTGCGTTCGTAAAACGTGGCGTTTGTATCGATACAAACGTAAGGATCGTGTGTAAGGTTAAAGCTTGCTGGCTTCCTTGTATTCGCTGAGTGTTCGACTTGCTTTTGTATCGAATGACAAGAAGCGGCACGTGCCAAGGCGGCGCGATAAAAGGGCGACACTGGGCCCGATTCGGCTAGCACCGATTAGATTAAACTAGACAAAATTTAGGTTAAGTGCTGTCAAACTGGGTTTTCACATCACAATTATACTTGCAACACCATCAATTCAAATTAGTCGAACTTTAGACTTTTTTTTGTTTAGATTAGCGTGTCCAACGCTTTAGACTAAAATTTGATTAAAATTAGAGATTTTTTAAGGTTAGTTTTTAGCAGGCCTGTCTCACTTCCATACAAGCGGCACAAAATCCTCGAGATATTTACCTACTATTATATTTACAACCTAATTTCAACCTTTTACATTGCGTATAGCGTTCATAGTACAATAACTGTCTGCCGTCTCGCTTCAATCTGCTAGGGCTGTCAGAGGTACTACTTTATCTGTGAAAGTAATACACGCGAAGCGAGACAGATGGCGACACATGCGGATGCGTGCGCTGCGTGTGCGACAAGTCGAGCGAGTGCCAGCCTATTGAGCCTAGTCCGGTGACCGGACGCCTGCGTTTATCATACCTAAACTCGGGAGTGAAATTTCTGTACCGTAAGGTACTAATATATATTCTGTGGTTTTAGTTTAGTTTAGTCGTGTGCACAACCGCATAGGGGTCATTGTCTAAGCGAATGGACTTTAATTCGCTTTTGATTGACGACCGATTTGGCGCAGGGGTAATCTACCTGCCTTCTGCGCCAGAGGTCTCGGGCTCGATTCCCGAACAAGACAGGTATTTGTCTGCATGAACATGTCTATTTGTCTTGGTCTGGGTGTTTTCTATGTATATTAAGTATGAACCTACAAACAAAAAGTATTTAAGTATATATTTATCCGTTATCACGTTCACGCAGACACAGTTTCTTAAGAAATTAACTACGGGCTTAGATAATTGGTGTGATTGTAAGAAAATATTTATTTATTTATATTTAATATAATGTATGTGATGTGTTGTAGCGTACGAGCGCGGGCACCCGCGCGCCGCCCTGAGCGCGCACACGTTCCCCGCCGACGCGCCGCGCCCGCCGCTGCCCACCGTGAGTACACCCGCAAATAGGGTTACCATTTAGTAATTTGAAAAGTCCTGACAAAAAGCCGGACAGTTCAAAAAAAGTCCGGACATTTTAGTCACAAAATGCAAACATTAGGTACTTACCCACCCACTTAGTAACAGTGATAAAGTACAGTGTTATACTCGCTCGGGGCTATTTTAAGATGAGTGTTTTGCTACATGAGCGAGGATTTAATAAAGATGAAAGACTGATTTGTTTCGATATGATTTTACTCATATTCCATCTAAAGCAAAAAAATCCGGACAAATTAAAAAGCCGGACAAAGTCCGGACAAACGTCTATAAATCCGAACATGTCCGGACTAATCCGGACGTATGGTAACCCTACCCGCAGATAACCATTTGTGGGGATGACGCAACGGTAAAGGAAGACTGATGGAATGTATTCCTTCCGGGCTAGGATGTTGTTAGCCCGGGAACGACTGTCCCATGGTTGTATGTCGGAGTTCGTATATATTATAAGATTTTAAACTTTCGCGTTCCATTATAATTATAAGCAAGAGTAACGGGACTCAACGCGACATGCGCACCGCCAGTTTGCTTGTGACCACGACTGTAGCAACACAGCCGAAACGTCAAGCTGTAAGTACATAATAATATGTACTTCATAATAAATGTCGCGTTGAGTTTCGTATATATTATTATGCGAACTTGGTGAATGAACTTCGTAAGCGCGATGACTCCACTTAGAAGCTCCGTCCTATGTTGATTATGTGCGCGTCGTCTAGATGTCGCCACACCATCAATAGATATCGCATTTAGGCTCAATCTATATTGAAATTGCAGGGAAGAGACGCGACGCGGCGATCACTTTCTGTGTTAAATAATTTTTAACTTTATATGCATAATTAAAATGGCGAGTATTGTTTGAAATGACCGAATGCTCTCGCGGCCGCTCAACTGCTCTCGGAGCCGCGTGACTGCACGCGCGGCCGCTGAGGTGGTGTGAGTGGACCACTAGACCACAGAGGCAGTTAAAATAGGGTATTTTACTGTTGTTGAAATGTAGATATTTAATGATGACGTTAAAAAATATTGCAATTAAGAATACCAAATGTGAAAAAATAATTTGAATCTGTTTTATAATAAAAGAATTATAGTCTGTTTGATTTTGACTATAGCTGTCTCTTTCTAAAACGAAATCTTCTATGGCGTGACTATGACGCTACTAACCCACTGACGTCACTAAGATAGCGTCCTGTCCTTGTCTAATTATAAAGTTTGAAGTCCTATATCTTTGAAAATATTCAAGATAATTCAAAATGAAAACTTGTTTTGTGTAGCTAATATTTCGAAAAACATTTTAAAGAAATAAAAAAAAAACAGTAAAATACCGTATTAACATTTATGTAATTAATACAATGTATGTATGAGATAGTTTGAAAAACCTGTCTGTTATTTTATACAGAGATGTTCATCGCTGGAGCGGCCTTCGGTTCCCGCGAAATCGAGCAACGCGAATACAACGCAACACGAGTTCAAAACTGCCAAACCTTCGTCATTACCGCCACATCTTACAAAAGGTATTACTTTATGCTTTATGTATATTGTCTTTATGATGTTATTTATGTTTTGTAAGGTGTTGGCATTATGTTACTCCCTCTCATATATAGTGGGGACATTAAAATTATGTTGATGATTATTTTATTTTGAGGCAGGTTATAACATTTAAAGTGATATGTTAAGCTCAAATATTGTACCATATTATTGTATTTTAATCTTTAGATTTGAAAATTGGTTCTTTTCTTTATCAAAATTTTATCTGACATAATTTTGTACACAAACTAACCACTTTTCAATGGTCTTCCTTTTAATCCATCAACATTCATGTCTATCACCTTTTTAGTAACATGCCTATCATCCTTTCTCATAACATGCCCATACCAACCCTTAAAAAAAATTCCACCCAATTTACCACTTTCAATATACTTATCGCTTTATAAGGCAGCCTACACTCTAAGCCCGCCGACACAGGCCGGCTGCTTATTTCAGAATCTTGCTCGCCTACACTAACCGGCCACTAACTACCAAAAAAGTTGCTAATTTCGTGCCGCCGACAAGGTTGAACGAGATGTGAAGTGGTCGGTTAAGGCGATAGTTTAGCCGAAAGTGGCGCCCTCGGAGGTTTTTATTTAAAAAGTTGCTAATAGTAATAGAGAAGGGTTTTAATAAAACTTTACGTGGCTTTTTAGGGCCCATAGTCTAGTATTTTTACAAGGTATCGCTACATTCCCTCATAGTTAGTCGTAGAAGTAGATAGCAAATTTGTCAAAAACGGCCACTTTTAGCAGTTTTGGTATCTACTTCTAGCAGTGGCTACGAGGGAATGTAATGATACCGTCAAAAAAATACTAGGCTATAGGCCCTAAACATTCCATGTAAAGTTTTATTAAAATTGTATATTAGAACTAGCGGCCGCCCGCGGTTTTACCCGCGTGGTTCTCGTTCCCGTGAGAATATCGGGATAAAAAGTAGCCTAAGTTATTCCTTATTGCATCAGCTACCTGCCAGTGAAAGTCCCGTCAAGATCGGTCCAGCCGTTTCAGAGATTAGCCGGAACAAACAGACAGACAGACAGACAGACAAAAATTGTCAAAAATGTTATTTTGGTATATGTACCGTATATTATATATAATCATATGCATGTAGTAAAAAGCGGGTATTTTAATATTACAAACAGACACTCCAATTTTATTTATTTGTATAGATTAAAATATTAAATAAAATTCGCCGCGGCGCCACTTTCGCCTAGCCTATCGCATTAATTCACCACCGCGCCGGGAAAAAGTCAACGACTCATATCAGCGGTGTATAGACTCCATAATGTCATAATGTATGACATACAGGGTGTTAGTTTGGTCAGTTGCATTGCAAGCCCATAACCACAGCTTGTACTCGTAATATTGACCAACTTTACCCAAGAAACACATGTCGAAACGTGAAAAAAAAAAACAGTTTGGTCTCTCATACAAACTGCACATGAAGGGACCAAAATTCGATTTTGTATAAAGGGACCAAATTTTTTTTCAGATTTCGACTCATGTTTCTTGGGGAAAGTTGTTCAATTTTATGAGTAAAAGCTGTGGCTTCGGGCTTGCAACTGACCAAACTAACACCCTGTATACAGTGGCGGTCAGATAATTAAAGACAACAGTTGATTTTTATACAAACGAGGTGTCTTCGAAGCCTCGTTTCTCCGCCAAGCATTGACCTAGCTGTGATCTAATGATGGTTATCCAGGGAGTGAAGGAGGGAGGGAGATTCCGTCGCTATACACAAACAACTGATCTGATCAGCATTCTAAGAGATATAAGAAGCAGAGTTTTCAGTTTCTGGATTTCCATACAATTTTATGCAAATATTGTGGATTTTTTAAACATATCCTTATATCTTTTAGAATGCTGATCAGAACAGTTGGGTGTGTATATCGATCTGAATCTCCTCCAATCACTCCCTAGAGTGCAATCATCTGATCACACCTAGGTCAATCTTTGGCGGAGAACAAAGGCTTCAAAGTAGACATGCGCAAAATACTTCACTGAAGTGTAAATAATGATATAGTTCAATTGGACTAGATGAAGTATATCACACATTTAGTTCATCTAGTTCACTTGGCTCAGGTACTTCAGTAGTCCATTTGAGTCACTGTGTCGTTCCGTTCAATTCATTCGTTAAGTTCGTTCTGTTCCATAGTTCTAAATTTATTCAAGTAAAACTAAGCCTTATGTTTGCGCAAGAGGGATTGTTTTTGCTTCAACGCCGTGCAACTGTCTCACTTCCGCACGCGGTGTTCGCAATCTATCCGTCCGCTTTACTCTCCTTCAGTGAAGTGTGAACTAAATGAATTACTGAACTAATTGGGACCCGAATGAACTAATGAAGGAGATATAATTACTATGTGAACTAGTCCAATCGAAGGATTCATTCACGAACTACTCAACTCTACTTCAAAGTTACCTCGTTTGTATGAAAATCGACAGGTGTGTGGCGTGTCTGTGTTGATTATTTTGATACTAACAATATTTGTAAATACTTTAAGTTTTCTATGCTATATCTTTGTTTCACTACTTCTCTATACTATGTACTTCGCTCCATAGACTATACTTGTCATTCGTTTCTTGTTTCTCTTCAGCTTTGCAAATATACACAGTCTTCCACTCTGAAACGATATTTTCTTTGAGTCGACGCCTCCTACAGGTGTCTTTAATTACGTGACCGCCACTGTATGTCCATAATGTGTGTGGATGATGTAACAATAACAAGCCGTGTTGTCCCCAGAAGTGTGCGGCGCGCTGTACGTGAACATGTCGGAGCTGGCCACGCTGGCCGCCGCGCGCGCGCACGCCGCCGACAGCGCGCCCGCAGACAAGGTAGGTACCACGCACTATACTCCGTTGTGTATGTCAACATCTGATTTATATCGCTACGTCGAAATAAAAAGTACTTTAGAATCTATTAAAAAAATAAGACCAAAACCAAAGTTTTATTATCTTTAATTGAATAGAAAATACTTAATTTATGCTATTTAACTAGATTAAATAAATAATATCTTAAGCTGACAACACCAACATAAACTTCACATTAAAAAAGTATATATAGGACTACATTTTTAATTAAAAAAAAACAACAATACTTTCTCGCATTATTTTCTAGAATCAGTAATGAGGAAGTTTCATGATATTGATATTGTTATATTTAACGCAATAAGATTAAAATATAGGTCAAAACGAAAAGATATCTGAAAAAAATACTTAAATCCATTAATAAATTACCGAGTTATAATATTTTAAAAACTACGTATTTTCGCGCGAAACGGGCCGCGGTCTACGACTCGCCCATGACGTCACAGTCCATAATCCCGCGGCCGCACCGATATGCTCTCGCGTTGTTTCTGCTTATTTACGAACATTTAATACTTTTTTATTGTTTAGTAAGTTGGTTAGTTTGTAGTTTAGTTTAGTTTAGTTTAGTCTTAAATTTTTAAACTGATGAATGCAAAAATTTTGTATTTAAAATTGTGTGCCAGGGGGGGGGGGGGGGGGGGGGCAATCGCCCCCATTGTACCCGCGCCTGGCTTCATCGTTTAACAACAAAACGCGACTCCCCAAAATGCAAGCGATGCTCAACATGAACAAGTACTATGGAGTTGCGCGCGTCGTCGTTGCGGTGGTTGGGACTATGACGTCATACTACCTGAAATCCTGCGTAAAGCGAATTATTCTTGCAAGTACAACTTCAAAGTCCCATAACTTTTTCATTTATTGGAATATTTAAGTTTCTTTTTCACAGTTTTGTTTTATTTTGCTTATTCTTTTAAATTAAACAATAAAAAAAATTATTTTATTTATTTAAACTTCCTCATTACAAAATGGCTTACTTAAATGACTTACAAAATGATTACAATGTATCTAAACATGACATTAATTAAAACTTGTAGTCGTGTTTTACTGTTTAAATGTGCCAGACTGCTATATACACTGTTCCCAAGTTCCCAATGTGTTTTAGCATATTCTTGTGCCTAATATATCCTAAGACTTACTATCTATAATGATACTCGTTATGGTCTATGATCCGAGGTTGAATATCCGCATATTGGTAGCCTTGTCCAGGTGGTAGGTCGGCCTATCCCTCCGGTACCGAGCTGAGCTGAGGAAGAGAGCAGAGTTAGTGCGCTGGCTTCTGCTGGCGGATTTTGTTATAATATTTATCTTTCGCTACTTTCTATGTCTTTAACGACTAATCTTAATATCAGCCTAAATTAACAACGGTTGCTTAGTAACACTAATGAACCGTCGCGCGTCGTTGTTAATTTGGGCTGATTAGCAAAAAAATAATATCTAAGTAAAGTACGTTTATTAATTCGGTGCAAAAAAAATATAATGTCACTTTCACATTTGACTTTGGCAACAGGGTGTCGTAAACCTTTTTCTTCATGTCTCTTTTAAACCAAGTTTATTTTGAGGTTTTGGTTTTACAGATTTTGTTTAAATCTTCTTACAAAAACTATATCCTGGGGTAAAGCGCATAAAATAATGCAAAATGGGTTAGATAGTAATAGTACAGACACAATTGTATAACAACGGTTCAAACTTAACAATAAAAAAAAAACAATAACAGAAACAAGAAGAAATCTACAAAATAATGTAAAAGAAGCACTGTACGCGAAGCAGATAGGAGCCCACGTAAAATAAACAAAATACAAATCAAAATCAATCAAATAATCACACACATGTTAAAGTAGGTTTGTCACCCCTGCGTCACAAATATTTTGTGTCTGCGTGTTGCCAGTACGTGAAAAAAATATCCATCTAACATCCCTTCGAAAAATTATTTTGTTGTTTACGTAAGAGAAATTTCCATTTTTTTACTTTTATTAATAATGTTAAACAAATGTCTATCCAGCCAAAGCATGTTTTGAATTAACGGCAATGTCGTTCACAAATAAAGAATTCTACAGAATGTGAATATAGAGTTTTAATATGGTAATACTGTTTTCTTTTTTTTTTGCACCGAATTAAAAAACGTACTTTAGCTAAGCTCTAGTAGATCTATCTTTCACTGATGATAAGTTATTGGATCCGACTCATACTGATCGGTCTTTTTCATAAATACTTGCATAACAAACAATAGAAAAAATGGTTGTATTTCAAAATCAGCCAACCCATTCATATTATATGTTTACATAATTGCATTCATATTTATTGAAAATATTGGCACCTTTTTTGTCTTGTATGAAATCACTAAAGTGCAAATATTTAAAATCTATGATAAGTATTTAAAAAAGTCCTACTTATGCATTTCAACAACATACCGAAAATTCATTGCTGAATGTTAGGGCCTCTACAGACCAAAGCCGGCGGCCCAGGCCGCTGGGTTTGTTTTGTGACGATTATGTATGAAAACAAGCCCGGCGGCCTAACTCGCCGGGTAAAGCCGGCGGGCGCCGGCTTTGGTCTGTGGAAGCCTTTACGGTCTTTATTTATTATTTATTTATTTATTTATTTACACACTCCTCTTAAAAGTTATATCAGGCTGTTTACCACTCACAGCTTGTCCCAATGGAACTTGGACGCCAGAGTCTCGGACAGCTGGCCCTCTTTCAGCTGCTTCTTGACCGCTCTCTCTACCAGACGCAGTGACGAGAACATGTTTTGTGATGACGACGGTTGTCGGTTGCGCGATGTTGTCTAGAATAAAACATAACGGGTCTCTGCATAGTATTGAACAAAGTCGCTTATCACCGTCTGTGCGCTAAGCTCTATCTAACTACGCAACGGATTTTAATGAGGTTTTCATCAATCAATAGACGGATGGAGCTGAAGACGGGAAAAAATGCTAAGACTTTTGAACAGGAAAATAAGAGAAGGCTGCTCTATTTCCACCACGAATAAAATGTTATTTATTATCAAGACTACGTTTTTCTTATTCTTATTGTTTGTCTCCCAAAGTGTAAGAGCACCAATATGTGCTGTCAAAAGGACGGGTTTTGTCGCCAGCTCAATAAATTAGCGTGTAATTGACCTCGAGAGTGGTTTTCGACGATCTTCTCTATCGTAGATAGAGCTGTAAACTAAATGTGCGTCGATGATAGTGATGGTTATAGCTTTCGATAACTATCTCATTAAAATTTGTCTGTTTTGTAAACTTGCTTTCATTGAACAAACTTACTAGTTCTGGTTACTGTCGATCAGTTTATTCTCTAAATTCTCTATGGAATTTAAATTAGTTAACGAAAAAAATGTATGTAAGTATACCATAATTTCCACAGCATCAAACAGCTTCTTCATTTCCTTCTTCTCGCGGTCGTTGAGCGTGGCGTCCTGCCAGTTGAAGATCTCGCTGTCCTTGAGCTTCTTCTTGATCTTGTCCAGCGTGATGGGCGTGTCCTGGTCGGGGATCTCGCCGGACTTGTACGCGGCTTTCGCGTCTTCTTCTAGAGGGCTTGGAAATAAAATATAACTTATTTATCCGCGTGGTACCCGTTCCCGTGGGAGTATTGGGATAAAATATAGCCTATGTCACTCGGGAAGAATGTAGCTTTCTAATGGTCAAAGAATTTATAGGAAAAATGTGATAGTAAAAAAACCACGAGTCCTATAAGTAGGCCTTTCAGGCGGGAAGCTACTTATAGAGCTCGTGGTTTTTTATTATCACATTTTCCTATACTTACAGAATTGTAAGTTGTCACATTGTGAATGCATAAAAATAATTTAAAATTATCAGGTTAAAGAATTTTCTAAATCGGTTCAGTAGTTTCGGAGCCTATTCGATGCAAAGAAACAAGAAAACAATCAAATCTTCCCTCTTTATAATATAGGTGTAGATAAGATTTAAAAGAAAATATGGATTGGCGTTCTCCTACAAGGCGGACCGATCTGTATGCGGTCGCGAGAATCCGCTGGGTGCGCGCAGCGCAGGACCGATCGCTCTGTGAAGATCCTTGGAGGTCTACGCCAAACAGTGGCAGTCAATGACTAGCTGCTGATGCTGTTAATGATGTTGATGATTACGGATTTCAAGACATTGTTTATGGACATTTTCTTTATCCCTAAGAGAGCGATATGACAGAATTCCACGCGGACTAAATCTTAAATTGCAAAGGCATTTGTCCCACCAGTAGTGGGGACATAAAAAGGCAGACGATGATGATGATAATGAAAGTCTTGAACACTAGTTATTATCATTGATAGAGAAACACCGTCAACGTAAATTAGTAAATGTGTTCAATAACACTAATTATTACTATGTGCAATTCATATTGTGACTTTAAATAAATTTTATAAGATAAAATATTCTATCTATATCCACACTTACCATTGGTAGCTGAGCTGCACGTTCAACGCGACTCTGTAAAATTAAAAGGTCTTTTAAATGTTAAAAAGCTTAAGATTGCTTTTGAAAAACCTTGAGCAATAAGTAATATTTACATAACGTAAAAATATTTTGCAAAGGAATGTCGATATCACATAATACGCTTTATCGTTGAATGCCGCTAGAGTTGTAAACATTTTATGAATCAACGTTGCATAAGGGAAAATCTATAGAAGCCGATACATTTGTTTACAAATACGCCTTTCATTGTACATCAATCGACGACAGCAGAGTACGTAGAATTGACACTTATGTCTGTATAAAATAAAGTTCGTTATTGCCAAATAAACACATTATTTCAATAATTTGTTTGATATTATTAATTTTCTATTGAATTTTGTCACTAAATTTTACGCTGTGGTTTAATGTACCTGCTATGAAGGTTTTTACAGGTTTGAAAGCTTATTCAACACCAGTATTCTTTTTTTTATCATGGTGCTGTTGATAATAATTATATCGATTTAATGAAATATGCATCCATAGGTAGGCTTAAACCAATAGTTCTTTGCAATTGTCTTCGAATTTTAAATTGCAGGTCCTTCACCCAAACAATAAATACTTACTTACCTTTTATATAAAAATACCTATTAGGAAATTGTTTTCTAAAAACCACTTTAATAACCACTTAAGTACCTATTAAAGTGAATGCACCGTTTAAGTAATAAATTGAACCATTAATTCAAAGTATATGTAACATAATGTTAAATGTAAACAAAAAAATTATTAAACTTATTAATAAGATTATTAGGTACATCTTCCGTTAATTTAAATTTTAACTTCTTAATCGTCAAATTTATTGATTTTATGAATTATATTATTATCGTGTACATTTTAGCAACGCCACTGAGTAATCTTGCTATAACTTAACAGATATCCAGAAAGACTTACAAAAGATTGAAAATAAAAAACTTGAATCCCACACGAGCCATACTGGTAGCACTAACAAGTCGCAGCGAAGCACCACGTCGCACTGGTACCTTAGCCGGTCCGTCGCGCTTCGTACTCTGGTTTTATTACCATTCGCCATTCAGATGCACTCGTATGAACCGACTGCACATACTTGATCGTTTAAGATAAGGCGTAAGAGATTAAATTATTAGGTAGTACCTTATATGGAAAATGTTCTGTTTTATGCTTCGATCAACAATAGTACTAGATGAAGGCTAACGAACTAAATGAAAACTTTATATGGCCAGACTTGACTTTTTTAAACGGAGAAAAAAGGTTACGAATGTTACGATCTTACATTATAAATTACAAGAAGCGTTCCAAGTTTGAAATACCTTAGTATTATTGACACTGTCAAAATAATCTACTCATAATAATAATTATACTCTCAAGTGGGCTTATGAGGCTTGGACATATCTGTCACTCCAAGTACAGTGCCACAACCTTTTCTGTTCCGGTGACAGCGGCGCTACGTACGGTTTTCTTTTTTTTGTAACAACTAGCGGCCGCCCGCGGTTTCACCCGCGTGGTTCCCGTTCCCGTGGGAATATCGGGATAAAAAGTACATATAAACCTTCCTCTCGAATCACTCTATCTATTAAAAAAAAACGCATCAAAATCCGTTGCGTAGTTTCAAAGATTTAAGCATAAAAAGGGACATAGGGACAGAGAAAGCGACTTTGTTTTATACTATGTAGTGATTTAACCGGCCCTGACTTCTAAGAACTTCAGCCGCTAGCAGCGGACAGCAGCAGTTGGACATCAACTTGACAGCAAAATGACATTAAAAAAAACACGCTAGTTTCACATTTTGGCCACCGGCACAGCAAAGTTTGTGGCACTGTATGTATCTAGAACTAGGTGTTATTGTTGATCGAAGGTTTTATGTCGACCTTTTATCGTTTTACTGTAGTTAGCTGCAAAACTAATATGTAAATGATTATCTAAGTAACAAGTTACACCTTGTATTGTACTCATGACGGCAACCGATAAAGCTGTCAAAGTGGCCTCACTCTTAAACGACATTGCATTGGCATTAAATTGAATTAATGTCAAATGTAAAAAGAAAGGACTTTATTAGAAAAAAATAGGGTTCACTGATTCAATGTTCGACATTGATTGAATGATTGTATGTTGGAAAGTGTTTGAAGAGTAAGGCAGCTGGTCTGATACCAACTGGTGTCCGCCATCGACACGCTAAGAAGAATGATAAGAAAATCGGTGGTGTCTTTAAATAATTCTATTTCATGCCCACCTTTACTTTTTTATCTTGATAAAAGTATCAAAATCCTTTCAACGTGTTTCAGAGGTTCTCTCGTTTATTGTTCAGACGAAAAATAATTACTTTTGTATCGACAGCTTAATGCATTCAATGTTAAAATTCACAGAGTTGTTAAAATAACATAACAATTTCAAAGATGGGAAGGGAACCCCATTGATGCTTCTGTTTTGATTGCAATAATTAAACATTAACTTTTTAACGGTGTGTCTGTAATCATTCAGTAGCCGAGTTTTTGTTTGGTTGTTGTATAGTCAACTACTTTATTTTTACAATTTTTATAATACTATGGACTAGAATCCCAGGATCTTTCTAATTCATATGTATGCTTTCCGAAGAAACGTGACATTATCTTTGTTAATATAAATATAAACTAATTTATGGGTCTTTTAACAACATTATAAATAAAGAATGTGTCCAATGTGTAAAATATCCAAAGAGGTATTTGGATATTTTACACATTCTATCCTGACTTTCGACAGGGGTTTTTTAAAACTTTTGTTAAATTTTGTACCGACATAATAATATAGAAACTGCACAAAAATTTCCATGTGTCGGTCAAGTCGTTTTCAACTCAAATAATAAAGTTTTATTACTTCATGAAGGTACCCCTCTATGCTGCAGGCAGGAATCTAATTCAAAGAAAAACGAATCTTCGATAAACCCGTCCCACTCACTCTCTGAGCATGATCAAATCGAGAGAAATCCGTTAAATTAGAATAGGCTTCTGCTCTTTTACTAAAACGATTTTTAGAGAGCTAAGAGGTTTGAATTAAAATGCTTTTATGTAGATCACATTTAAATCATGTTCAAAATATCCACCTATCGGCCTTTATTCATAGGCATTTGAATTGTCCAGCAGGTGTGCTCAGAAAGCAGCGCCAGCGAATCTTCCCTTGAGTCTTCGAGCGGGTATGGCAGCCAGGGCGCCTTCGCCGCCGACGACCACGCTGCCCACCATCAACAGCAACACGCGGACGGTAAGATCATCACAGGATAACAACTAGCGACCTTTTGCGACCTTCAGGGCTTTAGGTATTAAATCTTGGCCTTGTTTGCGACCACAAGCCGCCAATGCCCATACATTGACAGCTAGCACCGACACCAGCGCGCAGCGTCCTGATGGAATATGTACCGCTGCTGGCGTCGCTACTACGGGGTCCTAATGAAATAGAGCCCTTATACACATTTAATTTTTAGTTAAAACAAACCTTTTAGAGAATGAAAGTATAAATCCAATACTATACTAGCAACTTTTACTGAGACACGAAATCACGAAGAACCAACTGTTTTATAGAAAAGTACGAAACCAACTCGATCAAAATGTATTGAAAAATAGTTTCACTCCTTGAAAATTGTAGGTACTAATTAAATATTTAGATCGTAGATAAGGATATTGTAAATACAATAACATGACACCAACCGCCGGGAATATTTATTCAATCATATCTGGCCGATATTTACGCAGTTTTTTTTACAGGCGGTACGGCAAATACTTTTCGTTTTATTGGTTTCTTTCAATCAAGATAGGTGTTTCATAATTTGTTTACAGCCATTTTTTTCATTTATAAATCTTCGGTATTATTATATCTAGTAACTGAAAATTAAAAAAATATCTTTATCATTTACAAAACAATCCTTGTGATAGGTTGAAAACTAGTATATTTGTGGATTTATGTTTTTGCATGATTATTGTTTTGATATTAGCGTTCATGTTGATTAGTTGGTGGCATAACCAGTGTGTGTTAAATAATTTTAATTATAATACTGTATATGCTGCCGACTAAATGTTGTTTTCAAGTTTAGATTTTAGTAGCACACCCTTAGAATGTTTTCATTTTTATTTTATTTTATATAGCTCGTTGCATTGGTTTGATGTTAGCAAAAAAAAATAAAAAAAAATGTATGAACTTTTGCATCACGTAAGATCAACATTTGACGCAGCAATTTCAATTTGACAGCAATTTGACGATTCATGCCTAACAATACAATGAGCTTTACACCATTTTTTGTTTTTTAATTTTGGCTTTCGCATGCGTTTCGTTTGCGCGCCCAGTGGAGACAGAGATAGTGACTCTCCGTCGTGACAGCGAAGCATCCGTAGCCGCGGCACGCGAGAGTTTCTCCATATCTTTGGGCAGCCTGGAGGAGGCGGTTCGAAGCCTGGACGAGGCGTGCGAGTCGCCGCCCTTTGCCACCGTCGCGAAGAAACCCGCCGTGCCCAAGCGCCGGCCCGTCTCAATGACTGGTGAGTCTGTATCGCGGTGCCAGGATTTGTTAGCACTTCTGTAAATAGCTGAGTAGCTGGATCAGGCATGCAAGTCGTGGCTAAGAAACCCGCCGTGCTCAAACGTTTCTCTGGTGAGTCTGCATCGCGGTGGTGACAAGTGTCCGCGTTCCTATATATAGCAGACAGCCTGTCCCAAAAATGCCATTTACGGGCTCTCATCCCGGTGGACTGTTTGAGGTGAAGAATTAGATATTGATACCTAAAGTCTGGATTCAAAGACGTCCGGAAGACACTCCCGGCACAGAAACACACGTGAGGCGCTAAAACATCATTTCACAGCGACGCGAATCAGTCCGTACGAATATCTATGGATATCTCTCGTATACGGGAAGCCGTCCGGAGAGTTGTGAATCGCTCTTTATAATCATAAAATCAACAATGGTAAGTTGTATCTTAATTCTAGAAATATGTTTAAACAGTTTAAATCCCCTAATACATTTCATGCTTAACTTTTTTTTGTGAACATAAGCACGGCGTGTATCATATTTTTGTACAGTTCAAAAACCTGCATGTTAAATGTTATAGTTTGTGACTGCTACTATTTTGTTTATTAACTCGAAATATTGAATTTATAGCTTTTAGTGCTTACATTTTTCCTATTACGTTTGTTTGTATCAAACCCCATAACAATGTTATGACATGTGCGTAACATGCTTCTGAGCAGGATAAAGCCCACCAATGTTAAATTGAAAGTACTACAAGTATGTAAACAAGAGAACTATGAATGAGTTACGTGTGGGATTTTCCTTTTCCCACCCACCGTGTGACGAGTTAGGAAATCTATGGATGCAGACTCTCAATGAAGTTGCTCTGATATGTGGTATTGAACCTGATCTTCCCCTTGCTATTACAACGGTGTGACGACACAAACGTAGGTGAAGTCGTAGGGTTATTTACAGAAACGTTAATGACTAAAACGGGTACTTTAGGATCGCAGATTCCTGAATGGAACTGATTAGAAGCTCAACATAGATATATTATTTTTATTTTTACTTTTTTGCACTCGCAATGAAATTTTTATTATTGACAATACTGAAAATGAAGTTTTAGAAAAAGTCGTCACGTCTCACACAAAACCTAGCTTCGAGTGTGAGGGTAGTAATATCTAATGAGCATGAATAATAAAGGTTGGTGGTGGAACTTGTTCGAAGTCCGCCTGGCTAACTACCACCATCTTATCTAAGTCTGACGCCATAACAACGATGTTTTCAGCATTGCTGTGTTCCGGCAGTTAGAGATAAGATAGCCAGTACCTCAGTAATTGAGGATTCCGGGAGTAGTGCGCTTCCATCTTCAGCCTTATCATCACTTAACATCAGGTTATATAAAGGCTAAGATTTACCCCGTTGTGGATTAAAAAATCCACTTTAGGTAACTAGAGGTATCATTTGCAAACTGGAACTTTATAGACTACGTCGTCGTCAGTAAGAATCGAGTGTGTGCGTTAACATGCAATTCTAGGTATGACGAGTACGACGAAGATCTTCAAAGACTCTACAAGTAGTATCCGATAAATAAGGAAAACCACGGCTTTCCGTCGAATTGTGTAGGTTATTGAATATTTTTATTTATTTTATTTTTTTATTTTATTTATTAACACAAACACAATATCATAACAGGACATATCCCAATTCGATAAAGTGGTCCCTATGCCTATATGCTACTTATTTTTGCCAGAACCATTAGGCTACGTCCGCACAGGCAGGCGGCTTCTTTGGCGCATAGAGCCTAGCGAGCCTAGCTCAGTAAAACGAACGTTCTTGAATGTTCGCAACCGGCCGCACTGCACGCTTGGCGCCTAGCTAGTCTAAACAAACCTGTTGGTTTTTTGGTGCGAGGCGCGAGCGCTAGGTACTTTAGGGGAAAAGAATAGATGAAATATTAATTGCATCAGTTTTTCGAGAGACTAGTCGTTCTTCGGAAAATATGCTTTTCATCCCATCTATTCGAAAAGGACGACTTGGTTCGCCTTTAAGTGCACCCAAAGGTGGTGTTTTCTATAAGAAACTTTTAGCGGGCAGTAAGAGAATGGTTTGAGCGTAGTACTATATCCTTGTAGCCTCGACTTCCTAGATAGCCATGATGTTGTCTAACTTCCAATAAGGAGTAGCACGTAAAGAAGAAGTATTCTAATATTTCTTTATCCGCAACGGGGTACCATTTATTCTTGATTACACCTAATGTTAAGTGATGATAAGGCTGAAGGTGGAAGCGCGTTACTCCCGGAATCCTCAAACCACTGAGGAACTGGCTATCTTATCTCTAACTGCCGAAACGCAACAGTTTTGAAAACATTATTGTTATGGCGTTAGACTTAGATAAGACCGAGCTAGCCAGGCGGGTGGCGACCAATCATACCGCTGGGATCCGAACCCGAGACCTCTGGGTCTGATACCGGTGGTGTGTACCACTCATAGATCACCCGTATGTAGCAAGCTACATAGATGCCGTATGATAAACATTTTGTTCTAATTCAGTGTCACAATTTTTGGCGATGCAAAGGTGGAGCGAGAGACGTAACACCAAACACGTGATTGGCTACTTCAATGATATTGACAATGACAATAAAGGATGACGGGCAAATTTGTATGGGACCCGTCCCCCCCTCCAACATATATTTTATGTGTGTCGAGAATTTCATACGTATCTATAAAGAGATTAATAGCCATATTAACTGTCAAAATCCATGGGGTTTAGTCAAACCGAGAACCTCCTTTTTTGAGTCGGTTAAAATACCAAAACCTTCTTCTATAAAATTGCATCGAAATCGGTTCAGCCAAACGCAAGATAATCGCGGACAAACATACATACGTACACACTTACAGTGGCGGTCACATAATTAACGACCAGTCGATTTTCATACAAACGAGGTAACTTTGAAGCCTTGGTTCTCCGCCAGGGATTGACCTAGCTGTGATCAGATGATAGCCATCTAGGGAGTGAATGGAGGAGATTCAGATCGCTTTACACACCCAACTGATCTGATCAGCATTCTAAAAGATATAAGGGTATGTTTAAAAAATCCGCAAAATTAGCATTAAATTTTATGGAAATCCAGAAACTGAAAACTCGGATTCTTATATCTCTTAGAACGCAGATCAGATCAGTTGGTTGTGTATAGCGATCTGAATCACCATGGAATCTCCCTGGATGGCCATCATTAGATCACACCTAGGTCAATCCTTGGCGGAGAACTAAGGCTTCAAAGATACCTCGTTTGTATGAAAATCAACTGTTGTCTTTAATTATCTTACCGCCACTGTATATACATACATACAGATCAAACTAAGAAGCTTCTTTTTTTTTAAGAAATGGTAAAAATCAAAGATATTTTACTAACGTGGGTGTTACTTTTGTAGTAAATAACAATATTAAAATTTTATTTTCCCAGAACTCCCACACATTTGAGGGATGTCGCCATAGTAAATTAATATCTTTCACCTGAGATACATTTCAAATCTGTTGGTTTGGGGGGACGTTTTGTACCATCGTCCTTTAAAGACATACTTCATTGGTCAGCACTAAAACAACGTTGACAAGCATTGCCACCTATCAGTTATAAATCATAGACGCTTGGCGAAGGTCAGTTGTCCTAAATGCGGTATCTATTGGTGGTTATCTGAGGTACACTTAGACCATTAAAGCGGTTAGAAAGTAATGTAATAACAATAGCGTTTATTTGTATTGTAGCGACGGTGTGGTCGCGGCGCGGCAGCTCCAGCTCGCTGGGCAAGCCGCCGCCGCCCGTGCGCCGCTCCTCGTCCATATCGCGCCCGCAGCGCCCGCCACCGATGCAGGTGCGTGTTACTGTTTGTATTGTAGCGACGGTGTGGTCGCGGCGCGGCAGCTCCAGCTCGCTGGGCAAGCCGCCGCCGCCCGTGCGCCGCTCCTCGTCCATATCGCGCCCGCAGCGCCCGCCACCGATGCAGGTGCGTGTTACTGTTTGTATTGTAGCGACGGTGTGGTCGCGGCGCGGCAGCTCCAGCTCGCTGGGCAAGCCGCCGCCGCCCGTGCGCCGCTCCTCGTCCATATCGCGCCCGCAGCGCCCGCCACCGATGCAGGTGCGTGTTACTGTTTGTATTGTAGCGACGGTGTGGTCGCGGCGCGGCAGCTCCAGCTCGCTGGGCAAGCCGCCGCCGCCCGTGCGCCGCTCCTCGTCCATATCGCGCCCGCAGCGCCCGCCACCGATGCAGGTGCGTGTTACTGTTTGTATTGTAGCGACGGTGTGGTCGCGGCGCGGCAGCTCCAGCTCGCTGGGCAAGCCGCCGCCGCCCGTGCGCCGCTCCTCGTCCATATCGCGCCCGCAGCGCCCGCCACCGATGCAGGTGCGTGTTACTGTTTAGAGCAAAACTCCTCACGGGAGGGCGAAATTAAAAATAATGCTTACTAATTTTTTTTTTATCAGTGCACAAATTTTTAAGAAAAACTCTGAATCGGTAAGTGAACAACTTTCTCCTAGAAACATAGGTCGAAATACGACAAAAATGTTTGGACTTCTTGATCAGTCCGATTTATAGTCAAAAAATTTTTGTCATATTTCGACTTATGTTTCTTGGAGAAAGTTTTTCACTTACCGATTCAGAGTTTTAAAAAAAAAAATGTGCACTGATAAAAAAAAATTCTGTATTATTATGCAAACACCGCCATCGTTAGGAGTTTTGAATATAAGCAACGCCCTTACAGGTTTCATATTGTGAGCTGCTTTTTACATAGATTAGATACTTACCAATATTACCAATGTGGAGACGGATTGAGTTTCATCCAGCCTCTTGATTGTCTAACTTTAATATTTCAGTTTGAAAGATATTTTACAACCATTGCTGCAGTAATACAAATATTTTTTTAATACAGTTGCTCAAAAAGTGGCGTATTGCAGGGACGTATAGCGTTCGGGATGTGGGCTATTACACACTCGAACTTTTTCTTTACCTTTCCCGAACTCGTGCGTTTTCTTTCCCAACTGTCAAAATATTGTCTATTAAAAAGAAAAAACCAACCACGAAGTTTTTACTAAAAAAAAATCATAGAAGTTTTTATGATTCATGCAAATATTTCTAAAAAGAAGCTACTAATTTGTTTCAATATCAGATTTAAAAGTAATTTTAATTATACATTAAATTAATATTAGTAACGGCCAAATTAAATTTATGAATATAAAAAATACATAAAATTGGCTGTATGACCACAGATTACTAAAGATGGTATGACGTGCACTATTTACCATAGTATCTGCTTATAGGAGTTTGCGCAAGTAAGTGAAAAGAAAATGAGGGACCTTATTTCTTAATTTTCTAAATTAGTTTTTTCTGGTTTTTATTGTGGTAGGTACTTAGTATGGTGGAATTAGTGCTTTAATGGAAAACGATGTGGTAAAAGAGAGAAATAAGGAAAGGCGCTCCTGTAGGATTCGAATTGCTTTTGTTAGGTTTCATTTCATTTCATCTCATTTAATTTAATTTTCATTTCATATCAATAAAAAAATTCTACTGAAGCCTTGGCTGTATGATCATAGTTTCCTTTGCCAACGCAGAATGGGTGAAGAAAACAAAAAAAAAGTCTCTGCTTATATTCTTTTACGATTAGTTAGTTGAGTTTATTGTGTTTTATTATTTTATTAAATTGCTTAATTTTTTCGCAACTGTATTAAAAATAGTTGTTCAGTACACGTGCGGAACCGTCATTGCAACTTGTTCCGACTGTCAACCCTCACCTTCGGCTGCGCCTCGGCTCGGGTAGACATTTGTCGGAACTCTTTGCAATGACAGGCTTTCCGCACTTGTAATGAAATCTACTATTTTCAACTACCTTCAACAATAAGAGCAAAGTATGCAGACCGCGTCTTTTTGTAGCGCCGTACAAAAGCGCACGTCGATAGCGCGCTTTTTTTCCTGTAGAGCAGTTGGTTTGCGTTTGTATCGATACACACGACCGACGCTACAAGAAGTCGCGGTCTGCTTAGGCTCTAAGTAATGGATGTCAAGCGAAGCGAACGCGATAGATGTTGAGTAAGGCCTACAGTCCACGTAACCGCACGTCATGCGCTCGCTTTCGTCAATAGGCTACTTGACTCATACTTAATTTGATACATCGAATGAATATTTCCTTTAGTACTTGGCTTAGGAAAACGTAATATAGCGATGTCATGAAATAAAAATACAGGATGGATAAGTAAAAATAATTTGAAGAATATTTTTTTTATTTTTTATTTGAACTGATGAAAACACTATCGTCCATGTTGTGTCGTCATTGGATTTCTAAATTTGTAAACAAATAAACATCACTGTCTAAGGGTGTAGTCCACTTATCAACAATCTTTGTCTAATATACATTTGATCAAAGAAATTGTATGTTGAATGTATAAAATTGAACGTCAAAGTCGTCCAATTTCTTTGATCAAATGCATATTGGACAAAGATCTTTGATAAGTGGAACTACTCTAAGGTAAGTAAACAACCACTTGACCCTGTCAACACTGTCAAGTGGTTGGTTACAAATTTTATGTCGTCAGAATATGGCGAAGAGCTTTTTTACCGGTTAATAAAAAACGAAATTTTATAATAAAGTTTTGTAGGTTTTTATTATTCAAAATATTAATAAATACTTACATTTTTTGGTGTAATATGACAATTTTTAAGCGTTTAGGACACGAATAAAAAAAAGGTCAAGTAATAGGGAAGATGATTGATGAATAAAATAACGAAATAGTAATAAAAATATTACGTAAAAATATTAAACTTTTAGAGTCGCTTGTAGACCTCTTGGTTTTATATATTGCGTTTTATTAGTTTTAAGACCCTTCAAAGTTAGGTGGGCAAGTCCATTTAAAAAGTATAAAATTTATTAAAGTAACTATTACCTTTAATTAGTCTGTAAAATGTTTAGCAAATTTGTCTACAAAATCATTTTGATAAACACAATCCTTACTTTCCTTACTTATATTATAAATGCGTCTCTGTCTGTCTGTGTGTTACACAATCACACCTAAACTACTGATACGATTTGGATGAATTTTGGTACAGAGATAGTCTAGCCTGAGAAAGGACATAGGCTACTTTTTATTCCTGAAAATATCACCTTCCCGCGGGATAACGTCGTGTAGTACACGCGGGCGAAGCCGCGGGCGGAAGGCTAGTATTTAATATAGCTGCCGAACAAATTTCTTACGCATTGCATACAAACTACGAAAGCGCGGCGTTACAATTTCGTAGTCGTTATTTTTGGGCGAGTCCAATTGTGTGCATTTCAAACTGATATCTCGGGGAGTTTTCATGCTAGCAAAATAATTATTTTACCAATGTTTATACCTTTAAGAGATCATTGTAATACCTGAATAGAAAAATTGTCATCATGCCTATTGACGAAAGCGTGCGCATGACGTGCGGTTACGCGGACAGTAGGCCTAAGACAATTAACCCCGGGGTGGCTTACCACTTTGTTGCGACGCCCTCTTCCTTCAAACACCACCTACTCGCTATAGAATCGGTTATAAAATGTTCTCACAATTTCCAGGTTAATAATGCAACGCATCAAATGACACCAACGGACGCGGACAACCTGCCCCCGCCACCCGCCTTCCTATTGCAGCCCGAGAACGACACTAATGCAGGTTGGTTTCAGATCTATCAGTTCTAGTAAATAGATGTATGTTTTATATTGTTGGATCTTAACAACAGACATTGCTTTTAGGGCCTAATTACATTTATACAGCTCTATTCGCGTTCGCTGAACGATTTTGGTCACACTTATACAGCTGAACGCGGCGGAACAGCGCTGAACGCTATGTATTGCATTCGAATGATAAACCCCAAATTTGTCCTCATTTTATGCCCATTTGCCCGCGAAAGCTAAATAGACGCGGAAAGCTGAACGGATGCGTAGGTACTTATCACCATACAAAATCGTTGTTTTCTATGGACAGAAGCTGAATAGAGCTGAATAAGGCCTCATTTCCACCTGCAAGTAAGTCTCCTGCGATAAATGTGTAAACACGTGTTTACACTTGCAAGTTGCTATCGGACAGACTGTCGGACATTTATCGCAGAAGACTTACTTGCAGGTGGAAATGAGGCCTAAATGTTATTAGGCCCTTATGAAAGTGAAATATTCACATATTTAAAAACAAATGTAGTTTTATTTCTTAACTTAATCTGTAATGTTTAGATTATTAAGAGCATAGAATTTAGAGCATAAAGTTTCAGTTAATGTCAAGCGATACTTGTAGGCGGTTCTCACACTGAACACGCGCCCCGTAGCGGAGCGCAGAACTTCATACTGCGGTGTTGCGCTGCCTCACATGTTCAGTGTGTTGGACAAGGCGTGTTTTCTATACTATTGTGACGAATGAAACGAATTGTCTCCACCAAAGAGCTTAGACTAAATACTGAGGTAACTGGAGAGTGCAGTACTAACACTTTTTTGTGGCACTGTGGCTGTCTTCCGTCTCACCTACACTTTGAAAAAATACGTTTGGTCATATGAGACAACTGACAGCCACTACGTACTAAAGGTCAAATTTGCGGGGTACACTTTCTTATTCAGACTGAAAACTCCAGTTTCCTTGTACAAACTCCTTGGTCTCCACAGTCAATGTATATTTAAATTTAATTATTAAAACAGCAGTAAAAAACCAAAAAAAAATACATCAATATAAAAGCGTCCGTAGCAAAATGTTAACACTGTTATCGGTTTTGAGATTTAGCTTACCTGTAAATGGATACAGGTTTTCTTATTATTTACTATAAAACAGGAAACTGCATTATTCACATTTTGATTTATTAGACACAAATTGATGTTATTTACTTAAAAATTTTTGGTAGATTGACTATGTCAAACCGAATTAAATATTCAATGACAAAGAACGTGACATTCAAATTATTGCTCTTCAAAACAAACGCAGAGATTTGAGAGATAGTTTCTTATTTCATAAAGAAGGCTATAACGTAAAGGAGGTTGTAACGACAATGTTACACTAAATACTTACTTTTCTATACTTGGATATCCCGCGCTACATTGCGCTTCCCGACGGGGCGCAGAGCAGTGTGAGAACCGCCATAGGTTCATTCCATCCTTAAAGTCTATTAGATATAACAAATGTGACTTTCTACACAAAATATTTGATCATGGAATCAGAACAATACTTATTCTTCAGCTCACACAGGTATAAACGTGGCGGAGACAGTGAAACAGCTGACCGAGCTGAAGCACATGCCCGCCTCCCCCGGGCTCGTGCGCCGCAGCTTGCAGCAGATCCAGAACCAGAACCAAAACCAGAACCAGAACCAAAGCAACGCCAACACGCCGATGAGCACTTTCCACCAAAACAAGTACTCTTCGAACACCAGCCTCAACAGCACTGGCAACTTGAACCCTATTTACGGACAGACGGGACATCGCATCATGGCTTATGTTGAAAACTCTTTTTATGTGAGGAAGAACAGCTTGAATAGCTCCAACCAGGATCTGTTTAGAGACGGCAATATGGGTAAGTTTGTAATATGTAGATGATTCTCTCTCTTTAGATGCGAATACATAAACGTACGAATACGAACGAGTTCGTACGAATTAACGTACTTGTACGCACGACTAACTCGCACCCAGTCTGCGCGCCCCCATATAGCACTTGAAAGGTGATGATCATTCGTACATGTTCACACGAGTAAAAGTCGTGACATTATGCGTTCAAAGTGAGCGTATACTTATAAATATAATACAACTCTAATTTCATGATCTATTTTTTTATAAAATTAAGTTAGTAACTATGTAGTTGAATATTGCACACACCAACATGTATATTGACAAAATTTTAATGCAGCTTATTCTAGAAAATTAGACCCTATTTCTTGTGCAGAAGCAACATTTTGCTTTACTCGAATGAGCTGTCATATGACCCTAAATCGAATGAGCTGTCATAGGCTTCTAAATTTTACAATGAGTCACACCAATGATTTTTGTTATCAGCTTAAGTAAAAAATATGTAACTCGAGAAAAAAGAATCTGTTTTTATTTTTTTCCTATCTTCAAAAATGACTGAGATATTAAACGTTAAAGTACGGCCTCCGAGGAAAATTTTGGTGAACCAATGGCATTAACGTGTGACGTCACGTCGCACTTCCGTATACCTACATAGAATCCTTTGGCTATATAGTTGCGCTCTCACGATTTCGTAATAAATTTATTTATTTTTCTTATAGTCGATCAATGAAATGTTTAAGTTATTTTGTATTGAGCCCATGTGAAAAAACACCTTCAAATAATAAATTAAATCAACTTTCGTAATGGCGGGCGGGATTCTGTCAATACATATAGCAACCAAGAAACTTGTATAGCAACCGTCAAAACAAAATGTACTACAACCTTAACTGACTTGGTAGTTAAATATGCACCCTAAAAACTGACAGCCATTTCGATAATTTTATACTGCTAGTGGCGCCTCCACCACTGGGTCAGATAAGTTTGTGGGATAAATGTCTTTCGGTATCGACAGTAGGTGACAGTTTTAGAGTGCGCCTGCGCGCGGTCGAAATTGAATACTAATCATTTACCATAACCTTAGAACGAAGAAAATGTACTGTAACTAGCGTCAAAAACGCACGAGTTGCGCGAAGATTGCGCACAGACGAACTCTATGTAGGTACAGTTAGACGGGAATCACCCGCAACAGCCGCAAACGGAGATGTCAGTGCGACATGACGTCATCGCAATAGCGCGCAAGGAAAGCAAATTTTCAAAAGCTGGTGAAACTTTACAACGCTGTATCTTTGGAAATCCTGGCCAGATTTCGAGGAAACAAAAACTATTAGTACTTGAACGAATTTTTATAGTCATATTTTAATGTGTTGGTATGACTCATTACCCACTTTGTATTAAGATGTGTTAAAATTTGATTTCGTATAAATGTATCAACACAGGAAATGTGGGTTGCTCTGAATATGTATTTATAAAACAAACTATTTGATTGTTGCAACTTTTGTAAAAGATGTATTATTTTTTTTAAGAGTTACTTTACACGCTTTCTGGTTAAATCCTACTAATATTATAAATGTGAAAGTTTAGATGTTTGGATGTTTGTTACTCAATCACGCCAAAACGGCTGAACGGATTAGGCTGAAATTTGGGACACAGATACTTTGAAGCCTGGAGAGGAACATAGGCTACTTTTTATCCCGGAAAAATGTCACATTCCCGCGGGATAACGTCATGTAGTCCACGCGGGCGAAGCCGCGGGCGGAAAGCTAGTAATATATATTTTGTCCTAGGTGGTTCTCCCCACGGGTCGAGTCCTTCAACACCCAGTTATGGCGAAAACAATTCATTCTCTAGTTTTGGACCCCGCGTTTCCAATGATTCGCATTACGGACAGACAGGTATGTGTATTTATTATTGAATTGCAAATAACATATTACTTTGTAAGGATGGGAGCCGGGAGTGTAAAATAAACAAGTATATTGTTGCAGCTATGATTTAATACTGGCTTAAAATACAAGAGGATCAATAATATATTTGGTCACCCGAGTACATACTTACTACCTATACTTATACTATACACCACATGCCCATCGGCTAAAAAAGAAAAAAAATAAGTCAATATTTTTTTTATAATTAATTGGTAAAGTACATAATTGAGTATAATATGTAACATATATGTATGATGACGTCATCTTTTATAATATAATTCCTTACGACTAAAAATTACATAAATCTGAAATATATTTATATATCTATCTTATAAGGTCTAGTTCTATTCTTATGAATTAACATTTCCTTACCTTTATAATCTATTTTGAGATTAGGTTGACAATCTTCAATAACTTTGAAAGGTCCAATGTACAGAGGATCGAGTTTGTTTACATTCTGTTCGTTTCTAAGAAGTATCAGATCACCAACATTATATGTGATTGGGTTTGTATAGCTATCAAAACAAACTTTTCTTAACTCTTTACTTTTAATTAAATTTTGCCTTGCGTCATTTTGCGATTTTTGGAGTCTATATTTTAGCTGTTTTGGATAGTCGTAATGATTATATAACGGATCAATTTGGAATGATAAATTACTGGGTAAGTTACAAGGTTTGCCAAAAACGAGTTCATACGGTGTATATTTAGTTTCAGTGTGTACGGTCGTATTGTAACCAAAACACCAATAAGGTAACCAATTACTCCAATTTTGGGGTTCGTTATCTGTTTGAATTCGAAGGTATGAAATTAAATTTTTGTGACTGTTCTCTAAGCTACCTATAGACTGGTGGTGATATGCGGTGGATGTAATTTGCTTAATTTTGAGAATATCGCATACTTCCTTCATAACGGTAGAAACAAACTCTGTGCCTCGATCAGATATTATTTGACGAGGTATCCCGTATCTTAATATAAAATTATTAATAAATGTTGATGCTACTGAAATAGTATCCTTATTCCTAATAGCGTAAGCTTCAACATACTTACTTAAGTCACACTGTATTGTGAGTATATATGAATAATTATCACTATCCTTACTTAAGGGCCCTACTAAATCTAAGTAAATTCTATCAAAGGAGGAATATCCGGTATCCGTAAGAACCATGGGTTCTTTAATGTGTTTAAAATGTTTTTGTCGTAAACACTTGTCACAGCGATTAACAAAATCGGATACATCTTTTTCGAGTCCTGGCCAGAAAAATCGACGTTTTATATTATTTATCATGCGTCTTATGCCGGCGTGTCCGCTTGTCGGCAAAATATGATAATCATTCAATATCACGCGTTGTGTATCTTTATCGCTTATTCGTAAGACACCATTTAAAACATATAATAGGGGTCCGGACCAATTTTGGGTGTCATTTATCATACGAGTTAACTCTTTTATTTCTTCATAATTATTTTCATTCTTTATTATACACATGCTATTTATATTTAATTGTTTACACATTTCGCCCAGTTTCCTCACAAAGGCATCTCGTGCGCAATATGATCGGAAAGAGGGATTAATATAAATAATAAGCTTCTTCGAATTATAAGCGAATAAATTAGACTTTTCGGGTGTATTACTCTCTATATTTTTCCATTCTTCGTCACTCACAAATTTTAACTCCACGCAACCTTCTGGTTTTTTAAGTGCACCTAATACCTTCGGTTGATCAGACCGAGAGTCTAAGGTACTCTTATCGACCATAGGGTTGTCACTCTCATTTCTGTCATTTTGGTCATTCAACTTTTTACTCTGTTTCCGGGTCAAAACACACATCACCTTTTCGTTCATCTCTTTCAGCTCTTCACTTGTAATTCGGATGCGAGACAAAGCATCTGCAGCTGCATTGTCCGCCCCTTTTACGTACTCAATAGTATAATTATATTCTTCTAATAGTAATCTAAATTTTGTTAAGCGACTGGAAGGGTTTGTCATGTTAAATAGATAGATTAAGGGTTTGTGGTCGGTTCTTATTATAAATTTGCGGCCATACAAGTACGGCCTAAAATATTTAACAGACCATACTATAGAAAGTAGCTCCTTCTCGATAGTTGGGTACCTAATTTCAGCTTTATTTAAGTTACGACTTGCGAATGCTACAGGTTTATTATCGCTATTACTCAATACCGAACCGATTGCAAAACCAGACGCATCGGTTTGCAAAATAAAGGTGTTTTCGCTGTCGAAGTTTGGATATTGAAGTAACGGAGGCGAAATTAATGCTTTTTTAAGGGAAGAAAATGATTCTTGACATTCTGAGCTCCAATTAAATTCTACATTTTTGCGACAAAGTCTATTGAGAGCTAAAGCTTTTTCAGCGAAATTCGGAATAAATTTTCTATAAAAATTAGTAAATGCCACAAATCTTTTAGTTTCATCTGCATTTTTAGGGATCGGATAGTTTTGAACTACATTCGTTTTTTCTGGATCCGGTTTTATACCTTCAGTTGAAATAATATGACCTAAAAATTGCATTTCTTTCCTTAAAAAATCACACTTATTTGGATTTAATTTTAGATTAGTTCTTCGAAGTCTTGTTAAAATTTCAATTAAATTTTTATTATGCATATCCAAATTTCGACCAAAACATATTAAATTGTCTAAATAAATAAATAATTTGTCGTATGTTAACCCAGACATAGCGACTGTCATTAATCGAGAAAATGAACTTGGGCTAATTTTTAATCCCATAGGAAGACGTGTCATTTGGTATTGACCAGACGGGGTTGTGAATGCTGTGTACTTACGGCTCTCCGGACTTAAATTTGCTTGATAGTATGCCTGTGATAAATCTAATTGAGAAAAATACATTGCTCCTGACAGCGAATCTAAAATGTCAGTAATATTCGGCAAGGGAAATTTGTCGTCTAATATTCTGTCATTTAATTTACGGAAATCAATTACCAATCTCCATTTTTTTGAATTATCACTCGATTTTTTAGGTACTAATAGAATTGGGCTCGACCATTCACTTTTTGCCGGTTCAATTATATTATCCGAAAGTAATTTTTGAATTTGATTTTCAACTTCAGAACGCTGCGAGTATGGTAAGCGATATTGTTTTACATATACAGGTTCTGCGTTAGGTTTTAACTGTATTGATTGATCATATAAATTAGAAGTACTTAATTTATCATTAGGCAAATGAAATACGTCTGAAAATTTCGCGCAGATATTTTCGATTGACACACGTTCTTCCTTATTTAAATGACTTAAGTTCAGTTGGGAAAACAAATTACGCACTCTATCTCCGCTAACATCACTAGTCTCAAAATTACATAAATCATACTCTGATAGTTTTTGTACCTCCGGTCGAAAGTAATTAAGACTCACTTCCGTTTCGCGAGTGTTCAATAGTTGAATACAAATTTTACCATTTTTTGGCTTACTTATGCTGCCTGCCATAAACACTCCGTGACATAACTCTCCTGGCAAAACCACACACTCATCCTCATAGATAGTACTGTCGACAGAAAATATTTTTTCGCATCTCGGTGGAATTGTTATAAAACCTTTTTGACCTAAAGAACCCCTCATCATAGGGATTGTTATACGGTTATTACTGTTATAATTAAGCGATAAGGTATTATTTTCAAAGTCTAAAATAGCTTTATACTTGTGCAAAAAATCTCTACCTATTATTCCCTGCTGCATACATGGTAGGTAATCGATCACATAAAACTTGTGCTCGAATACCTGCCCATTTATGTTGAGCATAACATAAGCATACCCGATGGATTGTACTTTGCCCCCTATTCCTTTAATGTGGATGCGTTCCGTGTGCAGTGGAATGTTCCATCTCTGCACAGTTTCGTATTTCAAAGCTGACATCGATGCTCCAGAATCTACTAGAAAACTATATTTGGAATCTTCAAATAACAATTCCACTGAACTACTATAATCACATGCCAATATATAATTATTATCGAAAAAACTGCATGTTCTCATTTGTTGTTTCCGCCTTATTATCCGTGTTTGAATCAGATATCTCAGTCGATTCAAAATTATTTAAGTCTTGGTGTGTATTTTCGACGTAATTTAAATTATGACCGCGATGGAAATAACGACTTCTTCCGCCACGGTTAGTCCGTATTTGTCTATAATTATTGCCCCCGCGCGGTTGACTCGAAGTTCGGCCTCTTATCGACTGGTAATTAGAAAAATTCGCGTGGTTGTTCCCTCTCGAATATTGCGTATGTGATTGCGCTATAGGTCTAGAAAAATTACCCCTATCATTACCGCGGGAATGCCAACCAGAATTCGATCGTCCACGATATCCAAAATATACCGCAGGCTCCGTATTCTGGCGACTACATGACGCTTCTTCGTCCTTCGCGGCGCGTATTGTATCTTTTAGTGATGAATGATTTCGCGCTGATAAAATTTAACTAAGTTGTCGATTTCGCAAACCGTCGGTAAAGCTTTTAATGGCCAACTTCTCATTCAAAGGTCTTAATATTTTGTAGGCATCTTGATTTCCGTCAGCTTGCGATATCGTCAAGTTAACAAACAACTCTTCGATTTTTCTCCCGTAATTTTCCAAGGAATTTCCGTTTTGTCGCACCATCACTAACTCATTATGAATGGAAGTACTTGATTTCCTTGTAAGCAAATGATCGCGCATATCCTGAATTAATAATTCACAACTAGCATACGAATTAGATAATCGCAACTTAGCGCTCTCATTTAAACGTGTTTTCAAAACAAATTGTATAAGCATATTCTTACCTTCGTTATTCAGCGTAGAGCTATACAACTCTATAGCATCGATGAGATTTTTGGTGACACTCTCATCCCCGGTCATCACTGGGATCAGCGACACCGCAGTTTTAAAATCAAAACCAGCCATTTTGGTTTCACTTACGCTTACGACTGTACACTCTGAAATATTACTTTTGGAACAAAAAGATTCTATTTGCTCATATAATTCTTTTATTAAATCGCAAAATGACTGCAAGTCCGATAAAACTTGACTACCTATTTGTTTCTTCTCTATTTGTGCTAAAACTATTATCATACATTCTTCGAAACGTTCACGTAATTGAATAGCCTCCTTTAATCTCTGTTCCAAAACATTCTTAGTCCTCTTTGGATAACTTAATTTTACTAAATTATCTTTTATATTTTGAAGTTTAGCACAAATATCTTTTATCTCATCAGCCATCAAATAATTCAATAAAACACATAAAAAAAAAATTATCAATCCTAACTTAAGTACAAAAAAAGTATTATGTACGAATACATTTGTTATAGTATTATTTCACTTTTTTTTTTAGTACACATTTTACAATTATTAATATGATTACTTACTTGTTATTTTATTCGATTTTATTAAACTTCTTGTATTATTTTTAAATAGGCATAGACAGAAAAAATACCTATCTCAAAAGTAAAAAAAAAATGTTCATAATAGGTAGGTAAAGTTCAAAATACGCCACGCATAATACGAAATGTTTGAAGTTAAATGTACGTTTTTAGCACTTTAAACACTTTTCCACTTTATAATTGCCTCTTACGCACTATTATTACTTGCACTCACTTTTTTCTGGAACTGTGCGGTGCTGACACTCGTAGCAAACACGGGCCTCCTGGACCGGTCGTCGAAAAGAACGCCTTAGGGATTGCGCCATTACCTCATTACGGATCCATCCACGGTGGCACCTTTTATACAGCATATATAGTCCCAAAAATCCCGCAATAGCTACCATAGTGCAAATGAGCACTAGAACAATGCTGATATTGGACAAGTGATATTCCTGGCTGTTGGAGCCAAGGGCATCTTGGTTCAAGAAAACTTGGTCCTTTTCTATATTAGACCGACACATTTTGAGTTTTAATAAAAGAGAACCACAAAAAATAAATAATAATCCGTGACTCGCGCGGCCGAACTCCGGCAACCCGCCTCGGATGGCAGGGTCGCCATGTAAGGATGGGAGCCGGGAGTGTAAAATAAACAAGTATATTGTTGCAGCTATGATTTAATACTGGCTTAAAATACAAGAGGATCAATAATATATTTGGTCACCCGAGTACATACTTACTACCTATACTTATACTATACACCACAACTTTGAATCTTTGTATAACTCGATATCAACAATTTTTTGTGATGTGAATCCAATATAAATATAATTTTTGGAGAGAAATAACGAGACGACTTCAAAGAAAGAATTGTAGAGCGATGACTATATTTTTCTTGAGTTTCTCAACAAGTACTAAAACAACTTATTCTGGTCATAGTTAAATTTCAATCAAGACTTAATTTCCCGACGAATCTCGAGGCCTTGCCAGCTAAAAATCGTGGCTTTCCTTTTTTGTATTCTCCAAATTTGAGTCATTTACAATAAGAGTTTTTTTACAAGCTTTTTATTAACTTGCCATGTTAGTTAGTGGAGGACAAATCTTGCAAGCTAAACTTGACCCACTTCCGAGTGTCCGATGGAGCAAAAATTTTGTATACTGGTTTGGTTTAGATGACAATTCTTCTTCTTTGCGTGTCAGTGGTTCTCTATATATATCTCTAGATGACAATACAATATTAAAGTACAGTCAGCAAAAATGCTTGCCATAAAAATGAAATTTTTACTCTAAACTTATTAAAGATACTTTATGTTAATAATTACCGAATTAGATCACTCCAGCTATGATCATACTCGAACAGGCTACAAGCTCCAGCAAGAGAAGAAGTACGGCCAGAGCAACAGTATATACGCGCAGCCTGGGTTGGCGGGCGTGTTGGCCGCTCGCCGCGAGCCGCTGAGCCCGCTCGCCGCGCGCCGGGACAGCGCCGCGCGCGCGCACAGCGCCGACCGCAATCAGGAACGTGAGTAGAATGGAAAATGAAGTATTTTAAAAAAAATGGAAAATGAATTTTCAATAATCATTTTTCAATAATAAAAATTGCATTGTAAATGCAAAAAAAAGAAAAATTAAAATAACGTGACCGGCGTTATTTTAATTTTTAGTTTTTTTTTGCTCACGTTTCGTGAGTGTACTGCCTGCACTGTACTCTACTCGTGGAGTACACACAACAACAGTATACAGGGCGTCCCAAAACTATGCCACATGGAGGGAAAGTACCTTAAATACTGAAGATATAACATTTTACTGAAAGGAGACTTCATTTTTATTTCAAAAAGAAAACTAACTGCATTCATAGTATTTTGAATAATTGAATGCAGTTCGTTTTCTTTTTAAAATTAAAATGAAGTCTCCTTTCAGTAAAATTTTATATCTTCAGTATTTAAGGTACTTTCCCTCCATGTGGCATAGTTTTGGGACGCCCTGTATACGCGCAGCCGTCGTTGGCGGGCGTGTTGGCCGCTCGCCGCTAGACTCGTACTGTGCTCTATTCAAAAAGTACGGCCAAATCAACAACATATTGCAATGCAACGTGAATGTACTTCCAATGAAATAGACTATTTTCAAAATTGACTTTTTGCGAAGTGATTGATTGGCGAACTGGATGAATCTTATCGAAAATATCTGTGAAAATATGACATAACTATAATAATATATTCAAAACATGATCGACTTTGATCTAGCGCAAAGTTAGCGAAACATAGTGAAAATTAATTTCTGTATATTTCAATTTTGAAAAATATCTGGTTTAGAAAACGTTTGTGTAAAGAACATCAATATCATATTTGTACAAAATTATAAAACTTTGACTTTATTTTGCTATCGGATTTTTGTCGATCGTCTTTGTCTTTTGTCGAATTTTCATGTGTGTTAAACACGTCGGTCGAGTTTGATAGGTCAAACTAGCATTTACACTAGGGTGCAAAGTAAGCGAAACATGGAGAAAATTAATTTCTGTGTATTTAAATTTTGAAAAATCTGGTATAGAAAACTTTTTGTGAAGAAAAGCAATAGGTAGCATATTTGTACCGAACCTTAAAGTTTAAGTGTTCATATAAAACTTTCACTTTGTTTTTATTTTTTTTTCTTTTGTCGATTTTCATGTGTTCAACATTTCAAGCCAAAATGCAGTAAATTCAATGTATATCCCAACAGAGAGCAGCCTCATTGCCAGCTTGAGTGCTAAACTGGCGCCGCAGTTATCGCCGCGGACGGCGAGGCGAGCCATCTCTACTATCACTGCGGCCGACCCGCCACCTAAGGCTAAGGGTAAGTTGGGTATTACATACAGGGTCCTGCAAAAATAGTGCATACAATTTTAAGGGGTTAATGTACTCATGTATACAAATAACTTTCACAATGGGACCAAAGTTGAAATCGCAAATCAAAAATCAGCTATCCCACATTTTGATCTATTCGATTTTAAATTTTATGTTTTTTTTGTGATTTCAATGTTGGTACTATATTAAAAGTTGTTTGTATGCATGAGTACATTGATTCCTTAAAATTATGGGCACTATTTTTGTAGGACTAGGGTCCTACAAAAATATAGGCCTTGTACAGTCAGCGTCGAAATGATCTGAGCGTTCAAACCTACCAAAAATATCTGAACACTTTCATTTTGGTTCAGGCTGGCGCTGCGTGTAAAAGTCCTATAGTCTGTTTTTTAACAAACGAGTACCTACTGAGTATATGTCTTTCGCACATTTCCCATATTGACAGAGTGAGATGGGTAATGACTCATCTCACTCAGAGCCAGCCTGAGCCAAAATGAAAGTCTTCTCATCTCAATCGAACCACTGCGTGCATCCTAAAACCTGTACAACGCCGCCAGGGAGCGCTTGCGTCACGTCACACAGGTCAACAGTACGGACTCACGACTCCAAAACGTCCGTACTCACGACCCGAGCCGACATACTAATAAAAAATATCTTACAATTTCTTACAATCACATCAATTATCTAGCTCATAAGTAGTTATCATTAAGAAACTGAGCTATGGAAACTAGATAACGGATAAATATATACGTATATACTTTTTTTTTGTAAATACATATAGGTGCAGAAGGCAGGTATCATACCCCTGCGCCAAATCGGTCGTCAAAATATTTATTATATTGAATGTTTGTGTGTATCCCAATAGGTGGGCTACCGTCGGCCGTACAGCCGGCCTTCCTAGACAAGCTGTCGGCCACCATACAGCAGCAGCGCCGCCAGTTGGACTCGCCGCGCGCCGCCACTGTGCGCGACATGATCAACGCGCATGCGCAGGTATGACATGTGATAGCGACATCGTCGTATGTTTGTGTGTATCACAATAGGTGGGCTACCGTCGGCCGTACAGCCGGCCTTCCTAGACAAGCTGTCGGCCACCATACAGCAGCAGCGCCGCCAGTTGGACTCGCCGCGCGCCGCCACTGTGCGCGACATGATCAACGCGCATGCGCAGGTATGACATGTGATAGCGACATCGTCGTATGTTTGTGTGTATCACAATAGGTGGGCTACCGTCGGCCGTACAGCCGGCCTTCCTAGACAAGCTGTCGGCCACCATACAGCAGCAGCGCCGCCAGTTGGACTCGCCGCGCGCCGCCACTGTGCGCGACATGATCAACGCGCATGCGCAGGTATGACATGTGATAGCGACATCGTCGTATGTTTGTGTGTATCACAATAGGTGGGCTACCGTCGGCCGTACAGCCGGCCTTCCTAGACAAGCTGTCGGCCACCATACAGCAGCAGCGCCGCCAGTTGGACTCGCCGCGCGCCGCCACTGTGCGCGACATGATCAACGCGCATGCGCAGGTATGACATGTGATAGCGACATCGTCGTATGTTTGTGTGTATCACAATAGGTGGGCTACCGTCGGCCGTACAGCCGGCCTTCCTAGACAAGCTGTCGGCCACCATACAGCAGCAGCGCCGCCAGTTGGACTCGCCGCGCGCCGCCACTGTGCGCGACATGATCAACGCGCATGCGCAGGTATGACATGTGATAGCGACATCGTCGTATGTTTGTGTGTATCACAATAGGTGGGCTACCGTCGGCCGTACAGCCGGCCTTCCTAGACAAGCTGTCGGCCACCATACAGCAGCAGCGCCGCCAGTTGGACTCGCCGCGCGCCGCCACTGTGCGCGACATGATCAACGCGCATGCGCAGGTATGACATGTGATAGCGACATCGTCGTATGTTTGTGTGTATCACAATAGGTGGGCTACCGTCGGCCGTACAGCCGGCCTTCCTAGACAAGCTGTCGGCCACCATACAGCAGCAGCGCCGCCAGTTGGACTCGCCGCGCGCCGCCACTGTGCGCGACATGATCAACGCGCATGCGCAGGTATGACATGTGATAGCGACATCGTCGTATGTTTGTGTGTATCACAATAGGTGGGCTACCGTCGGCCGTACAGCCGGCCTTCCTAGACAAGCTGTCGGCCACCATACAGCAGCAGCGCCGCCAGTTGGACTCGCCGCGCGCCGCCACTGTGCGCGACATGATCAACGCGCATGCGCAGGTATGATACGTGATATATCGACATCGTCGTCATAAGAAGCTGTATGCAGGCGCGGATCCAGAATTAAGTTAGTAGGGGGGAGATTTTAGTTCATTAAATAAAAAAGTAAGTAAAAATGTAAGACATGGGGGGAGGCACAGCCGTCTCTATCGTCTTCTACAAGCCATGCTATGATACGGAACGGCAACATTGCTGTGAACCGATTTACTCCTCTGAGTACTAAATCCTATGGAGGTGGCATACCTACGGAAAGTGAGGTGTAACTAAGTCACATTGTAAGAAAATCTTGGAATTCAATTTTAAACTACTTCTAATTGTCGTATTAATCGGTCCAGCCGTTTCAGAGATTAACCAGAACAAACAGACAGACAGACAAAAATTGTAAAACATGTCATTTTGGTATATGTACCGTATATTTAATCATATGCACGTCGTAAAAAGCGGTTATTTAATGTTACAAACAGACACTCCAATTTTATTTATTTGTATAGATGTATAGAAGATATGCCATATCCATAGGATGCAGTACTCGAGGTTTACTCGCTGTTTACCTGTCAAACGGTGCAAACGGTGTCAAATCGGTTCACTTAAAACTACGTTGCCAACTTTATGCGCATGGCTTGTAGAAGACGATAGAGATGGCTGTGGGGGAGGGGATAGATCCGCGCCTGCTGGGTCATAGACCGTCCCAAGGTGGCTCGGTCCAGTGGTGTGATTCTCTAAGTTTCACAGTCACATCATCGTTCGCTGTGATTCTTTTTGTCAAAATTCATAATAAACAAGTGAAAGTCAAGCCAAAACGAACGTCGAGTTTGTTGTTTGAATCTTAGTGAATCGCACAACTGCAGTGCCCGCACCCAGCGGCGCATCGCGACCCTAAGATCGTCGACATGATAAAACAGCCATTTTATTTTCCCACCATACACAAGAAGAAGGGGTAAAGGCGAAATTAGACGGTTCATTTTTGCTTTCATTTTCAACGCTTCATCGATAAAAGACCGAAAATTGATTGTCTAAATTGTCGTTCATCGGAGTGTGCCTTCGCGATGAAAGCTTGCGGCTCCCGATTGTTTTCACTAGAATCGTTCTTCATTCATCATTCACAATTCATTGCAGAAATTAATCACTTTTGATGAACCGTTTAATTTTGTCTTAAGTAGGTACCTAGTAAGACACTTTGCCCTTTGTACGATTTTGAATTTCTTTACGTTGCCATAGCGACGTGCCTTTTATCGAGGTATATTTTTTTTGTACTAAAGGCGTAAGATGTACTTTTTGACCTTCTTCTTGTGTTCTGTAGTGGGGAAAAGTCCCTAAAAGTCTATCGGGGCACAGACCACCAGAGAGTGTTAAGATTGCTAATATTAAATTAAATTTTTTCTTCGCATTATCTCATCTTGACTAATATAAATTTAGGAGTACTCAAAAATGAAAAAGAAAAAAAAATATTCCGACAGCTACTAGATAGCATATCAATAAAACCCTGGCTTCTGAATTTAAGTAAATTTGTGTCTAAGAAGCCAGTTTCTTTTTAAGATGATAAGACTCATCAGGTATTGTTGGATAAATGCAACCTATAATAGGTACTAATTAAATCATATTTATTTAGTGACATTATCAATTTCAGTATTTAGAATTTAACAGTTTTAACAGTCATATTGTTTATTATGTATGTTTATGTACCAGTATCAACTAATTATATTAACTGAGATGTTATGTTGGTTCAGAGGTGGCAGATTGAGACCAAAAGGGCAATGACAGTAAGATCCCTAATCAACGCCAATGCGCAGGTATTATCCAAATTAAAAATGTTCAAGACACCTGCCAAATAAACTATCGCTTAGCCAAACTATGGCACTTTCCATGCAAAAATAAGCTTTATTATGTACATGATAAAGTATAAATTATGGGATAAATAGCACGGTGGTTGGTATTTTATTCAAGCTTCTTTCACGCATTAACACTGCTCATTAATGTATAGTATTGTTTTTATATATGTACCTACTATATTAACAGGATAATTTTATAAGCATAGAATAGCTATTCCCTAGCTATTGTTATTAATACTAGTGACGTGAATGGCTCTGAATAACTGTTTCAAGCTTGTCATTTGTTTATTGGAAATATCATATTAAAATAATATAAGATGCGCAAAACTTTTTACTATTTCTGAAACTACTTTTTAACTTGTTTGAAAAATATTCAATAAAAATTAAAAAATAAAAATTATTAAAAAAAAAATAATAGCTATTTAATATCTTTTGAATGCTGCAGTTATGCTTGTCTGCATACCAAACGTATTTCACGCATGCACGCACTAAATAAAAGGAATCTATTTGTATACAATACTTCAGCAAATGCTATTTATTTTATACTGTACGACGTTTGACGTGATCTTTAAATGTATAATGTTTTATCTTATTTCTCTTATAGATATTGTAAATATATGCTCGGAGAGTTTTTAACCAATTTAATTAACTTAGACTTAGATATTTTTTGAAAACAATATCTTAATACTCATTTAGGAACGATTTTGTGTATGCAATAGTAACTCAAATATCTATCATTCCGGGACAATAAACTAGAACCTCAAAAAAGAATTGCAATAAAGGCCTGCGCAGACGAGGAACTATTTTGTCCGTAGAATAATCCTAAAAGTGGTAACTTTCTTCTCGAACTCATGCATACAACGTGCATTCCCTTCGTAAAGATCTAGCAAAGAGTCGGGAGGAGTTTCTAAAGCTTCATGAGCAGAATAACCTTCGTTTGCGTTGAGTTCGCAGCGAAGGGTACCACTTTTAGGCTATATCAGCGGACAAAAATACCTCGCATGTCTTGCGGCCTGAATTAATTACCTATCCACAGATAGGGATGGGTGATCCAGATCCAGATTAGTTGCTATGCAACGCTTGATATTAACATAGAAATAACGACAGTTGCCAGGGTGTTGCTAGGTGTTGCCTAGCAACTATCTGGATCGCACCTATCCCTATCTGTGGATATGTTATTAATTCTGGCTATTAATGGGCACTATTTCTGTGGTAATAAGGTTATATTTCACATTGCAGCCTGATCCACGCGTGTGCCACACTTCGCTGATGGAACAGATCAAGCGCGGCGCGACGCTGCGACGAAACAAGCATTGCAACGACCGATCCGCCCCTAAGATACGTTAGACGACAACCTGGTATTCATTACTACGTTCTTTTGTAGCTGTAACCAATGTTAATTCGATGTAGTGTAGTAAGTTACATTGTCAAATGTTTAGTTTACTCGAATAAAGGATGGTTTGTGTCGCACCAAATCTACGGGATTAGCATAAGATGCTGCGTTGAAACAAACACTGCAACTACCGATCCGCCCCTAAGGTACAATGAACAAAACCACCAGATATACACTTATAAAACTTTATCGCTTGCGTGGACAAGAAGGGCTGCCCATTCTTAGCCCCGCCCCATTTGTTTTTTCTACCAACGAAGATTCAATAACATGCGTTGTCTGGGATTTTACAAAAGTTGGCATTGTTTTTTGTTTAAAATTTTATTGCTTTGGGCACTCACTACCGTTACCCATCTGTTGTTGTTTTATCCCATTTAACGCCCATTCTAAAGAGACGACAATGCTCCTTTCGTACTTTTGAAAGTATTAGATCCCAGGTAGCTGCTGGTCAACCCAAATGACCTTTTGTTGACCTTAAAAACATTATAAAAATATTATTTGTGTTTCATTTGGTTGAGCTGCCCATCTGTGACACTATTGGTGGATTTACCAGAGTGCAGTCCGTTGTAAAAGGTCTTTAGTGCAGTATACTCAAACTGGCGTTGAGCCTTACGGTGTATACCTGGTGGTATTGTTGAATGTACGTTAGGTGACAACCTGGTATTAACTGCTAAGTTTTTTTGTAGCTGTAACCAATATTACTTCGCTGTATTATAGTACGTTACATTGTCAAATGTTTAGTTTACCCGAATAAAGGATGATTTGTGTCGCACCGAACCTACGGGATTAGCACAAGATGCTGCGTTGAAACAAACACTGCAACTACCGATCCGCCCCTTAGATACGTTAGATGACAACCTGGTATTCACTACTAAGCTCTTTTGTAGCTGTAACCATTATTGTGGGACCACGGGGTAGTAAGTATAGTTACTTTGTTAAAAGTTTAGTTTAACCCGATTAAAGGATGAATTTTGTCTCAGCGAGCCATCTACACGGGACTAGCACAAGGCCAGAAGCCTTCATATTGCTTTCTGTATGTCAGTTTACATAATTGGCTCTTATTGACAGTCTACCTTCGATCAACAATAGTACTAGATGAAGGCTCACGAACTAAATCAAAACTTTCTATGGCACCTTTAACCGGAAAAATAAGTAAATAATGATACGACCTTATGTCATAAATGACAGGAACTACTTATAAATACGCTCAATTGTGCGTATATCGCTCGGCCATGTTTGTCACTCCAACTATGTATCTAGACCTAGGTGTTATTGTTGATCGGAGCAGTCAACGAAGTAATTTGCATTGCCGCAGTGATGGATGTAGTGTAGCTATGCTGAAAACCACATTTTTTTACGATTGTATAGGTCTTGCTCAATTAGCTAAGCGTCCACAGGTCGGCATTGTAAGCATCGGACGCAACGCATCAAACGGATCGTAGTATTCTTTGTATAGAGAGTCGTACAAGTGCGTCCTCTGATCCGCACTGTACGGATTGCTGATCGGCAATCTGACGGTGGAAGCGCACTACTCCCGGAATCCTCAATCACTGAGGAGCTGGCTATCTTACCCCCAACTGCCGGAAGACAATAATGCTGAAAACATCATTGTTATGGCGACAGACTTAGATACGATGGTGGTAGCTAGCCAGGCGGACTAAGAACAAGTCCTACCACCAACCAAACCGAATACAATAAGTACCCCCACTGGGGTTTGAATCCGGGACCTCTTGGTCTGAAATCGGTTGTGTGAACCACTAGACCACAGAGGCGGTTGCCGTGCATACACTAAGAAAATCCGAATGAATTGGCATCGGGAATCCGAATGCTGGTACTTGCGTCGGCAAATCCGATCGCTGCCAAAAATTAATCCGTTTGATGCGTTGCGTCCGTTGCTTACGATGCCGACCTGTGGACGCTTAGCTAAGTGTACAATCTTCACTTCTGACCATTTAAGGTTCGGTGCAGACAAGAGTCATCCTTTACGGTTGACCAATGAAAATGGATTATCATCATCCCGAAGTTTTAGACTAGATCCAGCAGACTACAAGTTTTTATACGAGCTTAAATGAACTTTATTGCAATTCAAACCGAACATATTGCACAACAAGACCCTTCAATCATTTATTTGCCTTTTGCCCAAGAAGGTGCAATGTATGATATATTTTTGACACGTGCGTATTTGTTATAGCAAAGTAGGTAGCATATTTGTGCGAATCATAACTTCACTACCACTTCTGCCAACGTCACCTACTTGCGTCAGCATTAATGCTTACTAAGTTGATCAAACCATTCACGTTTGGTGGTACCATGTGTCATCAATTAGTAATATAATGTAAAAGTCGGATCTATAATTTCACCAACATTCATGACTATGAGATATATTTTTGTGACATTTATCGAAAATATTAGTCACTAACCAATTCCACTGCCTTCTTTTTCTATAAAAACAAACTCATTACACGATAGATAGATGATTATGCGTATTATCACAAAATTTTTGTGAAGCATACCGGTACGATTGATCTGTACGATCCGTCGCTTCTGACCGATCGAAACGACGAATCGACAGTGTATGTCAAAATCGTGAACGATTTACTTAATTAAAGACACTATCGCTTGATTTTAGTTCTATTTAAGAGACGACTTCTAAGTCAAGTTTCAAGTGAGTGAAACTTTGTTATTTTTCTATAAAATAACAAAAGAATATCTGTATCGCAGAACAGTTGAAGTATAAAAATACAAACAAAATAGGAAACATTTATAATAATAGCTTTTGGTAAATGAATGTTTGCTATGTTCGTTTTCCATGCAGGACAATGTATGTATGTTGTTTTCTTATTAGTTCATAAAACCAAATACGTCAATGTGTTCCCTATTAAATTGTTTACATTCAGTTTAAATAACAAACCTTTTTCCCGTGAGAAATAATTATATTTATTCTAATGAACTAGTGTAAAAGTTTATTTTGAATATGGTTTGACTATGAGCTATATAACGCGTCATGTTGTTAAAGTTTAATATCAAACAGCTTAAAGCTCCCAGTACTTATAAAAGAATTTTAATACCTTTTATACACGGTAGTTTTTTTATTACCCCGGATAATTTTAGGGATTATTCTACTCATGAAAACAAACAACTTTTATTATGAGACCAAGACTGAAATCGCGATAAAAAAATCTGCTGTTCCATTCAAAAGTGCAAACATATTTAATCAAAATGTATGGAACAGCTGATTTCTTTTCGCGATTTCAGTGTTGGTCCAATAATAAAAGTTGTTTGCTTTCATGAGTAGAATAATCACTAAAATTATCCGGGGTGATAAAAAATTACTGTGTATTTTAAAGCAATTAATTATCCCAATATTCCACGTAAGTTTCGAGGTGCTGGTTTACCTTAATTTGATGTGGTTTTTATAGAGAAATAACGAAATAACGAATCAGTAATGTCAGAATAAGGTTAATACTAAACTTAACAACAATTTATATCGTGTATCGAAACTAAACCTTATTACATGCACGTAAGGTTGTAAATGTTATCAATTATTACGGAACTTGAAAAGAGAGACTCTAAAAAACTTAATATTTATTTAATTGCTTTATTTATTTATTATTTATTTATACAAATGATTTTTAAGCCTGAAAACCTTGCATATTCTTTACATATACAATGATACTTCTCACTGTGAGACTTATCCGAGTTCTACGATTTAATTAAGCATAAAACGTATGCTTATCATATTATGTGTATGTACTGGTTGGATTGGATTTAGGAAATATCTTATGTAATATCTGTCCCTGATTCACAACCGTCCGCTTCGGTTAGGGTATCGGATTCGTTTTTTTTTACTTTGTCTATACTGAGGTGAGTGACAGTGACAGAGCATACATTCCGCTGTCAGGAACGTTTCCGACGGTTTGTGAATAAGAGATGGAGTGGATGTCATTAATTTTCGATTCATAAAGTAGCTCATCAAGCTTATCTTACCCGTGAAGGGTTTTGGACAATATCTTGTACTATTTGTCATTAATGTTTAAGGTGTTGTATGTTCGGCTGTTTCAGACTTATCTATTGTACGAAGTCCGCTTTGCTCAACATTTGTGTACCAATCCCTTTCATATATGTGTAAGATTGTTAAGTCTTGAAAGAAATAATCTCTAAACATATCCTCTAATTGTTTCTATTTAAAGTATTTGCATGTTTTCATTGTAGTATAGAAAGTCTTAAACAAGCCGACTTGAAATAGCAAATAGGTGTAACTGTATTTGATGGTTAATCGATGCTTCAAACACTTGGAAACAGCAAACTATTAAGACTTTAAAATATAATCCAAAGGAATATAAATATGCGTATATTTCGATGACTTTGAAATATGATTTTAATCGTGATTCTGTGAAACCTCATTGACAAGTTTAAAAATACCCTCTATTCGCCGTAGAATTTGAAGAGTTGTAGGTTCTGATTGCTTATGCGAGTGTTTTGTATCTTTCCAAATCTCGGTAGCTAGCTAAAATACATAATAATAATATCAGAACACATATCTCATACTAAATGCAATCTTGTGATTCACTTTTGGACGTGTGTAAATTTGTGAGTGTCAAAGAGTATAATAATATAATTATATGGATAAATGTTTCAACGTGTGTTACGGCCATTTATAGGCCACTTCTGAATAGTATAAATCTTTGATGCTCACCATGTATAACAATGTTTTTTAAAGCTATATTTATATTATACATACACATTGTCATCAAATGTTTATATGAATATATATTTTAATAGCATACTTTATAGCATTTTATAGAATATCACTTCCTTTCTTTTGTAAGTGTGTTTGTAGTGTTTTAAGTAAGTAGTTTAAAGATATCGAAAAATCTGAGGCTAATATTTAGTTAATATTTTTTTAATCAATGGCAAGCTAAAGTAACGTAGAATATAATCGGTAACGTGTAGATAAATGCTCGTTTCTGTACATGATAGCGTTTTACTGCTTTGTCTATGTCGATTTGTGCTACTTTTATTTTTAATTTTATTAAAACTACTAAATAGCATGTTTTTAAATTTATATTTTGTAATTTATATCTTGTTTTATTCTTGTGCGTGTTTTTTAATAACGAGCGGTACTGATAGTTTAAAATAATCAAATAGTTTAAGTGTGTTTATAAATTAATAACTAGTGTTGTAGGGTAGATGTTGTCGACATATCTGATTATCGATACTTGTATGATGAACGTCCAATGTCCATTGTTGTCGCTAAATATAATCATGCTTAGGTGTTATGGAAATTATTACCCTCACAATTAATCTTTAAAACAATTTAAAAGCAAATAGAAATTTAAATCTGCAGTTAAAAGCTTCATAAATCGTTTTTTATTTAGTTATTTCATTCAAAATAACTGTCAGCCTAATAAAAATCCGATCTGTTTGTGGTTGCTATATTGTTCTAAGAGAGATTGCGTATGTAATTGATTAATGGTGGAAAATAAATGAATATTATGTCCCTATCCGTTGTTTAATTTCCAACAGCCATCATACTGATTTACTAATGAACGTATGCACGTTGAACCACGTGATTTCATGATAATTCTTGCTCAGCTGGCCGTCCCAAGTGAATCGTGTTAGTTAGCTATTGCCTTATTTGGTAGTATTATAGGTGCCTACCTACAGAACGATGATATCACTGTCGTTGATGATCTACGTCACCGCAAGATATGATGAGCTGATTTGAACGATGAAAGGAAGAAAATAAATTGAAGCTATATTATTATTGAAAACTAAATAGGTATTAGAAAAAATCGACGTCTCACAGCTAGCTCCGATGGAACTTGAACCACCTTTCACTGTCCGGGCGAATGCTCTGACCACTGAGCTGTTATCTTAGCTGTTAGCGGAGTCGTTATTTTAGTATTAAACGACTATGTAGCTCAGTGGTCGGGTTCGAGTCCCATCGGAGCTAGTTGTGAGACGGGTCGGTTTTTCTAATATTTCATTTTCATTAATAAAAATTACATTGTAAATGCAAAAAAGTAGAAGTAATTACTTAGCAATATTATTCACCAAGCTGCATTATTATAATAGAAATTAATTTATAATTTACTAGCTGACCCGGCAAACGTTGTTTTGCCATATAATTTTTATTGGACACAAATTTCGTATCACCGACTACATTGCCTGCCACAAATGTCACTTATTAAAAAATTGCCAATCCAAAGCGGCAAAAACGACAGTGATTTGATTACATACTCTTTAACATACCTACTCTTTGGAAGCGGCTATGAAACAAATGACAGTTGTGTAAAGTAAAACGACAGTTTAACGATTTTCTCTACAAAATTGCCATTTTTATTTTATAATTTTCGTAGTATAGTAGCCTATGTTACTCTCCAGCTCTCAAATTATCCCCATACCGAAAATTTCGTCGATCCGTTGCTCCGTTTTGACGTGAAAGACGGAAAAACAAACAAACAAACAGACTTTCACATTTATAATATTAGTATGGATGATTTACCTGTCCACGGAGCGTCGTCCGGTACGCGGTCGCCATTCGAGAACCTTTCCGCCCCAACGGCCATCGGTTCTCCGCGCTATGGTGTCGGTCCCGCCCACTGCTACTTCAATGATGCAATGTAAAAGACCACGCCTCATTTCCATAGGTCATTACTGGGAACACACACTGGTCAAAGACTTTCGTCTTGAGACATTGAGGTATTTCCGTGGGCAGGACCCCTACAAGGTGGACCGACGATCTGGTCAAGGTCGCGGGAAGCCGCTGGATGCGGGCAACGCAGGACCGATCGTTGTGGAGATCCTTGGGGGAGGCCTATCCCCAGCAGTGGGCGTCGTTCGGCTGACATGATGTACCTGTACCTAGATACAGCGTAAATTAGGAAATTTCCTGTAAATTACGAGGGCCTCGAGACTGATAATATTAACGTATGAACTTACCTATATGGGTAATCGTGTCGCAATGGTATTTCGAAACTATTAATAAGTTGACTATTAACTATTAACTAGTTGACTTAATTCTTGTTACTAAAACAGAAAATAAGATCTGTATTTACGTCAGAATATCGAACTTATACGTACTTAAACTATTTATGTCATTTTATTTTATTATAACAAGAAATGTGAATGCAGAGATACCTACATAGATTGGAAAATCCAAATGTGCACGCCTCATATAACGCTCATTCAAAATAAGACCAGTGTGTGTGACCACGGGTCCGAAGGGGTGCTTTACAGGGTGCCAGCTAAGTTATTTTTGATTTTTGAGAAACGACACTGAATTAGATAGGTAAGGTAGTAATTTTCAATAGGAAACTAGCCTCAGCCTTCATCGCACCTGATGTTAAGTGATGATAAGGCTGAAGGTGGATGTGTTTATAAAAGGGTTGTTCCTCATATTTATGTACCTACATAGGTACCCACATGGTAGGTACACCTACCTACTTATACAGACTTTAGACGACCGATTTGGCGCAGGGTTAGGCTACCTGCCTTCTGCGCCAGAGGTCTCGGGTTCGATTCCCGAACAAGACAAATATTTGTGTGCATGAACATGTCTATTTGTCTTTTTCTGGGTGTTTTCTATGTATATTAAGTATGTATTTACAAACAAAAAGTATTTAAGTATATATTTATCCGTTATCAAGTTTTCCATGATACAGTTTCATAATGAAATTAACATGGGCTTAGATAATTGGTGTGAATGTAAGAAGTTATTTATTTATTTTATTATACAGGGTTATTTTGAAACCACTGGCCAAATTTTTAAGTTCGACTTGGAATCGGTAAGTGAACATCTTTCTCCTAGGAATCCTCCTTCGAATGGGTCGAAATAAGACAAAAATTTTTAGACTTCCCATACTAAATCGACCACGTGATCAGTATGATTTGTATGAAAAGTAAAAAAAAATATTCATATTTCGACCCATGTTTCTAGGACAAAAAAGTAGGTAAAGTTGAAAAGTTGTTCACTTTACCGTTTCTGAGTCGAACTTAAAAATTTGGCAAGTGGATTCAAAATAACCCTGTATTATTGCAGTGAACGAATTATCATTGTATTAGTGCATCAAGGGCAGTACCTCCAAATTATCGAAATCAACCTATTTTTCATTCAAAAGTAAACTATCAAATATTCTTTATTAAGAGCAGATAAAAATATAATGTTGAAGTTTGATAAACGATCTTGATTATTTTGTGGCTAGAAACACGATATTCGTATCGTAACTCGACAATAAAAATTTTCAAAAACAGAAAATTTTCATTACTTATTTTTATATTTTTTTGGTTTTATACTTATACACTACACTATCTCTAATTCACGAATAATATATAGAAAAATAGGTAATGACATATTGTAGACTATTCTCAGGCTACTTTTTCAAAAAGTGAATTTATGCTCAAAATAACAACAAAAACATTGAAAAAAATGAAAAAGTGAGGTTATTTTTATTACTCTTCACACGTAAGAAAAAAGACAAAGACAGAGTTTTTGGAAGATCCTGCCCTTAAGTATAAATTTAATGGAGACACATAAGCACATCTTAGATTTCTGGGCGAACTGTTTATTTTATTAAAACACTCTTTTACGTTTTATTTTTATTTAAATAGAGACAAAAATGCTTGACGTGACGTGTTGAGAGTAGACCACTAAGTACTTACTCCTCTATGAGGCGTGCAAAAACACATATAGGTAGTCTCGAAATATCAGAATTGAATATATGGGTTGGATCTTAAAACAAGTCGCCTTCTTTGAGGTTAATTGAGGCTGTGGAGGTGTTTTTGGGCTTCGCCTAAAATGCTTTAAAGCAAATTTAGCTGCCGGAAATGAGTAATTTTTTTTTACGTGAAATGAAACGTTAATTAGGTACTGCATTTAACGAAATATGTTTTTTAACTTGAATTTTGCGTGAAACAAAACGTAAAACAAAAACCACCATTTTGATTAGTTGACTGACATAACATTAGACAGATTGCGTCATTCATTCCGTTGCTTCTTTCTTGGTGTGCATGTGCTAAGTAATCAAACTCGTGTTATTTTCATCATGGTAATTTTAATTCTGCACCGAAGGGGGCAGGGGCTGGGATTTAGAAACCGTAGACCGTAGGTCACGTGATAGGTGCGAGGAGCGTAGCGACGAGCGTGTTAGGTTGACATGAACCCAGCGCGCGAGCCGAGCGAGCAAAGCGAGCGTGCCTCGGCAGCGGCCGGCGAAGCGCCAGAAACGACATTATCTCGGAAACTTATAGGCGGCAGCGATTTTCATACTAAACTTCTATCGCTCATAACTCGAAAACTACGCAACCCCGGTAGGTGGGGTTTGAAGAGGAGGGTCACCTCCCCCCCCCCCATCCTCCTCCCTCCCAAAAAACTCCTATTGAGACGATTTTCATACTAACTTCTATCGCTCATAACTCGAAAACTACGCATTTCCGGCAGGTGAAACTTGAAGAGGGGGGGTCCCCTGACCCTCCCCCCACCCACCTCCTAAAAAACCCTAGTGAGGCGACTTATTTTAAGATTTTTACCGAATATATTCCCAAATACACTAAGTGACACACTAATATCATACTATTTACAGCCTATTTTGTAAATAAAGGCTGATTTTTAAACATTATGTGTTAAATAAAAAGATACTATAGGTATCCGTGAACTTGAGAAAATATGACGTAGAGATTGATCAAAATTTATCGATATCGATATTGTCGATGGTTTCCAATATAACTTTATTTGTCTTTGTGAACACTAACAGTGTTCACAAAGACTGTTAGACACTGTTAGTGTTAATAACTCCTGGTTAACTATGCACTGCACTCGTTCGAATACTTATTAAATTAAAAAAATATTAGATGAAAGTACCAGGGTTGTATAGCTAGGAGTTATTACGAGTACCTACCTATACCTAGTACCTTCAGCTAATATTTTTTTAAAATTTAATACGTATTCGAACTGACGAGTAAGACATTTCTTGTACAGTGGGTCAGTACTATTATATATACTGTGGCAATAGTAATAGGTATGTGAAATAAAAATCTCCCGTCCATTCCATATTATGGATAACCATTCGTCTATTTTGATTGACTTTGTTTAGTTGTTCCACAGGGAATGATTTTAGTTGTACCACGGAAGAGTTAGTCTATCGGGAAAAAAAATCCCTATGGTACTACCAGTTAGACCAACGGTTGTTCCACAGGGAACTGGTGGAAGACTTTGCTTTCTCACATGGCAATGTACTGTAGTATTTTATCAAAGCTTTGAACAAATACTCTAATACCCGTGCTACGCATGTGTCCAAACATTTGTTCAAATGATTTTGCTATGTCCTTGCGCTGCCGGCATGATAGACAAGTTTCTATATGACATCATGAACTTGACTGTGAATCCCGCCTGGCCTACGCGACGCGACCGACGTAGCGGTTGCGACGTAACAGCACACAGGAAACTTGACACTTAAACTACACGTCACTATTACTGCATAACCAATAAACCAGTATAAGTGGTATTGTATAATATTATGTTCCTCTAAATATGTTGATAACGGTCGAGCGCACAGAACACGGAAATATTGTTTTCTCTTGTAGATAGAAGGAGCATGATACGACTTTAGTACTAGAACTGGTATAGCCCCTCGCACACAAATAAACACGAGTCATTATTGTCACTACATAAGATATAATTAAGAAGGACCTTATACAGGGCGTCCCAAAATTAACTCACATGGAGGGAAAGTACCTTAAATACTGAAGATATAAAATTTTACTGAAAGGAGACTTCATTTTTATTTTAAAAAGAAAACGAACTGCATTCACCGAATTTTGAATAATCACTTGTCTGAACTGGGAATCGAACCCGCTGAATGTAAAAAAATATTTCTCTAATTTAATTGTACCGATCGAAAGACTCGATTATACCTAAGCATTTCTTCTAAATAACATAGCATCTTAAATAAAAGGAAGACTACGAAATTTAACATTTAATGTTGAATAACAAGCGTTATGAATAGCCTTTTCTGTGACTGTCGTGTTCAATACAGACTTTAACATTTTAATGTAGGTATTACTAATGAGTGAAGATTGGAGCAATTATACCTAATTCCCTATCATAAGTGTTTGATAATGTGATAAGTAACACCACCTCGATTGGTTTTAAAAAGTTTGAATAATTTCGTGCGGGTTCGATTCTCGGTTTGGACATGCTATTATTAAAAAAAAATTTGAATGCAGTTTTATTGTTATTTAAATAAAAATAAAGTCCTATTTCAATAAAACTTTCTATCTACAGTATTTGGTGTGGTCTATGCCACCATGTGTGTGACATAGTCATTGGAAGCCCTGGGGGCGTTCCACGACTATGCCATATGTTGGATTAGACCGCACCAAAGTAACTATTCAAACATTTTTAAACCAATCGAGCTGGTGTTACTTAACACATTATAACTTTATCAAACACTTTATGATAATTGCTCCAATCTTCACTCATTAGTAATACATTGAAATGTTAAAGTTTTATGTGCGTCAAGTTAGCAGCCTCACAACAGAATTAGATGGTTTTGATTATGTCAAAAAATACTGTATAAATAGTGTTAAATAGTGATGTATATTAAATAAATAGTGTAACTTTGATTCAAAAGATATTTGAGTATCTTAGTGAGGCTGCTAACTTAACGTCAAGTTAGCAGTCACCTCAAGAAATACAGTTCGTATCAATGTGATTTATATGTCAAAAAATACTGTATAAATAGTGTATCGTAAACGCAAAATTTCAAAAGTAGTGCTTTAATACAAGCCGAGATATTAGGGTCTCTAAGTGGGCTGCTAACTTGACGTTTCTTGCGATGGAGATTCCAGGGAAACAGGTACAAGTTTTAAATAAATAAATACTTGAAAAAATACTGTGTGAAATAGTGAATCTTAGGATATAAATAAAAAAAGAATTCTTCTTTGCTATTTTCAAAAAATCTAATGTAAACTTCTACATAATAATCTGAATATATGCTGACGATCAATGTTGAACTTTGCTCCTTAGTAATAAGGTTCAAACTTTATTTCAATCGTGAAGTGCGTACTATCGAGCAAAAAAGTGAAATATATATTTTTGATTGTGTCAATACATACGTATAATCGGTTTAATGCTATTGATTAGGTATTTAAACAATTATATTTCTACCCACTTTTAACCGACTTCAAAAAAAGAGGAGGTTCTCAAGTCGACAGTATTTTTTTATGTATGTTTTACCATAACTTCGCCAGTTGTTAACCGATTTTAATAATTCTTTTTTTATCTGAAAGAAAATAGGTAGGTAGTTTATGTGTGGTATCATGAAAAAGTTAAAGTAGTCAGTTCAGTAGTTTTTTCACAATCCTGAAAAAACACATAGTTTTTGACTGGTAGTTCCTGCTTTACACGTCAATATCTTCGCGAACTATTGACCAATTTCAATGATTATTTTTTTATTCGAAAGAGTAAACTCCTGAGGTAGTCACATTGTTACCAAGTTAGGATCTGATGGTGGAATCCAGGGGAAATCGAGGAAAACCCGTAAATTTTATGGTAATTTACGTATTTTAAAGATTTTCTAAAGTTTTTTAAGTATTTGCATCTGGTAGTCATCATCACATGCTGATGAGCTGGTGATGGAAGGTACAACTCCTCAAATGTCGTTGATATGTAAAGATTTTTAGTTGTATTCTTTCAGGTTATTTAGATTAGATCGTTCTTTCATAAATAATAAATAATAAATAATAAATAATAAATAATAAATAATAAATAATAAATAATAAATAATAAATAATAAATAATAAATAATAAATAATAAATAATAAATAATAAATAATAAATAATAAATAATAAATAATAAATAATAAATAATAAATAATAAATAATAAATAATAAATAATAAATAATAAATAATAAATAATAAATAATAAATAATAAATAATAAATAATAAATAATAAATAATAAATAATAAATAATAAATAATAAATAATAAATAATAAATAATAAATAATAAATAATAAATAATAAATAATAAATAATAAATAATAAATAATAAATAATAAATAATAAATAATAAATAATAAATAATAAATAATAAATAATAAATAATAAATAATAAATAATAAATAATAAATAATAAATAATAAATAATAAATAATAAATAATAAATAATAAATAATAAATAATAAATAATAAATAATAAATAATAAATAATAAATAATAAATAATAAATAATAAATAATAAATAATAAATGAGTGTTTGTACCAAAATTTTGAAGCCTCTCCGGCATTTCGGAAGCGTCCCATCTTGCAGCTCTCAATTTATTTCTCCGTTTACGCTGTTTGCGTCGATTATGTAGCTTGTATATTTTGTTTGTTTATAATATACTAGCGGATTCTCGCGGTTTCATCCGCGTGGTACCTGAACGAATGTAGCTTTCTAATGATCAAAGAATTTTCTAAATCGGTCCAGTAGTTTCGGAGCCTATTCGATGAAAACAATTTAACAAACAAACAATCAAATCTTACCTCTTTATAATATTAGTACTTACTTATAGATAATTATATAATTTGTACCGCTTTAATTGTTTTCTGTTTCCCAACCACAGTATGTAATTCAGGCTTAGTTGCGGCCAGATATATTTTATGTATTCATTCGAAAGAACTTGTGATACTTATTAATTGGTGAAAATTCCTACAGCAAAATTGTCTATACTTTCAGAGAAATTTGTGAAAGGTCAACGACCTCAAAAAAAAATATATGTTTTTTTTTCTCCTAAAGTGTTACTGGTATCGTTTTTTTTAATAACACAAATGATGTAACATCAGAATATCTATTCATATAAAAAATTAAGGAGCTGTAGCTTTGATAGTTTATGAAATATGTGAAAATTTCTTAAATTCAGTTTTTTCTATTTTTTTATTTACCCCTATCATTACCGCATTTTATTCTTTGCTAAAAATATTTGCACAACTGTTGTTTATCATGTCCTAAAAAATTACACACGTTAGTCAAAGGGGTAGTGAGAAAAAGCGTTTCTAAATATTTTAGAAATTTCTATGGAAATAGGGTTGTCGAAATGTTGAATAAAGAAAAATTAAAAAGTTATATTTTGTCGATGTCGTCATTATCGCAATCTATTAATACTTCGTTTGACGATAACACGATGTTGATATCGTCATTATAGTCAGAATTACATTCGAATTCATCAATCGATTTTTGCAACAACGGGTCACCGTGGATAAGTACGTTATCCATTGTCGGCTTTAAAAGTTTTAGAACTTTTTCCGGAATCTTAGAACGTTTCCTTTTTTTTTTTGTCTTTTGTCAATTGACAAACTCGACAAAAGCGGGTCAGAAGACTCTAAAGCTCGGTGAATCAAGTCAAGGACTGTTGTTTTGCGATTAAATTTACGAGTGTGATGCTCACGATCGTAGCGCCAAAATTTGTTGCGTGATTCACCGGCTTATGAATCTCATTTGATTGAATCAGGCGTCACTTGGCGGTAGTCCCTAACCATTGTGAAAAACGAAATATATGTAGCTTACTTCCGCAAAAAACACAACATGCAAGATGCACCGCCCGCCCGTCCGCTCGTGTGGGATTTGGTGTTGGTTTTCGCAGGAACTATCTCCTAAGGATGCCCCGGGTTGGGGCGAAACACGTGTAGAGTGAGTTATTTAATTTTTTTACTTTTTTGCATTCACAATACAATTTTTATGGTTGAAAAATGGAAAATGAAGTATTTAGAAAAAATCGACCCGCCTTACAAGAGACGGGTAGATTTTTTCTAAATACTTGTTTTTCCATTTTTCAACGTGTAGAGTGGTCTAATCGGTGAAGGTGCAAGGTGTATTGCTGTCTTGCTAAATGCAGGTATTGTGCATTGGTATTTTCGTGGTGTGCATGTGCAATTTATTGCAGTTGTGCGGGCGGTGCATCTTGCATGTTGTGTTTTTGCGGAAGTAAGCTACATAATATATTTCGTTTTTCACAATCATATAATTTCAATACCAATAAAATTAGTAAGTAGTAAAAATATTCAATCGAATTGAGAACCTCCTCCTTTTTCGAAATCGATTAAAAATGCTACGACTAGTTTTGCAAGTGTGATATAATCATTTGAATAATCTCGTTTACTTCAAATGTCGATTTTATTAAAGAGCAGATTGATTTATTTCTTAATCAAATGGTTAAGAAGGTTAGTGACAACCCTAGACAAAAATTTCAAAAATGATATCTCATCACCCCTTTATTATTTTTAGCTGATATTTTTTATTCAAGTGTTAATTATTATTGTTAATTTTTTCCATTAAAAAGAAAATGCGGTAATTTATAAAGAGACCCACAAAAATTAGTAATGTCTTTTTGCTAAAAACATTTATTATGGCTTCATTATACGTATTTCGTATCTAGTTTTTGGCAATATTATAGTTTTTCATTTTCTTAATGAGAAGATACTTAATTTATTCGTAACTGATGTATCTGAAAAAAGATATTACATTTCTATGGTTTCTATGGGTTTTTCTCGATAATTGCAATATAACCAAAACTTCTTTAAAAAAAATTGTCGTTGTCTTTGTTAAGCCTCCAAAATAGTAAAAGCTATCAAATAAACACATAAACTGTACTTGGCCGCAACTAAGCCTGAATTACATACTGTGCCAACGGTTGACTGGCAAAAAATACTTTTAGTATTAAGTCCGCCTTGTATATTACATTACCTATGTATTATGTACAAAAGTTTATTAAATAAAATAAAAAAGAAATAATAACAAATATGCTAGCCCCAAGCTTATTTTTCCCATACAAAAGTTCCAGCTAATTGAACTTTTGTCCAACGACACTTGGATCGCTTATTTTGACGTTTAGTCGTTGAAATCCGATCGAAACAAAGGTCATCTAAATAGTAGAATACCTTCGAGTTATCGTTTTGAAACGATTGAAGGACGATTAATGTACCAGAATACACTTCGACGACACTTCGATAGAATCGCTGCCGCTCAAGTTCTATCGACAGTTGTGAATACGAATATGGTTTCAACGACTAAATCGCTACGATATCGTCACGGTTTATATTACGAGAATCGGGCTACTGGTCAAGGTCGCGGGAAGCCGCTGGATGCGGGCAGCGCAGGACCGATCGTTGTGGAGATCCTTGGGGGAGGCCTATGCCCAGCAGTGGGCGTCGTACGGCTGAAATGATGATGATACGATAGATTATGTATCATTTAAAATGACTGGAATAAAAAATTTGACAATATCAGTACGTCTAAAGAAAACTGTACACGACTGTACCTAAATTCGAATGTATGGTAGAAGTTAACATTAGATTTTTTGAAAATAGCAAAGAAGAATTCTTTTTTTATTTATATCATACTAGCTTCCGCCCGCGACTTCGTCCGCGTGGACATTCGAGAAAATACTTAGGGGACCAATAACCAGGATAAAAAGTATTCTATGTTTTAATTGCATAAAAATCCGATCAGCCGTTTTTACGTGATTAGGCGGGTCCTCCGTCACCAAGCGAGCAGCCTCGCGCGAGGCAGAACCTTGCCACGTGCGGCTGGCCTCGCACGAGGCTGCTCACTTTGTGAGGGAGGACCCGCCTAATCACGTAAAAACGGCTGATAGGATTTTTATGCAATTAAAACATAGAATACTTTTTATCCTGGTTATTGGTCCCCTAAGTATTTTCTCGAATGTCCTCGCGGACGAAGTCGCGGGCGGAAGCTAGTTAATAATAAGTGTCTGTTTCACAATTAAAAAGTTAGTTCTGAGTAGCTTAGGTACCAAGAACTTTTAGGGTACTTAAGATGATTTAGGTTTCTATACCCTATTTACCCCCTGGGTTTGATTTTCGGAAAACTGCGAAATGGGTTGCCTATTTGTTTTAAGAAGTAAGCCTACAAAGTTTCAAGTTGAAGTGTCTATTTTACCCCCTGATTTTTCATTCAAAATTTCACCCCTATTTCAACCTATTAGGGGTTGAATCATGTTCAGCGTGTTAAACATCAAAATAAATGCCATTTTTGCAATCGTCATCCCAAAAAACCTCAATAACGACATCCATATCGATTTTTAGGTTTATTTATCCCATTTGACCTCTAAGGGGTTGATTTTCGAAAAATACCAAATATGTGTTTGCTTATTTGTTTTACTTTCCGACCATAAGCCTAAATAATAAATTAAATGAAGGACTTTCCAGATACAACATTTCATCTTCCTTTTCACCCCTTCGGGGGTGGAGTTGTCAAGAACACTGACACAGGAAAATATGAATTTTCAATTGCCAGCCTAAATGCAAAATTTGAAGATCCTAACTTCAAAACTGACGGACTCTCATACACATATTCATCCCCTATTTTACCCCCTGGGTTTGATTTTGGGAAAATTACGAAATGGGTCGCCTATTTGTTTTAAGAAGTAAGCCTAAAAAGTTTCAAGTTCAAATTTCTATTTTATCCCGATTTTTCATTCAAAATTTCACCCCTATTTCAACCTTTTAGGGGTTGAATCATGTTCAGCGTGTTAAACATCAAAATAAATGCCATTTTTGCAATCATCATCCCATAAAACCTCAATAACGACATCCATATCGATTTTTAGGTTTATTTATCCCATTTGACCTCTAAGGGGTTGATTTTCGAAAAAATACGAAATTTGTGTTCGCTTATTTGTTTTACTTTCCGACCATAAGCCTAAATAATAAATTTATTGAAGGACTTTCCAGATAAAACATTTCACCCCTCTTTTCACCCCTTCGGGGGTGGAATTGTCAAAAACGCTGACACAGGTAAATATTAATTTTTAATTGCCAGCCTAAATACAAAATTTGAAGATCCTAACTTCAAAACTGACGGACTTTCATACAAACATTCATCTCCTATTTCACCCCCTTAGGGGTGGAATTTCCAAAAATCCTTTCTTAGTGGATGCCTACACTGTATAACGTATCTATGTGCAAAATTTGAAGTCTCTAGGTTCAGCGGTTTGGGCTGTGCGTTGATATCTCAGTCAGTCAGTCAGTCAGTCAGTCAGTCAGTCAGTCAGTCAGTCAGTCAGGACTTTGAATTTTATATATATAGAAGATTCACTATTTCACACAGTAATTTTTCAAGTATTTATTTATTTAAAACTTGTACCTGTTTCCCTGGAATCTCCATCGCAAGAAACGTCAAGTTAGCAGCCCACTTAGAGACCCTAACATCTCGGCTTGTATTAAAGCACTACTTTTGAAATTTTGCGTTTACGATACACTATTTATACAGTATTTTTTGACATATAAATCACATTGATACGAACTGTATTTCTTGAGGTGACTGCTAACTTGACGTTAAGTTAGCAGCCTCACTAAGATACTCAAATATCTTTTGAATCAAAGTTACACTATTTATTTAATATACATCACTATTTAACACTATTTATACAGTATTTTTTGACATAATCAAAACCATCTAATTCTGTTGTGAGGCTGCTAACTTGACGCACATAAAGTTTTGAGCACGACAGTCACAGGAAAGGCTATCCATAACGCTGCACAGACTTGTTATTCAACATTAAATGTTAAATTTCGTAGTCTTCCTTTTATTTAAGATGCTATGTTATGAAGAAAAAATGATAAGGTATGATCGAGCCTTTCGATCGGTACAATTAAATTAGAGAAATATTTTTTTTTACATGCGGCGGGTTCGATTCCCAGTTCAGACAGTTGATTACTTAAAATGCTTTGAATGCAGTTCGTTTTCTTTTTAAAATAAAAATGAAGTCTCCTTTCAGTAAAATTTTATATCTTCAGTATTTAAGGTACTTTCCCTCCATGTGAGTTAATTTTGGGACGCCCTGTATATGTGTATACCTTGACCAACGAAAGATCCGTGCACCTTTTCTAAACGGTACCGAGGCATTACAAGCTTGTTTCGATTTCTAGTATTACGATTGTGTAAATCACCATGTTTGGTATACAAGTTAATATTGCGACGTACAAAAAGAATACAATCCATACTAATATTATAATTGCGAAAGTGTGTTTGTTTGTTTGTTTATTTGTTTGTTTGTTTGTTTGTTTGTCCTTCTTTCACGCCAAAACGGAGCAACGGATCGACGTGATATTTGGTATGGGGATAGTTTGGGAGCTGGAGAGTAACATACGCTACTTATTATTCCGGAAAATTGAGTAAAAATTGTAATTTTCTATGAAAAATCGTTTAACTGTCTTTAACCTTAACCTTCGATACAAAACTGTCATTTCTTCCATTGCCGTTTCCAAAGAGTATGTAATCACTGACGTCTGCGCGGTCAAAGTCGAATACTAATCTTTTCTATAAGCTTGGAATAAAAAAATGTACTGTAACTAGCGCCAAAAATGCCCCAGTCGCGCAGAGTTATCTCACACTCACTCTACTTCACAGAGTAATTTTTTATATGTAGGAAATAGAGACCAAGCTTGGGCCCCTTAATTGGTAGTGTGTAACTAGCGCTATCTGTTGTCTGGTGTAGGCAACTTTTGGTGTATAAACACACACACAAGATGTTGGTGACCGGGTCCACTATTATATGGCAAAACAACGTTTGCCGCATAGATGTATTATTCCTGTAGATGGAGCATAAAAATATGAACGATTCCTTCTATAATCGACTCTCGTCTCTCAAATGGCGACATTTCGTGTGTTAAAAAGAGATAACAATAGCCCAACGTGTGCGTCCTAATGAGTCGCGCGCCACTTAAAAGTGAACGTCATATTTGTTTGTTAACCAGCTGGTTACAAATGCTTCAGAAAGAAAATCTTTTTTTGTAGTAAAATATAGAAAGATTTGATGGTGTGGTGCGGTAAATCTGTTATTTGTTAAGAATGGCCTGTACTATTCCTGGTTATTCAAGCAGAGTGAGTGTTTTGAAAGAGAATAATGAACACATATCATTTCAGAGGTAAGTCACACTCATTGTTTTGTGTTTTTGCGAACACATTTTTATAACTTACTGGTCCGTATTTGCAAAAACTAAATCGCTGTACGTGTATACACAGTTTAACATTGACTTGGTTGAAGAAAATCGGGTGTTTTTAGGCTAAAAATATATAATTTAAAGCCAATTGGGATTTTTTGACATTTGACCAACCTGATAGTGTTGTAGTCCGATTTTATTATGTAATATCGATAAAAAATTGTAATGTTAACAATTTTGTATTTAAACTTAATTTTTCTCAATTTTAAACAGATTTCCCACCGCGCGCCGCGCCGCCGTCGATGTAAAGGAAACGTGAATAAGAAACGTAAGAAAAGGCGACGATTGGAGACCTTCGCAACAAACAAGAATATGCTCGATGCACTTATTAAAGCAAATTGTGGATTTATACTTAAAAAAAATTATACATTAAGAGTATAAAAATTAGCGTGAAATCTGTATTTTTTTTTAGTTGATATCATTCAGCAGATTATTTAATTTAATAAATTGATTAGAAATCTCGTTCAGTTTTACGAGTATACCTCCTAGTATAAATAGTATAATTATCATCATTATCATATTAATGTCCTCACTGCTGGGCTATAGCCCAATTGGCCCATATAGCCTTCCCTGTGCATGAAAACACCATAGGTAGAACGGGCCATAAGTGCCATAACCCACCACGCGAAGCCAATGCGGATTGGTGGGTGAGGGTGCCAACGACTGCTAATGCAACCAGGACCAACGGCTTAACGTGCCTTCCGAAGCACAGAGGAGACCGAGATAATAAAGTTTTGGGTCACCATTCAGGGGGGCAATTGCGTAAGATAATCGTATTAATTTGACAGTTCATATCGAATTCAATCGGCTGCAATTTGTATGGAATGACATTTAATTTGATACAATATGAATTGCAAATGAATACGATTGACTTTAGGCAATTCCATAGCAGATGTCCAACCGCAACGAATGTTGCTTAACATCAACCACCGGATGCAGAATGCGCGTATCAATGAGCCATCGATCTCCTCAAGTATAATTATAGTATCTACTTCATATATGGCACTGATTCAAAATTAAAGGGCTTGCTTTTAGACCATGAAACTGAACAACTTTCTCTTTGGAGCATAGCATACGTCGAAATATAAAAAAAAAACTGTCACACTAGATCGATCAGCTGAGCGTGCGCTTTTGTCTGGAGGGAAGAAATTTTTGCCATATTTCGACCTATGCCGAAGTTTCATAGCATAAACAAAATTCTAAGGCCGTGGGCACTTTGGACACGATTAGTACTAAAAACTGACAGAAAAGCGGATTATGAACCGCCCAATTACATTAAGTCTCTAGCCGCATTGAAAAGCGCGAAGAGCTCTATTCAATGCGGCGTAGTTTCGATCAGCCGTATTGAATACGGCGTATCTTGAATCCGCCGCATTACAATGCGGTGCTGTTTTCCAATACAGCTAGTTGCTATGTAATTGGTGAAATATACAATACGCCTGCGATATATACATATGCATTGTAATTTTATGTATCGCATTGCATTTAACTTATTTTTAAATGTTTTATCGATAACTTGTAATAAAAAAAAACCACAGCACTATCATTGCATCATCATCATCTAATGTCATCTAGCATTGCATAGTCAAAATGGAGACATTCACTAATTACGACGCAACAGATTAACATGTATGTCTCTTTCTATCTTATGACAATTTGAAAGTGTTAGAAGGGGTAAAGGATGGGTGAGTTATAGCTTATTTTTGTGATCCATCTACAGGAATAATACATCTATGGTTTGCCGGGTCAGCTTGTTTAATATAAATTGAGATGCAGCTGTCAGTATACCTATTTCCTTGAACTTGTCACTAAGGGAAGTTTTGGAGCCTAGTTGATAGATGGCCCTGATTGCTCGTTTTTGCAAGATGAATATAGCATTAATGCCAGCCGCTAATCCCCACAAAAGAATGCCATATGACATGATGCTATGGAAATAACTAAAGTACACAGTTCTAGCAGTATCAACATCAGTTAGCTGTCGTACTTTTCTAATAGCGTAGGAAGCAGAACTAAGCTTACCAGCTAATGTTGCATGCTGCATTGCGCATGCCATTAAAGTTTCGAGTCTAAAGTTACACCCAGAAAGATCGTTGATTCTACTAAATCCAGTTTTCCGTTGTTCATTACAATTTCTACAGGTACCGTCTGTACACTTGGCAGAGAAAAAAGTACGCATTTTGTTTTCTTTGCATTAAGCTGCAAATTGTTAGAATTAAACCAACCGAGTACCTACCTACTTGTGACAGTGCTTTGTTTACATCGTCAAAATTGTTTTTGTTTCTGTCTGTGTTAAATATTAAAGAAGTATCACCTGCAAACGGCGGAAAGGTTCTCGAATGGCGACCGCGTACCGGACGACGACGTTCCGTGGACAGGCCCCCTACAAGGTGGATGGACGATCTGGTCAAGGTCGTGGGAAGCCGCTGGATGCGGGCAGCGCAGGACCGATCGTTGTGGAGATCCTTGGGGGAGGCCTATGCCCAGCAGTGGGTGTCGTTCGGCTGACATGATGATGATGATGACCTGCAAACAACACAATATCACAGAAGTTTTTAGCAAAGAAAGGCAAATCATTAATATAAATCAAAAATAGAAAAGGGCCTAAGATAGAGCCTTGAGGTACTTTAATCTGAGAGCCGTTTGATTTCACTCTATTAATGTCAACTGTCTGAGTTCTGGAACTGAGATACGACAGTATTAGATTCTGGGCTTTATTTTTTACACCGTAACGATTTAGCTTCAACAGCAGCGTCCGGTGATCAACACAATCAAAAGCCTTGGATAAGTCGCAAAATATTCCAAGAGTATTTTGCGACTTTTCCCAGGCATCAAACACATGCTTTAAAAGTGCAACCCCAGCATCCGTGGTTGACAGACCCTTCGTAATTATCCGAATTGTTTGCTATGCATGATATTGTGACAATAAATTGCTCTAGTATTATTTTTTCAAATATTTTGCTTAAGGCGGGTAATATTGATATTGGTCTAAAAAAATATATAGGTGTATATATAGGTACACTAAACACACTTTAGCTTGCATGAACAAGAAGGGCTGCCCGTCCTTGGCCCCGCCCCATTTGTTTTTTCTACCAACGATGATGGGTCAATGACAAGCGTAGCCTAATAATATGTTTTCACTAATGGCGTCATTGTTTCTTTTATAGTTTTATTGCTCTGGGAACCTCTGGAACTATCTGTTGTTTGTTTTAGATCCCAAGTAGGTAGCTGGTCAACCCAAAAGACCTTTTGTTTAAAAACATGATCAAAAAAATATCGTTTGTGTAGGGTTTGGACCGCCCATCTGTGACACTATTGGTAGATTTACCAGATGGCAGTCCGTTGCAAGAGGTCTTACTTAAGTGCAGTAACGCCAGTAAGTAAGTATACTAAAACTGTTGATGAAACGACCTTTTTTGTGAGCGAAGGTGTGATTTTTTACCTTAAATCTATAAAACAATATACACCTTTATTGGCAGGGTTCGATTTCAATTAAGTATTCAACCACTACTCGATTGACGCTATAATCGTTACTAGCATGGTGGTTTTCGATCTCAACTCGATTCCGTCAGGAGTTAGGGGACAGCCGACAGGATCTGGGTTTTAACTGACTTCAAAAATGGAAAAGTAGGAGGTTATCTATTCGTCCCCTTTAATTTATTTTTCTATTCACTTTTAAATCGAGTCGCTAAGGGCTATAAAGGCTCACGCTCGCGTCATGGTTTCTGTCTTAGCATAAGTACGTACCTAGGTATTATCTCTATTTTCTAATGATTACGGTACAAATTGTTTTTCGGAAACTAACGTCGATGAGCGTCGTTGCGCGAATTCGCGCGACTCCATACCTACTTGCAACAAAGAATTTGACGCGACGACGCTTCGACATGCTTCGACTCTGCGCCAGTGATTTGCTTTTACTATGGCCAGTGTGAGTTGAGCCTAAAACGCCCCATATCACGAGCGATATCTCGGATTCTCAACGGCGGGCGGGGCGGGGCTAGTGGCTTCCCGCGCTCTAACCCACATGGCATGATATCGGTCCCATGGGAATATCGGAAAAAAATATAGCCCTTGTCACCGGGGAAGAATTATTTTAGCTTTTTAATGGTGAAAGAATTATAAATTGGTTCAGTAGACCGAGTCGAGTAGAGTGTGTTTATTCATTACAATCAAACAAAAATGAAATACTTAGGTATTTCCTCTTTATAATATTAATGTAGATTTACTTTACCCATTCCACCAATTCGATCTGTTTGTTTTGGATTTTCTTTTACGTTAAGTACCTATACCTAACTTATTGCACCGGAAACCAACTTTAGAACGTAATAATATTTAACAGGAACTCGTGTTTGTCCAGAAATGGAAGAGTGTTTCACATTTCCAAGTAAAAATAACATAATAACTACGGACATGGGATATGGGTAAACATTATTGGTATAACCCATTTACTATTTACGTAACTAAGTACTAAGTGCTATTTAATAATGAAAAAATCATATTTTATTACTTAGTTAGTGAATAAAATTTTAATGAGTTTTTAATGACTAAGTACCTATTTTTTTCATATTTTCATGAACTTTTCAGATCAATTAAGGATTTAGAATTGCCTTCCCCACTAAAGATAATCATTAAGGATATCCTTTTGGAGGTCATATACCTTTCGTTCAAATCTCCAGGTCGACGCGGACGCAATCCGGACGTATTATCTGGGCAACCCGGATGGATCTTAACAACAACTATACCTAAACAAAAAAGATATAACATTAGCAATAATAAAAGACACCTGAATGCATGCGAAATTGATGCCACCAACTGGGAGGAGCTTGCTTCTAGAAGATCTTCTTGGCGCTGTACCATCCACAAAAGAACTCGAAAGTTCGAGGACAGCCGTCTCGGCATGCTTGACGTGAAGCGCCACATTTGCAAGGAACGACCTAAGCGCTCCTATAACTACCTATAGCACTAGTAACTATTTTAGTAATGTGCCTATAGTTACAATAATAATTACAACTCGCAAGGGCAACTATATTGCAACCTCTGTGGCAGGATATTCAAAACAAAATGTGGTCTTGCCAGTCACATAAGAGCTCACCTTAGGCAGAATTCCTAGGTGAGTTTCCTGTTTAATTTAAACACAGATAAGTAATATAATACAACCTTTAGGTACATTTAAATAATAATAGTCAGGGTCGCCGTCGTCGAGGTCGATGAGGACTACATAAATCTGTATCAACTACAAGAGCGATATTTTGGCGTCCAGGATTTCGGGTGGAATGCCCACAAGCTTATCGTTACCTCGTCAGATATGACCAATAGTAAACAGTTTTCCCGTTGTGGTTTATAACGATCATAATCAGAATTACCCTAAAAAGGATGCAACTTGATGCTTCATCACAAAAACCAAGGATTGATCATTAAGGATATCCTTTTGGAGATCCTTACACCTTACGTTCAATGTCCGCGAACAAATCACCTTATAGGTAGGTATAATAATATCTAGATTAAAAAATAATATATTTTTACTTTTTTGCATTCACAATACGTGCCCCAGGCGCCCCAGTCGCAAAACTCACAGATGCATTTTGAATTTGGCGCTAATTTGACCCGACGTGTTCGGGGCACTTGTATACAGTAGTATACAGTGACACAAACTTTTCTGTTCCGGTGACAGCGGCGTTATGTACTTTTTCTTTTTTTGTAGCAATTTAATCGGTCCTGACTTCTAAGACCTTCAGCCGCCAGCAGCGCTATGGTTGGAAATCAACTTGACAGCAAGTGACATTTTAAAAAAAACACGTTAGTTTCACATTTTGGCCACCGGAACAGAAAAGATTGTGGCACTGTATGCCTGATTTACCCAATGCAATTTTTGAATGAAAATGAAGTATGTAGGTACCTACTAAAAAAACACCAACTATCTCCGATGGGACACGAACCCACGACCTTTCACTGTCTGAACGACTCCTAGCCCAGTGATATTGGAAAGGTCGTGGGTTCGAGTCCCATCGGAGCTAGTTGCGAGATAAGTCGATTCTGTCTTATACTTCATTTTCAGTAAAAAATACCATTTGGTTTTTTGTAAGTCTTATAAGTCGGGCGAAAGCCCCTCTTCTGACCACTTAAAATAATTTTTAACACTTTCTTTAGCGCTTAACTACGACTTATTGACTGCTGCCGATTATGTAATTGGGAAATTATTTTCAAAAGTATGAAGTGGTAAGTACTTAGTTATGTTACACAATTTTACACAACATTATGTACCTATTCTAATATGTAATACATACGTGGTTAAGCCAACGTTTTGCCTGAAAATTGTGTCACACATAAAGATGTGGTGTTTAGTTAAGCGATTTAGTAAGTATTTACTTATAATTTTGTCGTGCTTAATAGGCCTACTCAATTCAACGAAAAACTAAACTTCGTTATGGAGCTAATACATGGTTCACTTCTGCCTTTCAATTTGGATGAAGCAACCAAATTGAACAAAGTAAACGTAAAAGTGAATCATTCAATGTCAATGTGCGCCTGTATTTCTGCGCCCTTCAACCAAAGTGAATCAATTTGGCCACAGCCGTCTCTATCGTCTTCTACAAGCCATGCTATGATACGGAACGGCAACATTGCTGTGAACCGGTTTACTCCTCAGAGTACTAAATCCTATGGAGGTGGCATACCTACGAAAAAGTTAGGTGTAACTAAGTCACAATGTAAGAAAATCTTGGAATTCAATTTTAAACTACTTCTAATTGTCGTATTAATCGGTCCGTCAAAATCGGTCCAGCCGTTTCAGAGATTGACCGGATCAAACAGACAGACAGACAAAAATTGTAAAACATGTCATCATTTACCGTATATGTATTTAATCATATGCACGTAGTAAAAAGCGGTTATTTAATGTTACAAACAGACACTCCAAATTCCCTCCGGTTCATTTATACCTAATGTCATTACGTCCTCTTACCACTTTTGCCTAATTCTTAATTTGCCTTAATCCCAAAATGTCTGAAATCCAGAATGACTGAAACTTATAATACCTGAATTGCAAAATGTCACACGAAATGAGTACAGTCAAGTTCGGAATACGGCAACGAGTTTTTGTCTTGTCATATTTATTTTATTAGTTATGGCATTGGTTGCTATACCTATTCGAAATATAAAATACTATCATAATTAACGTACCTAGTACGCTGTGCTTATTATGTCTTAAATAAATAAATAAATACTATTTTAAACCATTTTCCAAAATTAGAAAAACAGCGTAATAGAATAGCTATATTTACTATATTTATGTACTACCTACCTATCTACTTGATGCTTCAAGTGCTTGTAAATGGGCAACTTGCAGTAAGGAGTTTCTTTTGTCATTAGATCATCTGACCAGTTAAATACTGGCCACTTGAAGTGTCACTTCAAACAATAATATTAATTATGTCTGTCATCCGCAAAATTGTGATGTCAATAGCTGCGTGCGTCACCCGTTTTCCATGCGTTTTCAATTTTGTTTAAAAATAGTTTGATCCTTGAGGACCCTGAGCATTGTGATTTAAATAATGGAAAAAAGCGATTTGGTTTTTATTACTAATCAGAAAGGGCGTCCTGCTCTGCTTCACAATGGGCACAAGTATAATCTAGGGAATTACAATAAAAGTGGAAGTTCTATGTGGAGGTGTGTAAACCGTCCAGAGTGCAATGCATCTTTATCGTTGAATTCTGATAAAGACACCGTCATTAGAAAACCTAGCCAACATGTATGCAAGTCTCACCATGATCAGAATAAGCGTGACTTGTTAGTGGATTCTTGTAAGAAAGACGTATGCAGTACGATGGCGCCTGTTAAAAAAATATTTGAAAAACATGTTGCAAAATTTACTGAAACAGAAAAGGACAAACAACTCATAATGTGTTCATACGAAGAAAAAAAAATTCTTTGTACAGGGCTAGACACAAATTTTTAGAACAGCAAAATACAGAATTTAAATACATAAAAGATGTTCACGTACCAAACATTTTGACAGAAAATTTTTTACTGGTAGAAGACGGGGAAGAGGAGAAGATACTAATATTTTGTTCCTCAACAGCGCGAAAATATTTGAAAAATTTTGGAGATAAAAATCAACAGTATTTTGGTGATGGGACATTCAAACGAGTGCCAAAACCATTCTATCAAATTTACTCGATACATATTGACATCGGCACAGGCAGCAAATCTACCAACGTTGTTCCCGTTATATTCGCTCTATTGCCGAATAAAACCCAAGATACATATCGTAGGTTTTTTACTTTATTACGAAACAAACTGGATTTACAAATCCAGAATTACAAATGCGATTACGAATTAGCGCAAATAAATGCTTGCAAGGAAATTTTTCCAGATTGCAAACTTAGCGGTTGTTATTACCACTACAACCACGCCATCTGGAAGAAGGCAAAAAATATTAAAGTTGACGATACCAGAGATGGCCGCAATATTGTCAGAATGTGCGCAAATTTACCTCTTTTACCAAAAGAAAACATACAGTCTTGTTGGTTATCTATTTTTAGTATGGCTCCGATGACTGAGAAAATGAAGTCATTTACAGACTATATGGAAAAACAATGGCTGAAGCTAGATGCTTCGATTTTAAGTTGCGCGGAAGACAGGCACCGCAGCAACAATGCAATAGAAGGCTGGCACAGACGACTCAATGTGCGCATGCCGCATAAGCCGACAATGGTAAGATTCCTTTTCAAATTAAAGAAAGAAGCCAAGTACCAAGTACTTGGCTAAAAAACTCATTGTTCAGTGGGGCCAGTAGGAGAAAAAATGAAATTTTGTTTGATTTACACTATGGAAAACAACTCCAGGAACTACGAGAAGGAGCCATAACACCTGTTGCATTTTTAAAAAATATAAATACTTTAAAGAAACGTGTTTACAATTAAGTGCAAATGAATAATAATAACCCAGGCCTCTAAAGTCCGTAATTAAAGTGCGTAATTTTTGTTTAGTTTAAGAATATGTACAACTTTTCGTTTAATATTTTTTTAGTTTAAGAATATGTACAACTTTTCGTTTAATAAATCGCATGGTAACACTTCACATGAATTTTCGTTTTAATCATTGAACAAGTATATAGGCACCTACTTATTGAGGTTAGCTTCTACCATTGTGCGCAACTGTACATCATTCGCCATTTTTCTTTTCAGGCATTATAGTAGTCAAGTCATTTCGGATTTCAGGCATTTTGGGATAAGGTGTTTTTGAGAATTTGTCATTTAGACATTAATGTGTTTCGGTATTAAGACCTTATGAACCGGAGGGTCCAAATTTTATTTATTTGTATAGATGTATAGAAGATATGCCATCTCCATAGGATTCAGTACTCGAGGTTTACTCGCTGTTTACCTGTCAAACGGTGCAAACGGTGTCAAATCGGTTCACTTAAAACTACGTTGCCAACTTTATGCGCATGGCTTGTATAAGACGATAGAGATGGCTGATGATGTGTGAGATATGATTTGGCTGAACCGTGTAATATTAGCTTTATACCCGTCCCTCTCACTCTCTGGGCATGACAGAATCGAGTCAAAGCTGCGGGGGCGGCGGGCTATTCGTTTTTCTTTGAATTACCTTACTTAAGTACTTGATCATTTGAAATGGTTGGGCATTTCATGAAATAAAAAACACAAAAGTAAAGAGGTACTAGTTGTTAGGTTAGATTAGGTTAGAGCTGTGAAAAAAACAGAATAAGTAGGTACTTTGAAAGAAAACCTTTGATGTCACGCAAAACTTAAATGAATGTCCTCTAATTAATTACATACTTACCTATCATTTCATGATAATTATCGTAGTTCCTACCTACTTATTTTGGGTTATTTCCGATTGGACAGATTTTTGTTTCGTCGGATTTTTGTTTTGCCAGATTTTTGTTTCGACGGATTTTTGTTTCGACAGTAAAAGTACAATCACAAGTATTGATAGATTGAGTTAAATTGTTTTTTTATAAGTACACTCGACAGCACATCAGGTTAAACAGTTGAACTGCGATAACAGCTTTTATTAGGTAGGGCATAATAGTCCGGTCAAATTAGACCAAAAAATAAGAGTGAAGGTACATTAATTCGCAAGAAGCTGAAATTTGGTGAAATTGTTCAAAACATGATTATAAATGGAACTTAAAAAGTCCTCATCGATCCGGTACCTGGAAAAAAAATACTCGACGTCAAAGGTAAAAAATGGGTACATCGCGATTTTCAGCAAAATTATAAGTTTTATCAAGTTTTATCATAAAAGTAGTTCAGACAAAAATTGTAGACCATGTAATTATCTACAAAAAATGTAGGTACCAATACTTTTTCCCTAAGAGTCACTGTTTCTGAAATATAACGAGTCAAAAAGTTGGAAAAGTTGTAATCAATCAAGTGCATCATATGCACGTTTGCACGCCACCTATAAGGCAGCGTGTTTTTTAACGTGGTTTCCCCGGTAGGCCTATTCCACGGGTATATTGTGATTCTAAACGATTGCATTAAAGCAGACTAGTTGTCCGCCCGCGGCTTCGCCCGCGTGGACTACACGTCGTTATCCCGCGGGAATGTGATATTTTCCGGGATATAAAGTAGCCTATGTTCCTCTCCAGACTACAAAGTATCTGTGTCCCAAATTTCAGCCAAATCCGTTCAGCCGTTTTGGCGTGATGAGTAACATACATCCAAACATCTAAATTTTCACATTTACGTTATCCCGCGGGAATGTGATATTTTTCCGAGATAAAAAACAGCCTATGTTCCTCTCCAGGCTACAAAGTTTCTGTGCCCCAAATTTAAGCCAAATCCGTTCAGCCGTTTTGGCGTGATTGAGTACAAACGTCCAAACATCTAAGCTTTGCATATAATGACGATTAGACTTTTCCAAATTTTCTAATCGATATATCTCAGAAACGGTGGCTCTGAGGAAAAAAAGTATTGAGCCATTTTTTACAGATAATTGCATGATTTACAATTTTGTGTTTGCTAATTTTACGATAAAACTTACCCTTTTGCTGAAAAAACACGAATTTGACATTTGACCTCGAATTTTTTTTTCCAGGTACCGAATCGATGAGGACTTTTTACATTTCATTTATAATTATGTTTTGAACAATTTCACTAACTTTCAGCTTCTTGCGAATTAATGTATCTTCGGATGTCTAAATTGACCGGACTAATAAAGGCGGTCTCAAGGTCAACATGTATAGTCTGATGTGCCGCCGTGTGTACTTTGTGTTTGTACGTAACTGTACATTTGAGATAACAAAGTGACATGCTGTTAAAACAATAATCTGTCGAAACAAAATCTGGCGAAACAACAATCTGTCGAAACAAAATCTGTCGAAACAAAATCTGTCGAAACAAAATCTGTCGAAACGAAAATCTGTCCAAACGGAAAAAACAGCTTATTTTAATGATATGGCCAAACGTTGTTTGAAATATTATTTTCATGAAATGGTAGTACTTAGGTTCCTACTTATTTTAATGATATGGCCAAACGTTGTTTGAAATATTATTACCTAAACGTTGACCTTTAACGTTGAACGATATTTTTCAATTTCAACTTTTCATTTCATGAAATAAAACAATTTTATGATATGACCAACAATAACATGAAATTTCCAATTTAATGATCAGACTACGATATATAGGTACAGACCTACGTACAGATCGCGGCAAACAACTTTAGTCAAAATGGTGGGACAAACAACCAATCACAACTCGTAAACCTGGTTTTAGCGAGTTGTGATTCGTCAGTTGCCCTCCACCATTTATCCTCAAGTTTTTGTCGCGATCTGTATATACAGATTTAATTTGCTATAGCTCTAATTTGATTAGATTTATCATGATTACTTACCTATTTTATGATAATAGTTTAATCGGAAGTCCCGGAATTCCGTCATCAAAATCATAAATTCTTTAAAAGTTAGAGCATTCTCTGAGTAAAAACAAAACAAAAGTTACTTTTTAACAAGTTATAACAAATGTAGGTATTAAGATAGAATTCATTATTTCAGTTTTATTTGAATACAAGAAAGTACTTATACTTATCATTTTAAACTGTTGCTTCCTAAACTCGCTGGCGCTCGGCCACAGAATAAATAAGGCTCGGCGTAGCTTGAGCCCAAATATTATAGTATTCTTTGGCTTGAGTATGCTTGAGTTCTATCAAGCACAATAATAGTATTGGATAAGGATACTCACAGATAGTTTGGTGGCAAGAACTTTGGTCTTTCCCTAAATTAGTTCTTTCTATACCAAACTATTATCAGTGGCGAACTCCAAATTCGCTAGCACTCAAACCGCAAATTTACATACGGGAAAACTGCCTGAATATATAATCCTATGTCCACGAGTCCTGTTATCACTCTTCGTTCGCCCTCCGGGTGACTCGGGCACAACTATAGTTAGGCTCTGCCTTGACAGTTGTCCCTCACCCAATCCTCAAAGCCTTTATAGGGATCAGGATAAAGAACCTAGATACATCTAAAAACAGAGGTCTAGAAACTTAGAGTAAAAACCTTCGTGGTTCAGTAACCCTTATTTTCGGGGAAAGTGGAGATTCAAAACCTTTTTAAAGAGGTCAATATATCTGCTAAGATGAAAATCATCTTTTTTTTGTGTGTGTGTGAAGTGACGATCGCGAAGACTCTGATGGATCGTCAGGAGAGTGGTAAGTCATGTTTTATTCTTATTTTATTTATTCATAGTTTAAGATTATCGGGATATAATATAGCCAATGTTACTCTGGAAGAGTGTAGCTTTCTAAATCGGTCCAGTAGTTTAAGAACCTATTCGATGCAAACAAACAAACAATCAAATCTTTCCTCTTTATAATATTAGTACTTATAGATGAAATTTTTTGGGATAGCAAATACAAATTCGAAAGGTCAATAACACTTTCCGTTATCAAACAGAGCCTTTGGTATCAGGGGCCTTACCACAAGCTGACCACAATGTTGAAGTAGGTACCTACTGTGATGCGCCTATTCATGGCTGCGATCTACAGGAGCTGACTGAAAGAGGTGGTTACACTATAACACTTTAATTCGAGATATTTCTTATAATTTTTATTACACTTGATAGCATAGCTAGCTTATCAATTGAGATCGTTCCTCTCTCTACGAGAGCCTTCACCGGAATGTGTCAAACCAGATCTTTTTTTATAAATAATATGTTCTATTCACTGGTTTGAAATCATACATTTACCAAAGAGATAAAACCTACCCAAAAGTGCCACAGCCTACAATGCTATCTTTCGGCTGTGCACAGAGTAGGTACAAACCTTACAATCATTCCCCCCTCCTCCGTTAAAAAAAAAAGAAAACTATCGGAGAATTATTTTTTTTCCAACAGGTGACAACCCTAACCAAAAACTTCGATAACACATAAGGCACGACCCTCAAAATAAATACCTAACCACACTTAAAGTGTAGATCCTAAAAAAACGACCCCCTATCTACACTTAAGGTGTAGTCCCCACTTAACCAATAACCTATCTACACTTAAGGTGTACGACCTACTTAAATAGTAGGTACATATACTATAAACCTAGTATCCCTTCAAACAAAAGTTCGCGACTTAAATCTAAAACTAGCTAGGACCAGAGACGAAAATTATAAACCATAGAAACATGGAAACATGACCCAGCTAGGATCTAGCTTCTCGAACAAGCATAATTCGAAAAACTACCTGAAAAAAAAAATGGTCTAAAAATTTACCAGAGGTACCATGGTTCCGTCACTTAATGTTAAGAGCCATTTCGCAATTAGAGCTATTTGGCAGTTGTCTCGCTCGCACAATGCAACATTTTCATAGATTGTGGAAAACACATTGTGTTTTTTAGAAAAGTGTTTCATTATGTCCCTACAACGCAATGTTACGGATATTTTGTATAAGTTATTTTATTAATTCAATTGAGTATTGGTTAGAATTGGGAACTCAATTTTTGAAAACTTTAAGCTCGTAGATCTAGTATTATTGCAGTAAGTATTGACAATGTTGAAATATGTTTAATAATGTATAACTAATTGCGTTGTAGGGACATAATGGAACACTTTTCTAAAAAACACGATGTGTTTTCCACAATCTTTGAAAATGTTTATAGTGCGAGCGAGACAATACGGTATTTTACTGATTTTTTTTTATTTCTTTAAAATGTTTTTCGAAATATTAGCTACACAAAACAAGTTTTCATTTTGAATTATCTTGAATATTTTCAAAGATATAGGACTTCAAACTTTATAATTAGACAAGGACAGGACGCTATCTTAGTGACGTCAGTGGGTTAGTAGCGTCATAGTCACGCCATAGAAGATTTCGTTTTAGAAAGAGACAGCTATAGTCAAAATCAAACAGACTATAATTCTTTTATTATAAAACAGATTCAAATTATTTTTTCACATTTGGTATTCTTAATTGCAATATTTTTTAACGTCATCATTAAATATCTACATTTCAACAACAGTAAAATACCCTATTGCAAAGTGCGAAATAGCTCTTAACACAACTCCATCTTTGCTAACAATATTCATTACATAACCAAACCGTGATCTATTTCCACCGAATAGAAATACTCCAAAATTAACGTAGGCAAAGATATAAGAAAAATCATCTTTTTCAAATGCAGAAAATATCACTTATATTATCAGGATAATTATAACAAAACCAGATACCAAAGCTAATATTTATTACAGGACGATGCTATTTACTGAGTATAGCGCCATCTAGCACAGTATTGTCACATGAAGTATTGTCATGTCCAATCCGGACCCCTTATTACAAAACGTGGACTAAAGTTAGAACTGACTGAGGGCCTACTCTGAAACGCAAAACCCGAAACTTCGGTATACCCGTCCCTCTCACTCTCTAGTCGGGACAGAATCGAGTGAAAGGGGTGGGGCTAACCGAAGTTTCGGATAAGCGTTTCAGAGTACGGTCCCTGGTTTAAAATTCATGCTAATTCTGTCTTTCATTTGGAAAGTGAAAGTGACAGCACCAGTTTAAAACCAGGCCTATTTTAGTCCACGTTTTGTAATAATGGGGACAATGTTCTATGTGCCTATCTTTTAGACCTTTTGTATACTTAAGTAATAAGTAAGTTATACTTATAATAAGTGATACTTAATAATTTTGAGTTTCACCAACTGGACACACGTGTGTCCAGCAGCCTCTCGTGTCGAGTTGGTGAAAAACCCTTGAAAATGAAGTAAGTATTTTAGAATATCGACCCGTCTCACAACCAGCTCCGATGAGACGGGTCATGGATAGAACTCTGTCACATTCACGCGTTCCGAAACAAAACCAACTTACTCATACAAATTTCTTATCTGTACCACAGAAGTCATTCATTAATTTAATATTACGACATAGTTCAATGGGTGCTTACTTACATGCTCGTGAGTAAATTTGCAGAAAAAATTCATTTTCAGGGCAAGCTTTTTTGCTGATTGTACTTAAATATTGTATTTGCCATCTAAACCAAACCTGTAGGTATACAAAATTTCAGCTCCATCGGACACTGGGAAGTGGGTCAAATTAAGCTTGCAAGATTTGTCCCCCTCTAACTAACTAACATACTACTAACTAACATGGCAAGTTAATAAAAAGCTTGTAAAAAGGAACACAATATGCATCGCAAACTTTATAGATTAAATTATTACATGTTCAGACAAGTAAACAGGATCACAGGAGTAAAGTCATTTCCTCTGACATCCGTTCACGAGCACTATAGATAGGAACAGCGGATGTGTGTGGGTGAAGGAAGTTGCCTTTCAAGATTTGTTTTTCTTTTATTATTTTGCGAACTGTGCAGACCATTACTCATTCAATAAGTTGCTAAACTTATACGGATATAGGAGGATAGTGCGTATGTATTTACATTTATTTCCTCAACTCCGATCGTATGCAAGTAAATAACTGTTGTTATTGAATGAAAACTAGATGACTGTAAGTACAATTTGTACGCTGCGTCATAGATAGTGGTCAAATGTTTTGTGTGCAATGAACTACGTGAAGTAGGTAACTATCTCCCATCGTATGGCTGATGATGATGATGATGATGAACTATGTGAACTTAACGTATTCCTTCCTTCGAATTGTATACCTGGCTCTAGAAAGACGGACTGCAATTCAACTGCAATCCGACTGCCAAATTGCAGTTCCGATGCAGTTTGAGTGCAGTTGGCACGATTGCAATGAAACTGCAAGCCGCCTGCGCTAGAACTGCGACAAACTGCGCAGTCGGTGTGCAGTCCACTTGCAGCCGCCGTGCAGTTCTAGCGCGGTTTCGATGCAGTCGTGCCAAATGAACTTAAACTGCATCGGAACTGCAATTTGGCAGTCGGATTGGAGTTGAATTGCAGTCCGTCTGTCTAGAGCCTTATATTTCTGTATTTATCCATCAAACACAAAAGTAGTGCCCAAATTGCTGGTGATGATGTTTCTAAAACTATTTCAGTCACAAGAAAGAGATTAGCAGAAGCATGTCACGCATTTTGTATTTAATAAAACAAGATGGTGGCAATGATAAGCAACCATCTTGCTTGGGTTTAAAGCTTAGCTTTTTCTATTTACTTTTAGCGTCAGCCTTAATGCTGCATTTACACGGAGCCAATACATACATCGTGTAAATAAAAACAGTCCACTACATTGGCTTGTCCTCAATCCAGTGATCAATAGTAATATCTATTGTCTTAGTGGACTGGCTAATTGGATTGCCTCTAGTATTGGCTCCGTGTAACTGCTGCTTAGACTGAGCATTTCTAGTTGATTTAAAAAGAAATGAATATCATAAAAACCACAGATCACAAGAGAGAGGTTTGAAAGAGCATGACACGCATATAGTACTGAATAATCGAAGACAGACTTTTGTAATGACACCCATTGTAAATTCAAAATCTTACACAGGTATGGAGGGTTTGCTGATTTGAGCAAAGAGTTTTCCATGTCTACTTGCAGCATGTAGGTAACGCTTTAATTCATATGAAAATATCTAACTAACCTTCTACCCATTTCAGAGCACCCTTGCGGCGTGGTCGCATCCCCCAACCCGATCCACCAGCATCCCTGGTTGGTTCATCTGGAGTTCTACCGGCATGGCGCTCCCATAGACAAGCGGTGCGGCGGTTCACTGGTCGGGCCACGGCACGTCGTCACCGCCGCGCACTGCGTCCGGAACGCGGTCACCCGGAACGGCAGGTAATACTGACGATTCCTTACAGCTGCACGCAGGAAGACTTAGTAGAGGCTTCTTGTTTTGCAATCCGCGTAGCTGAATTATGATCCGGCTTAAGAAGACCGACGATAGTGGCATTTGGAGTACTGGCACGGAGCTCCCATGGACAAGCGGTGCGGCGGTTCACTAGTCGGGCCACGGCACGTCGTCACCGCCGCGCACTGCGTCCGGAACGCGGTCACCCGGAACGGCAGGTAATACCGACGATTCCTTACAGCTGCACGCAGGAAGACTTAGTAGAGGCTTATTGTTTTGCAATCCGCGTAGCTGAATTATGATCCGGCTCAAGAAGACCGACGATAGTGGCATTGCATTTGGAGTACCGGCACGGAGCTCCCATGGACAAGCAGTACGGCGGTTCACTAGTCGTGCCGCGGTACGTCGTCACCGTCGCGCACTGCGTCCGGAACGCGGTCACCCGGAACGGCAGGTAATACCGACGATTCCTTACAGCTGCACGCAGGAAGACTTAGTAGAGGCTTATTGTTTTGCAATCCGCGTAGCTGAATTATGATCCGGCTCAAGAAGACCGACGATAGTGGCATTGCATTTGGAGTACCGGCACGGAGCTCCCATGGACAAGCAGTGCGCTGGTATCACTCATCGGGCCGCGGCGTCAACACGAACGGCAGGTAATACCGGCGATAGTGCTAGAGTGCTGTGGCAGAGTGCCGTGGCTTACGTGCCAAACACAGCAGAAAACATAGCCGAACATAGCGTGCGAGCTGCGCTTACTCTTGCTTGTGATTGTCGTGTTCGAATGCGTTGTGAATAGGGATTGCAATCCGGATTCCTCGAAGTCCAGATTTGTATGTGGCCTTACAAGTTTTACAACCGAAATCCAGATTAAAAAAAAAACGGATTTTGCAATTCCTAGTTGCGAATGTGAAATGAAGCCGTAATATCCTAATGGAGGAAATACACGGCAGGGGGGTGTCACTCCGCAGTTTAGGTACGTTCGGACGGCGCGCCTGCCGGGCAGGCGTATGCCATAGAAATTTGGTCCGCAAAAGAGCTAGAATATATGCGATAGAAAGAGATGCAACGACAACGAGTGGCCGTTCGTAATTTGCTGCTCCGTACAAGCTGAATTCTACTTTATTGCGTTATAGTTAGAGTTGCTATTTATTTAAATGTCTTAGCGGAGTGAACTATCTGTTACAATAATAACTATTTAGTAATCTGTGTACACGGTTCACTTTTGCCTTTCAATTTGGATGAAACAACCAAATGGAACAATGTAAACGTAAAAGTAGTCATTCAATGTCAATGTGCGCCTGTATTTCTGCGCCTTTCAACCAAAGTGAATCAATTTGGTTGAACCGTGTAATATTAGCATTACAGAATTGCACCCCTGCAACGCTCCGTAACATGTTACATGCTTTGTCGGAATCAATGTATGTAATACGAATTTCTCTGTTTGTTGTTTCCAGATTGTTTGCCCGTCTCGGCGAGTACGATCTGTCCCGCGTGGTGGACTGCGTGGACGGCGTGTGCGCACATCTGCCCGTCAAGATCGAAGTTTTGAAAGTCACCCCGCACTCCGACTCAAATGTGAAACTGCACGACATCGCTATACTCACGCTGGCTCATGATGCTCCTTATACTGGTGAGGTTCAAATTGTTTTGGAGCTATGTATATGCTACCTGTACAGACCTGTCCGTCAAGATCGAAGTTTTGAAGGTCACCCTGCACTTCAACTTAGTGTGAAACCGCACGGCATCGCTATACTCACGCTGGCACATGATGTACCTTCTTCTGGTAAGTTTTGAATATTTTGGAGCTATTTTTGGGGGTTCTGGCCTCTTCCGCCTGGCGGACTGCACCTGCCGGTCAAGGTCGAAGTTCTGAAGACCACCCTGCGCTCTGACTACAGAGAAAAGCCGCAGGACATCGCTCTACTCACACTGGCTCATGATGCTCTTTTTATACTGGGGAGATTATCACCATTTTGGTGCTCTGATATTTTTTTTGCAATAACTATGTACCTAATTATACTTATAAACCTAGAATTTTAAAACAATTAACCATAACATCTCTGAAAAAAAGAATGTTATACCTGATAAAATGGCAGGGGGTGTAATTTCAGAAATGTTTCACTCACGAGGCGGCCATACCTTTACGAAGGGAATCGAGAATCGGAGTTCTAATTTTTCCTCCCAATATAAATATTAAAGCCCAGTATGATTAACAACTGAATATACTTAGTCATAATATGTTTTGCTAATTTGAGATCCCTTATTAATTGATGAGTATGCGCAAATATTATGATTCACATGGACCATGAAAAGAACCGCAGTCGAGTAGAGCTAATTGGTAGTTGTTAATACTGATGTCACTCTTGGCGAAATTAATCTTGATTGACCTAATTAATATTTTGGTTTGTGTCAGGACTTGTTCTTAGTCCGCCTGGCTAGTTACCACCATCTTATCTAAGTCTGACACCATAAAAATTATGTTTTCAACATTATTGTATTCCGGCTAAGATAGCCAGTTCCTCAGTGATTGAGGATTCCGGGACAAGTGAGTTTTCACCTTCAGCCTTATCACTACTTGACATCAGGTGTGATGAAGGCTAAGTGCTATACCGTTGTGTATAGAAAGACTATCATTTATGAAATTAACTAGCGGTCGCCCGCGGTTTCACCCGTCTGGTTCCCGTTCCCGTGGTAATATCGGGATAAAAAGTATCCTATGTGTTATTCCAGCCTTGAGCCTATAAGCCATCTCTGTAGTGGTAGCACAACTTGCGCGCGACTCGAGTGAGAAAGAGTCGCGGGCACTTTCGACCAATCAGATAGCTCGTAGATCTCGCGCGTGACTTAAGGCAACGTGCTGATTGGTTCCAACCAAGGAGCTCCTTCCAAGGAGCGCGACAAAGAGTCGCGCTAAGTTGTGCTAGCACTACTGTTGCAAATTTCATCCAGATCCGTTTTGTAGTTTTTGCGTGAAAGAGTAACAAATACACATCCATACTCACAAAGTTTTGCATAAATTTGTAATATTAGTAGCATTTAATTTTATTTTACCATAGGATGTAAGAACGAAATAGTTTTGAGACATTTGTCGCAAACGGCTTCGCAACGCCTGCGATTAAAGAACTTAAATAAAGGGAACTGGGTTCAATCATAGAAAATTGGTAATTTATTATCACCCGGTTAACAGATACAATAATTATCTTGTATGTAGTACAGCCCAGAACTCTTATAAAACGGAAAACTCATAATACCATACCATCTACTCTTAACGATGATAATGGCGGGACCTCTCGTCCCCGAGAACGACCTCCAAAACCTCCCCTTCTCTAGCCATTCCCTGACCATCAACCTCTATTTGTTACTCTAGGCAGTACTACATTGCACAGACATTTCATACAAAACATAATTATAATACTCACAAGAGTTTTTTCTTTCTGTATATAATATGTTCTTTAATGAAATCACCACTCACTTGTTTTTACGTGTGGCTCTCTTCTCCTTCCGGCGCCGTGCTACCAACCTTCTCTGTCTGTGGTTGACCACAGACACCCTCTTTAATAATTCGCGGACGGAATTAATGCGTTCGCGACAACATTAGTTGTGGTTAATTAAAAAAATTGTGCTACTTCACTTCTTATATTTTTATGAAAGTTCCGTGAGTTCAATCAATTTTGCCCGGCTTTTACAGCGTTGACGTTAGCTTAAGCGAGATACAATAACGGTACAGCAAATTCACCAGGTATACACACTAAACACACTTTTTTGCTTGCATGGACAAGAAGGGCTGCCTATCCTTGGCCCGCCCGCCCTATTTGTTTTTTTAACCAACGACGGGTTTATGACAAGCGTAGTATGTTTACGCTAAGGGCGTTATTGTTTATTTTAAAATTTTATTGCTCTGGGAATCACCGGAACCATCTGTTGTTTGTTGTTTAGAATCTTTCATAGGCTCTTTCTTTTGTTTGTTTTAGATCCCAGAGTAGGTAGCTGGTCAACCCAAATGACCTTTTGTTTAAAAACATTATAAAAATATCGTCTGTGTAGGGTTTGGACCGCCCATCTGTGACACTATTGGTAGATTTACCAGATGGCAGTCCCTTGCAAAAGGTCTTTAGTGCAGTATACAAAAACTGCTGATGACCTTTAGGTGGATTTGCTGATTGATAACCACTCTGAACATTTATGATTTAATATTCCTAGATACTTACTGTACCATTTCTATTATTTACAGAAACAATCCGGCCGATCTGCTTACCATCCGGAAAGCTAAAGGAAAACATGGTATTTTCTGCCTCCGGTTGGGGAGAGATCATTCACAAAGGAGTGTACAGCGACATCAAAAAGGACTTGAGAATCCCATACTACTCAGCGAGGGACTGTCAAAAAGCTTATCACAACGTAGCGGACTTAAGTCACGTGATCTGCGCTGGAGGGGAGAAGGACATGGACACGTGCAGAGGTGATTCTGGTGGCCCTCTTGTGTGGGGGAAACATTACTTCGAGCTTTGGGGTGTGACTAGCGCTGGCAACGAAAACTGTGGCACTAAGGGCATACCTGGCATCTATACTAACGTGATCGCACATCGTGAATGGATCGAGAAGGTGATTCACAAATGAAGGGAGCTTACATGATATTTTTTTATTACAAAAGGCGCAGTTTGCTAGTACCCCTAGTAAGGCAAGAAAGATAACCGGTTTCATATAGGTAAGAAATTACTCGTAGTGCCTATTTCTATAAGTATAGAGCTCATTTTGAATGTTGAAGATGCACTAACCGCTGTCTTAAGTGGTTTCAGGGGTATTCTTTCTTACATGAAACTGATGTTAGAACGAAAACGTTGTACTGTCTCTATAGTACTATTTGAGTACGAGAGATAATACAAATATATTCGAAATGTATAACTGTCGTTCCGTCTCATTTATTCGGTTCAATAGTTTAACCGATATGAGATCATCCGACAGATTTCGATATCTACATTAACTTACATTGGGGGTACACATTATGATTTATCATTGTTAATTTGATTCGTTTCTGGCTTTGCATGTTTGTAATCCCTTTAAACCACAAAACTCAAGAAAGAAAAAGGAAATGCAAGCGCGGGCGGCAAACCCTATGCTCTGCCTTGTACGCCAGAGGTCTCGGGTTCGATTCCCAAATAAGACAAATATTTGTGTGCATGACCATGTCTATTTGTCTTGGTCTGGGTGTTTTCTATGTTAATTAAGTACCTATGTATTTACAAACAATAAGTATTTAAGTATATATTTATCCGTTATCAAGTTTTCCATGACACAGTTTCTCAATGAAATTTACATGGGCTTAGATAATTGGTGTGATTGTAAAAAGTTATTTATTATTATAAACACTACAAAAAGGTTGGAGTACCTACATATTAATAACATGTTATTTTATTATAACATGTTGTAAGTATAACATTCAGTGTCCACATTATCTGAAACATGTTATAAAACAATGTTGTATAACATGTTGTGTTTAATAGTCTGTACGCACCTTAAGGTGCGGTCTTATTTCCTGTCTTTTTTAAAATGTAATATCGTAGCAAACCCTCCTTACATTTTACCTGTATAAGATATTGCATTTATTATGGGTGTCATTGCAACAAGTCTGTCTTCGATTACACGTTTTGTTCAGTGCTAAATGCGAGACCATGGAGCTAGATTTAATACTCAGGTAACTGGAGAGTGCAGTACTAACACTTTATTTGTGACCACAAATTACACTGTGGCTGTCTTCCGTCTCACCTACACTTTGAAAAAATACGTATGGTCATATGAGACAACTGACAGCCACTACATACTAAATGTCAAATTTGGTGGGCACACTTTTTTATTCAGGGTGAAAACTCCAGTTACCTCAGCATTAAGTCTAGCCCCATGTGCAACCTTTATCTTGTGATCTGTGGTTTAAAATGTCTTTTATTATGATATTCGTTTTTTTTTCTTTTACAAGTTAGTATGCATTATTGCTTAATATTTTATAAGCTGACGATAAAAATAAATGGAAAAACGAAAAAAAAAACTGTTAAGTTACCTAACTAGTTGAAAGTACAGTACTTACCTAACTAGTTGAAAGTATGTAGGTACTTACTATTAATTAAAGGCGATTAGGTTGGTACCTTAAATGTTCTTTGCAATAAAAAAAAGTTTTTTTAAGTAAGTATATCAAAACGAAAATTAATAAAAGTTTTAAACTTCCAAAAAAAATTGCTTTTGTAAAATGTGAAAATAATATTTAAAGTACTTACAAAATATGCTCAAAATAGTATAAATTTTACAAATATTTTGTTATGCTCATTACTTACAGTTTTTATAAATATTATTTAAAATGTAAATTGTGTATTGTATCAACTTTTGTGTATAGTCTAAAATTCTTAGACAGCTAGCAACAAATACCTAGCATGTGCCTAGCATCAATACAGTTGTGATAAAAATACGTTATTAGCCGGAAAACTAATTTTCCAAAAGGCAGCAAAAACAGATTATGTGAATAAAAATATTGTTTTCTTTATTATACTTATAGTTTTATTCAATCTTAGTCATACAACATCATCATCATGTCAGCCGAACGAACGCCCACTGCTGGGCATAGGCCTCCCCCAAGGATCTCCACAACACAAAAATTGTGCCACAACGATCGGTCCTGCGCTGCCCGTCATGCAACATTGTACCTAATAGGCCAGTCATATCGTACAACTACTACTAAAGGATGAAATAAAAATAATTGCGATAAACTTGCTCTTTTGGTATGTTGATTGGGTCCACCTGGATAGTATTAATCCAGATTTGCAGCAGTCAGAATAAATTCTCGCGCGCTGAGTAGTTGCTGAAAAACCACTTTTTTTTTAGTTTTGTGCCAAAAAAACGACATTAGAAGGCTCTGACGACAAAGGTCACTACTACCTATTTAAAGTGTACAAAATTCCTGACAGTTTGAGTCGTAATTCAATTGTGTAGGTCTAATAGGTCACACGATACAGGGTTCCCTATGTTCACTATTTCCCCAAAATGTTGGAAAGTTGGAAATGTCTAATTTTCGATCAAAATATCAGGTTATTGAGGTATCTCAGGGGAAATTAATAGGAAGTGAAGTTGTTTTTTTTGGCACAAAACTAAAAAAAGAGATGGTTTTTCAGCAACTAGTCAGCGCGCGAGAATTTCAGACTGCTGCAAATCTGGATAAATACTATCCAGGTAGACCCAAACAACATACCAATAGAGCAAGTTTATTATTTGTATTTCGAATGTAACATAATAATATGACTGGCCCACTAGGTATTTATTCATTTAAGACGCAGATAAACAAAGTTTTAAATGCAGTAATCTTGTCCAAACCGTCTGAATACGCCGCCAAAATGTCAAGGTTGAAATCATATGATCGGGATTCCCGCGTGTGCTGTGTCATAAATACGAAATTAACTCAGGCTCAGTTTTATTAGAGAACTACAGTCGTCACACAATAAAACGCCCGCTTATCAGATGGGAATGATCTTACAATGTAACTTTTTACGAAACCGCGAAAATTAAATACCTACCTACTTAAATCATAATAAATTAGTTAAAAGGTTTAAAAATAATGATTAATAATTTTAAGCGCATCAAAAACAGTTTCGATTACCTACCTAACTACTTACGAAACGTTTCAAAAAGATACGTTCTCAGTCTTTATTTTTTTAAACCCTAGTGTTGAAGCCGTTTGAAACTTTTCTCGATTTGTCGCACGTAGAGCAGAGGTACCCTTTGTGGCCACTTTAAGGGTTTTTTGACTTTTAAGCACTAAGTACTAAATGGTCTTAGGCATTTAAGACACAAATTATATCTTAAATTATAGATAATTTATCTACCTTTAAAGATACATTTTTCAAATTTATAAAAGTAAAATAGTTTTTTTTATATTACACACAATGTGTGAGAGGTGCCAAATGTACCGGTTTTGGCCACTTACTGATAGTTAAACTTTTGTAAGTATTGTGAAAAATCAAAACCAAACCCAGGTAAAATCAAGATTTTCTAATGCGCTAGAAACCAGCCAATTGCAAAACAACAATTTATTTGTAAAAATCAAAGGTTTATAAAGTATTTCATCCAAAACAAATGTCATAAAATTTTCATACAAAACATTTTTTCAAACAGAAAATGGAATTTATTGAAAAAAAATCTTATGACATAAGGAATTCTAACGGTTGTTATAATTACCTTAAAATACCTAATTTTAATTGCCTTTATCAAAAATGACTAAAAGTTGTTTAGAAAACTTTTAGAGCAAAAAGTGGCCAAAACCGGTACAGTGGCCAAAACCGGTACGCCTGCCCTACCTATGGATCACAGACTCGTATGGTTTCAAGACTAGTTACGGCTATGGCATCTGTCAAAACGGGCCGTTTTATTTTGTAAAGACTGTAAATTTCATAATTTTGGAATGTCAAAATAATACCAGGATCGTAGATCGGACCTTGTTCTAATCGCTAGCTTGTGAAATGCTTGTGAACGCACTTTGACAAAGTATTGAATTAAGGATGCATTAGATTTTTAGGGTAGGTACGGTAAACTGCTCCTTAGATACACTACACTGCCGTATACTACGAAATAGGACTGAAAGCCTTTTACTTGTTCTTGAAGGATATCCTCGTGAGTTTACGGTTATCATTATGAATAAAGAAAGAAGCAAATGCTTATAAGAACCTTTTAATTTTAAGCAAAACCTTATACTTCTACCATTCTTTAGAGGATATCCTTCGTTTTTATGAATACGGCCCATTAGGTTTAGTGCATACTTCCCCCTCTTAGTGTCAAAATCCCCACCGAGTCGTTCTAGGTGAGAGGGGATTAGAAGGCGGTCTTATGGAGAGGGTGTGGCCACTGATGGGACGGAAACTACATTGCCCGTCCCACAGAACCACCACACGGTAGGGTCATGCCCACGAACACAGTAAAGGTCATAGCCCATTTATACCGCACAGCTCCCACCCAACCCAACCCAACCAATGTATGAGCAGTCAAATATGGAATTAATGTCGTGCTCTGTAGACGCACTTTAGCTTGCGGCAGGCTCGCTTACCGCGCGCTGTCCGCGCGCTGTCTGCTATTGTTTATTGTTACTGTAAACTGCATCTATAGTGAACGATATTAAGTCTATATTTGGCTGCTCATACTTTGGTTGGGTCGGAGCGGTGCGGTATAAGTGAGCTATGACCTTTAAGCGGCTCGGGACGCGTAAAAAAAAGCCGTTTAAAGTGCTTGTCAGATAACTCTGCGCGCGACCGGAGCATTTTTTGCGCTAGTTTCAGTATATTTTTAGTTCTAAGGTTGAGGTAAAATATTAGTAGGTTCCTACTCGATTTTGACCGCGCGCAGATTTATCTGGCTTGCACTCTACTCATAACAACAAACCATTCATACCTACATTTTACAAATGTTGGCAAATCAATACAGTACTAAATACGTGCATGCTCTTTTTCACCTCTTTCTCCTGTTCTGTGGTCACGTACTTTTTTATTCTCATAGTTTCCGACGGTTTTTACCTGTTTTTAACCCCCGACGCAAAAAGTGGGGTGTTATAAATTTGACGTGTGTGTGTATCTGTCTGTCTGTCTGAGCTGAGGCAACGTATCTCCTAAACGACTGGGCCGATTTTGATGCGTTTTTTTAATTGAAAGCTAAATTAATCGAGGTGGTTTTTAGATACGTTTGATGAAAATCCATCCGGCCATTTATGGAGATGGTTAACTGCCTGCCGAAACGGTAAAAGATACAGAGGTGGTGCTTAATGACTAAAATAATGTACACCCTAGTCAAATTTAGGTGCTAAGTATAAAAAAACAAAATGGCGGCAAAAATTACTTTTTGTCTGTACTTATATTCGTAGTAAGTATTTAATTTTGACTTTTTTTCTCGGGGGGTTTTTAAAACTTTTAAATTTTATTTTTATGTTAATAACAATTTATGAAATAATTAAGACAATTTTTCGGTACCTTTCTACGGAATTCTATCAGTTGAACCAACTTAATCATGACCCATTTTGCTAATCATTTCTTTGAAAGCGTCAAAACTACTCGTATTAGCGCGGCCGCACACGTACGTTTTCCGTATACGTTTTCCTGATCAGGAATTCCGATTCGGAAACCCGAATGCATCAAACGCTAACAAAATACATTGACTGCCGCACACGTTCGTTCTTTTTTCGAACAGAAAACATTCCGTATGTACGTTTCGAATGCCAGCCCGCGCGTTCGTAAAAACGAATCGGATAAAACCTAATGACGTCATGTGGAACGCAGCGCTGGCATACATTTTGTACCTACCGCCGCACACGTTCGGAAATTTTCATTCAGAACGCACCACGCGCCATGCGTATTGGACGTCGCTGGACTTCGACTAGCTGCTAGGGTACCACATCAGCTGTACTAGACCTTCAAAATTTGTACGTCAATAGAAAATGCTCATCACGTTTACCAAGTTTCCGGTATTTTTATATCTCTCATAGGTCGTTTGGCTGACTGCTATGGCTCCATATCAGATATTTCGATCTTGAAAATAAATTATAGCCTATATGTTGGCGAGGACCAATATCTGTATGACATAATTATGACAACAAAAAAGTTTCATCAAAACCGCTCAGTAGTTTTTGCGTGAAACGCGGACATCAGACACAAAAATTTCATAAAACATATTTTTGGTATCTGTTGAGGACTATTTTTTCTATTTCTTTTCAATGTACGGAATTGGCTAGCTTACAGTTTTATTATTATGTATAGATTGGATTGAATTAAATCGTCGTCTTCCATCGACGTGCGTTCACAAAGCCACCACTGAACGTACTGGCAGTACAATATTCCTGATGAAAAAAATCGAAACTCTGCAGTAGGCAGACGGAATTCCGAATCGGAATTCCTGATCAGGAAAACGTATACGGATAACGTACGTGTGCGGCCGCGCTTATAGAGGTCAGTGGCAGTGTCAACAAGTTTGAATTTCGATCTTATTTATTTTATTTTTTATTTTATTTTATTTAGAACGGCACAATAACAGACATTAGACAAATTACTTAAATTAAAGAAAAACTTAAATAAAACCAAGTGCATGCCCATGTCCAATTACAATTGTGCACAACATTTTTGTAGAAATGACAATATTTAAACACCTATATGGTCAAAGATATAAAGATATAAAGGATATCTTAGGTATAAGTCCGTTCGGTTAGATAGTGTCGGTACCCGCATGACATTGTGGCTCTTGCTATAAAATCCTTACTAAATGCAGATATAACTAATACGCTAATACACACAAGTTGGGTACCAAAGTCAATTAATTATGAAAATTTGGATATTTTTATATAAAAGGAATTTAAGTAAGTGATTTACAAATAAAAAGGCGACACTATCTAAGCGAATAGGTATTGGATTTTTATATCAGCTAAAAAATGGTTCGACTGTAGGTACAAAAAATTCCGCTCGGCCGTTGGCTTGATTACAAACATACTACCTACAACCTCCTTCCAAACTTAAGCATCCATACTGTATTTGTTTATTTGTTTGTTAGTCACTATGTCACGTCAAAAAGGAGCAACGGATCGACGTGATTTTTGGTTTGGGTATAGTTTGGAAGCTGGGGAGTGACATAGTCTACTTTTTATCCCGGAAAATTATCACATTTCCGCGGAATAACGTCGTGTAGTCCACGCGGGTGAAGTCGCGGGTGGAAGGCTAGTTTCTTATATTAGCAGGATGTGTACAAAATGGTTGCTTTTCTACCGATGACTCACTCTAATATTGAGCCTTACGTCTCTACTCTCTAACTAATTGACTACTTATACCACAGAATATAAATAGTACTAAGGTATATACCTGGCTTATACCCTAGGCCCTTAGACCCTATACTGGCTTATACCTACATTAATTTAATTAATCTTATTTAATAACCAAGACGTAAATAATTTTTAACATCCTTCATGTATTTTTAGCTTAGGGTGTATGCTCTGGTCACATTTATCTTGTGAAGACTTTTGCATTTTCCGTAGGACGTCTTTTAAGATCGGCGACGTCACTTGTAACTTTCGAATAAGTATTGGTCTTCTACGGGGTGGGTGGCCAAAAAGAACCCGGAACATATTGTTAGGAAAATGGGGTTCAAGTCAACTGTCCTTGAATTTTTTAAATCTCATATTTCTCTTTCATCTCTCTTTTAAAATAAGTATATGATTGAATTATCAGTTTGAGCACTGAATCAGATTAAAACGTTAGCTTAAACCGCCCGATTACTAGAACGTTACGAGCTTCATCCATGAATAACGAATTTATACTTTTAAGTTAACAGTAATTTTTTATTATATTTTTACGTTAACAGTAATTTTGCAGCATCGGGATTGATCATGCCCCAGGCCGATGCACTAGACACCAGCGCAGTAATGTATGACGCAATGTTACGCAATAATGCATTCGAATGAATGTAATGAATGAGCACAAAGGTACACCATATAAGTTGATTTTGCTATGAAACTTAAGTACTTAATATAAAGCCGACAGTCTAATTCACTAATAAGTTGTACAGTGAGATTCCATTTTAATGGACTCTGTAGAGTACCCTGAAATCGCACCACTGCTCCCACCCGCATGTCTACTGCGCATCGTCTATATCCAGCGCGACGCGATGTTCCATTCAAAACGTCAAACAGTTTGAATCGGCTTGTGTACCAATGACCTAATCAACGCGGTCATCGTCAGCGCGGGCGTAACTGGCGAGACGGCGAGACGGCTGCGCCGGCGCCGGAAGGTCGGTGGTCAGACCGATCGTATGTGGATCGTATGATTTTCAGGGCCCACTTTTGGGGATTACGTGCTCACCGGTAAGCCACGCCCCTTAGTAGGGTAACCACGCATGGAGTTGTTTGCATATGTCTAGATTTGTATGCATTTATGTTATGTTGGAATGGTTATTGAGCGAATAATCTAATCTAATGTTCATTTGGAAGGGAGTCTTCCACAACTTCAACAACCATATGAATATCTGGGCCATATGTCCCATATGTATTTTAGAAGAGCCCAACTAGGCCGAACACTCTGGGCGATTCGGGCCAGTATTACCATAGCAAATTTGAAAAGTGGACATCTCGCCCGCGGTCCAGATTTTGAGCGGGCGAGATGTCCAATAACCCCTTGCTGTCAGTTGTTTTGTCATAACATTGCAAAATGAAAAATTGCCAAAATTCGTAATTTCCTGTGTTTTCATTGTTCGATATGGTCAACTTGTATTATCTAGACTTTATGTGACCGTCGCGACAGAAATCTGAAATCATCGTCTTCAAAGTGAATCATTTGTTTTGCTATCGTGAAATGGGTTGAGGAATTTTAATTGGCACGAGCAATAAATTCCTTTGGCGATCACTAGCAGCAAGGAAAATTGCCTAAGTACCAACGATTTCGGAATTTTCTTTTCTTTTTTATTTATTCCATTCAAAGATTATTTTGACTGTGAGATAAAGGCTTTTGCATGTTATGGCCATGCATTATAGAGCATTGATCTAATTTTAGGCCGAGAAATTAGACAATTAAGAAGAAGCTTACCAGTCAAAACCCCCAAAACGTGATTGTCCAATATTGACAAACTGATATAGCTCGATGTCATCACTAATAGCACACCTATACCCAATTTAATAAAAGGGTTGTTTACTTCAATTAACACTTTGTAAAAAACCCCGACAGTTTGTGTAAGAATCTTAATGATGTTGTTAACGTCTCACGATTACTGACGTCTGGTCTGCCCCCTTACCGCCTAAGCGCCGTCGTCGCCGTCGGCTTGATTACGATTACGACGCATCGTGCCACCCTTGTCATGTCTTAACACATTTGGTATGGCATGACAAGGACGGCACGATGCGTCGTAATCGGCTTCAAGCCGACGGTGCTTTGGCGGTAGGGCCCCATTTGGTCCCTGCGATTCAGGCAGGCCTAGAATCTTGTCCAGAGACCGCTGTGAAACTGAATAATAAGGTTCCTTAGTGTTTCCTTTAGACAATCCTGTTTTTGATAATTTATGTAATGGAACATTTTGCATTTCAATAAGTTATTTGTATTTGTATGACGCGTTCGCAAGGTGCAAGAAATCAGCTTATTAATTTTGGTATTTTGAGCTAAGTATGTTGTATGCTACTTTTATCAGTATTTTCCGTTTTATGTGGGCGCCAACAATATTTTAAACTCTTTGCTGTAATTGCTACAATATTTTGGAGCAAACCTGGTATACCTTAAAATGTTGCTTCATCTGTCTATTAAATGAGAAATGACCGTAATACGTCCACTACAAGACGCCTCTAACGCAGCGAAACGCGATATTTTAACACCATTTTTATTGTGTACTTACATGGCCCGCTATTATTTCTCGGCTACTTGCGCCCCAGTGCAACGAGTGAGATAGAAGATGGCTTTAGTACTTACCATCAGAGGCGGATTAAACGTGGAGAGCGCCCTAGGCAAGCACCTCGTAGGCGCCCCTCTACACACATTTTTAACTAACTTCGAAAGAACGAGGAATCGTGTTACTGCATAGTTGGTAGTTGGTGATTATATTATTATGTGAACGAGTAAACACATTCGGTCTTACTATAAAACACTGTTTAGCTTAAACAGTGTTTGAATGTGATGCTAAATTCTATGGTTTTTAGAATTTTTGTTTGTTTGGTACTTACCTATGTCTTTTATAACTCAAAAACGGCTTGACCGATCTTGACGAAAATTGGTGTGTAGTAAGAACATTTAAGGCCTAATCAGACGAGGGACTGTCCTCCGAGTACTTTTTTGTCCATCGATGTACCTAGATCTCTTATAAATTGTATCGAATAACGCACACGAGGAACTAAAAGTACCGCGGACAAAAAGTCCCCGAAATTACCGCGGACACCGAGAGACTGGACTGGACAAACGTTCGCGGTAGTCCTCGAAAAAAATAGAACTAAGGTAACTAGGCGCAACAACGCACACAACGAACTTTAGTCTGCATTAAGCGCTCGATAGTGAAGTACGTTTCCGGGCAACAAATGACCGCACACCGTAATCCGTATGTGTTGAGTCCGTGACAAGTACTCGCAGGATTTTTTTTTAGGCGTACCTACATGCAGGGACTTTTTGTCCGCCGGGGACAAAAGTCCCTCATCTGATTATGCCTTTAATTGCGCAAATTATAGGCTTTATGTAAGAAAGAAACGCTGAGCAAAGCGGGTGGGTGACAGCTCGTAGACCATGTTATTGAAATAATGCAAAAGATCAGGCACCCCAACGGATACTTAACATATTAATAATGTTAAATATATTCATGCTTTTTATTTCGTAACCAATTGTCCTATCGATTTATAGCTCTAGTTCAGACTTATCAATGAATTATCTTCGCGCTCTAAAATTACCTTTATTAAAAACTGAAAGAATTATAGCATTCAATAGTTTTGCATAAAGATAAAGATAAAGATAAAAATATTCTTTATTCACTTAGACATAATAAATATGTACTTATGAATCGTCAATATTTAATATTGACGATTCATGACATAGAAACGAAGATATCCGAAGCGCAAACTCAACTCTTGCGTGCGCGCCCCTTCGCAACCTCGCGCCCCTAGGCACGTGCCTAGTTTGCCTTAGGGATAATACGCCTCTGCTAACCATAAAACGTCTGAGCAATGTCAACAAGACGCGAGACGTCGTCGGCGATGACATGAACTTTTGGTGCCCTCTATGCAATAGCTTAGTACTTTACACTTCGTGTAGAATAATTTACTGCGACTATACTGATATTTATATATATACACTTGCAGTCATTAATACCCACCAATCCGTACTGAGCCCGCGTGGTGGGCCATGGTTCATTCTCCTTAATCATCCATAAGGAAGGCCAGTGCTCCAGCAGTGGGGACATTAAATGGCTGATGATGATGATGATGATGATGATGATGACTATACTGATATTTTCTTTAAACTGTGTCATGCAATAAATATATTTGTATAAGTTTTGTATTTTTTGGCCTTGATTTTTTTTTCATGTGACTGGGAACGTCATCAGATATACGGTATTTAATTTAATGTCGCATTGAGCTAAACTTTAGGATGACAATAATAGGATACATACCCTAATCTCAAAATCCAGATCCTTCTTTTAGGTTTAGTATAGGTAGGGATTTATATACGATTAGATTTAGAGTTAAAATAAATGTTGGATTTTTTTTTTGTAGTTTTCTTTATTTTCTCATCTCTTTCACATTCGTTTTCTCATGCAGTATACAAGGCTTACTTACTATTAAAGTAGGTACTAGACAAATATGTTTTACATCACATCAGCATTATTAATCATAACAATCAATCTTGTGAATATTGTTTTTAAAGACTTGAAATGAAACCATCATCTTAGAAATTGTACAAATTCACAATAAGTTTCAATTAATCTTTATGTAAGGATACAAATAGCAATCTCTGACATAAATCTAATGAGTGCTTTGGATGCCAGTCAATATCTTTAAACAATAAAAATATAAATTTATCAAAAAAAATCTTGCGATATTCAAATAACAATATTGTCTCAAAACAGACTTGGCTCTTGAAACCAATCACATCCTCAATTTTTTTTCTTTTTTATATTGGGACCCTATGACTCAATCCTATCAACTTTACGACTTAGGTTAGTCGATAAAATACATTCTTATAATATTCACAAGCTCCCCTAATAATCTTCATAACATAATGCATCTGATTTACACTCAAATGCTTAGAAGCGGTGAATGAACGCTTCATGATAACTATTGGTATTATGCCAAAATTCATGATAGCATAGATTGCTTTACCATCTCGATAAGAGCAATCAATTCCAATCTTCATAACACAATGCATCTGATTAAAACTCAGATGCTTAAAGCGTTGAATTAACGCTCTATGCTAACTATTGGTACCTATTATGCCAAAATACATGATAGCATAGATTGTTTTACCATCTCGATAAGAACAATCAATTCCAAGGTATATATAGACTTCAAATGTCTTTTCAACCCTTTCCCAGTATCTCGTGGATCCAGTCTATGTGGTCCATAACGCTGGTGTATATTCCTGGTGCACCCTCGCTGCCGCACTTCGCTGGACCAAAGCTGATGACTCCGTGGAGTTCGGTGAACCTTTCTCGGTATGTTAGAGGTCCCCCTGAATCACCTTTACAAGTATCGATGCCTTTCATTCCGCCAGCGCAGATGACGTTCTGAGGTATAATGTGTTGCCTGTAGACCTTGCGACAAGCTGTGTATGTCCATGACGGTAGGGAGACTGACTTCTTAACGTTGCTGTAGAGACCTGTGGCGACGTCGGTACCCCAGCCGGCTGCTTCGAATATAGCGAAGTTTTTCAGCTTGACTCTTGGAAGGCATATTGGTCTTACGAAATCTGAAAAGAAATAAAACTTTTATGACTGATTTTCTTAACATCGGCTGAAGATTTCCTAGACTATAAAATAAGCATATTTTTGTAAAAACCACGTATTAGATCACATACATAGTATGTTTACTACCTATTCTTTGTAGGACTAATAATATAATCTGTCTGTTGGCCCGATTTGTTTTGATGATGGACTACCGAAAAATTACATATTTTTCCTTAAAGTCGTCTGCGGTTCAACGTACAGGGTTACGGCAGTTTATAAATAGATTTTATAAAATGAGAATAATGTCGAAAGAATTCGTCGTCAATAGATCAAGGTTCATAGCGTAATTTAGTTTTGTGAGATAGTTCTTACTTTCACCAGTTGATTTAGCAAACTAGTGATTTTACATTTGTTAAAATGTCCTTTAATTTGAATTTCTCTTAAATAAACAGATTTTGCTTTATTTCTGGTCTTTCAAGTCTGTATTCAGTAACTAACTAGCTTTCCCACCGCGTGTAATACACGATGTTATCCCGCGGAAACGTGACATTTTGTAACAAACTATTCCCATACCAAAAATTGTCGATCCGTTGTTCCGTTTTGACGGAAAAACACACAAACTAACACACTTTCACATTATACACCTCTAAATTTTAATTAGTACAAAGATTTCAGGGTATGGTAGTGTCCATTATAATACGAACATTTTTTAGCAAAATGGGTCATAAATGTCATTATTCAATTGGTTCGGTTTGAAAGAAAGAAGAACTTACGAGTACAAGGTACCTTCTTCTTCAGCTTGACGATGGCTATGTCATGCTCCAGCCCGTCGTACCCTGGGTGCACGAGCACCCTGGCGGCGGCGACGCGCAGGGGGGTGCCCGCGCACTCTCCGTTAACACAGTCCACGCGCGTGTCCAGGTTGTAGTCACCCAGGCGGATCAGGATCCTGGGAAAGAAGGAATTTTATTTATAGAAGTTCCTATCGATAGAGATATTAAAAAGTTTTAAATTTCAAGAGTTGAGAAGCTCGGACGCGTTCAGCCTGAGATTGTGGTGATTTGGAAACTTTCGAAGTAGTAGGTTGCTGGATTGGTCACCAAAATCGAAATCGAAAAAGAGTCATGCATGACCCGTCCTTCTTATCCACCCAATCAACGGGTACCAGTTGGTGGTGTACCAACGGGTACAGTGAAGCAAGACTCATTGAACGAAATACCTAACGGAAATAAGATCGGTAAAACTAATTTGTAAACACCCAGAAAAATATTTAAATTTCACCAATATGTCCAAGGTTTAGAAAAGGTTAGTCCGAGGTTAGCTATGCCAGTGATGGAAGTGCTAATTATACATACTTATCGCTTAGTAGAAATCACTGTTACTCATTATGAATGTACTTAGTTAAAGTCCTGAGGTACTAGGGGTGGGGAGAACCTCGGGACTTCACACCTTTTGATTAAATTGAAAGTTCAAAGATTTGAATGTGTAATGCACCTAAGCATATGATGCACTTAAAGTAAAACCTACGAATTGCGGGGGCCGCGGCCTGCCCTAGCGTCATTCTACATAACGAAAGTATGATTCAGGACCTATGACACTGTGTCGTCATATACCTATAGGTGCAATGCAACATTACACAATCGTACAGTCCCCTTTCTTGTATGTTTTCCTGTTTGTCACGATTAACTGCATATTTTTTTTATGATTCAGTAGCATGTAACTTCAGCATTTTTACGTTTTGGCTTAACTTAAGCTGAAGTAGAAAAGAAAATTCATCCAGCGGCTTTCCACGACCTTCACCAGATCGTCGGTTTACCTTATAGAATAACCTGCCCTTGGAACGTCGTCCGGTACGCGGTCACCATTCTGGAACTTTTCAGTAGCCATAAGCCATGTACTGACTAGTTGTAACTTTACAGTAGTACAATGATCCTCACCGGTGGTGCTTCACCTTCCTGATGCAGTGCGCGGCGGTGACCACGTGCTGACGGTCCACCAAGGTGCCCCCGCACCGCAGCCCCGCCAGCTGCCTGTGCCTCACGTACTCCACCAGCACCAGCCACGGACTGTAGTGGAGCGGGTTGGATCCCGTCTCCAGACCACACTGGCACTCTGCAAATAAAACGGAATACTTAATTGTAAGTAAATAAATATACTACAATCACACTCAATCAAAATTATCAAGTATACAGCAAGTGTTAGGATGATGTCATCTTTTAATCTGCTCGATATTCAAGCAAAAATTAATTCAGCCAAAATGTAGAGATAATATACCACCTGAGCTGAATATTACGGCTACTGATTAACTTATTCGGACAATATAAAAACGGAACTTCATATCACAAAATTCTTAAGTCATTTCCTGACCATCATCCTGTTATTTAGGAAGTTAAACCGGAATCTCGTTCAAGACATAACGTTATCGCATACTGATGTCGTCATACGGACCCATTACATTATTCTACTTTTGACCGCAACCTTGATATAATATGACCCATAGTAACCCAAACAGGTCTTGGTCTTTTATCAATTGACTTTTATCTTTTAACCCAAATAATGATTTTCCTCAAACGTCTCATTATGGTTTGGCTTCTTGTCAACGATGACGTGTTTAGTTAATACTGTTCTTAACCAATGAGGAATCATCGAGTCTACGTAAAAACATCCCAATTGACGTTACAAAACTTGTCAGATTCTTGTCTTGTTTGATTAAATCTTAAAGCCAACTTCTAATGCCCTAAAAATTAAGGGCGATTAGAGGTCAACATAAACCATTTAAAGAAATGAGAATGAGAAGAGAAGAAATCTTTTACAAAACGCAACCATGCCTATATGGCGTACATGACATAATTAACTTTTAGAAGTATAACCGTAAAGCTTGTAATGATGGCGACTGTATATCAAAAAAGCTTAAAAATAGGTCAAGTTAGTAAAGATTTACTATCTTGCAATGAATGCCAAAAAGTGTCCTAAAATGTCATCGAAACACAGCGAGTTAGTTAACAGGTTATGATGACTTGCTCTTATAATGTGGGGAAATACCGGAAAGCCCAAGTACAACCATCGACATCTATTTTGTAACATCATCGGAGGTTGCGTGACTCATACACGAAACAGCGTTAGCGCACCATCTCTCAAGTTGGATGAAAAGGTGTAAAAAGGCATGCAACAAAACTTCATAGTCATCACATCAAATAAAAATCATTGATATAAAGAAAATTTCATGACCGAACTAGAACACCTTATTAATCGAATAAATTTGGATTAATTGAGGTCAAAGAACATTGACTTTTGATAAACCTTATAATTTTTTAGGTCCTCAAACCGCACATAGATGGGGTATGCGTAAAAGCATTCCCCTCACTATAAAAAAAAAGGTTTACTATCAATCAACATTTTAAGAACAGGGACTTATCAGGATGACGAAACAATATGGCGGAGGGATGTCCTACTTTTCTATCTGTTCTGTATTATTACGTCATATTTTCTCAAACGAAACGTAAATATATATATAGCACCTTAAAATAGGAAAATTAAAGTCATAAAGAAGAGAAAAGCTATAAAACGTAATCAATGAGAAAACTCAAAAGACATAACTTTTCAAATAATACAGAGAATAATGACCTTTCAAGGTTTAATGACAATAATAGAGATCATCTAGTTATTATTAGACAAATAACACAACTAAAGACGACAATACCTTTACCACAAAAAAAGTAGTATCACAAAATGACTAGGTACCTATGCAAAAAAAAAACCGAAAACTTTTCAATGATAGATAGCAAAAACTTAAAATAAAAAAAGTAAACAAAGCATACCATCATCATTATCAAGTTCAGTAGCTTCGAAACTCGCAACAAATGAAGCGAGAACACTGCACAGGAACCACATAAACATTTTAGAATGCATACACAAACACTTCAAAATAAAAGAAATTATTTTTCACTGATAAATTGCAAAAAGCTTTAATAAAAATGACCGATTTGAGACAGAGCCAAGAGACACGTGCGCTCTCCGCGGCGCTTAACTTTTTACTAATAGCATTACGAAAGCTGAGCGTGCCGCTGATACAAAAATGTCGTTCGATGGAGTCGCGTGCGCATCTCGGGTGCAAAGGTTAACGTTTTCCAATGAATCACACATCTCAGTTGTAGAATTAAGAATTGGTCTAAGTCAAATGTGCACCTGATGGCTGAAACCTGACTTATGTGCTACTATTGTGGTGCTTTTATGACGTAAATAATGTAACTTGAAGCGATAGGAAAGGTAAGATGGCAGATAACCGCTTTTGAGGATGTCCGGCACTCTTATTCTTAATCTTTCAGCCCCCTGATTCACGAACCGTCGGAAACGGAATCGGATTCGAATTCTGTGCTTTGTCTTTGTCTATTCTATAGTGAGTGACAGAGACAGTGCATACATTCTGCTGTCGCGTTTCCGACGGTTCGTGAATCAGGGGGCTGATTTTCTTTCTCCTAGTTTCAATATATAATTTCTTGCATAAAATTGTCATGTTTGACTTAGAAAGCATTTGACTGAACCCCGTATGCTTTATTAGTTAAGGAAGGTAGGTAGGTTTATATTGGGTTATTGAAACAGGTCATCAAAAGAACATTGACCCTTGTTAAACCCTAAAACTCTTCGGAAGTTGAAGTTAGAGGTTAAACAGGATGATAAACAACATGGTCGAGATATGTCCGGTTCTTAAACTATTCGCAAAACATTTCGTCATAATAGTCTATCGAGCGAAACATATTAACATGGACAAGGGAGACAAAAGTCATAACCAAGAGAAAATACTTAAAAATCTAATCAATGAGAAAACTCAAAAGGATAATAATATAACCTCAGATCATATAATACTATTACGATGACCTTTCGAGGTTAATTGTCGTTAACATATCATTTTGGTAGGATTAAAAACCTTTAACAGAGATGACAACAAAATCCCATTATGAATCTAAATATCACAAAATTTCTACATGAAAAGCTTACCATGAAAACTTGTAAGAGTTACAATTTAAAAAAAATGTATACAATACATACCGTTGAAGTATGATTGCAACATATTACACAAACAAGATGTTTGCATTATCGCGCATTTACAGAAAATTGGAACACACGCGTAGCATTCTCAGCAATCTAGAATAAGATCGCTTACTAAGATAATGTATCTTTAATTGTACTCAATATTATTATCTCAATATACATCTTGACACCGAACAAGTCACATCTCTTTTATTACCTTAGCCTCGGTAAAGCGTCATACCTCTTCATGGCGACCCTTTGCCAACCGAACTTATAAATTTTTGCGGGAAAATCATTACTACATGGAGCAGCAAAGCAAAATTTTCAACACCATACTAGCAGCAGTCTTCGTTGCGGTGCTATTTGGCTCTACACTTCTGTTCATCGCATTACTTGGGAAGACAAAACAATAATATGGGAGCACCACAAAGTAAAGAAGAAGTTATCATCGCACAAACCGCCAGCGGCGACGCCCAAGCAACGCAGAAAACTTCAAGCCAGCTCACTACAACAGAAATTTTACTATCCGTCATACTGCTTCTCATCGTTATACTCATCATTTACGCCTGCATCCGGAAAATTTGGGACCGAATTGTCAACCGACTCCGTAGAGAATTCAACAGCGCAGTTCTAAGAAACACAATATCTTCCGTGGAACTGGCAACGACGTCGACTCAACCATCAACGTAGACCAGGAGGTGTCCAGGGTAGAAACCCGGCCCATTGTACGAGGGGCAAGGGAAATCCCAGCCCGATCTTCAGTTAGCTGTTTCAAGCGGTCCAGGAACCCATCTTAGAAGTCTGAAGATCCTACACACTCAAGGAGCATGAGAAAACCCCCAGCCCGCAGCCCCAGCCCCCACACGCCACGCCGGTCACCACATACCTACTCATCGTGCAGAGACGTAATTATTTTATTCGCGCGCTATAATGCCACCGTAAGTCGTAAGTTATTTTATACCTAAACGTTTTAAATAATATGTAGGATTACATTTTTTTTCTTATTAGATAATGTCATTTATTATTTCCGATTTAAATGAATTGCATAAGAAACTATTGTATATTAAAGATAATTTAGTAAAACTAGGACCAGATAGACGTCAAAGAGAGTTAGGTTTTACGAAATTTAATGAAGCGAAACTTGAATACGCGAAATTAGAGTATATTTTAGCTCAAGTACATAATTTAGTTGAAAAATCGGAGGTATCAACTAAAGATATAACTTTAATTAATAAAATAGCAAATGACATTCAGATCATTTATGACAAAATTATTTCTTTAGAGACTTTAAGTGTTAGTAGTATTTCAAAAATGGCAGAAAAAGATAAATTTGACTTGAAGACAGCCATTGCACTTTTACCAACGATGACAGGTCAAGAACACGTCACTAAATCTCTAATTGATGGTATACAATTATATAGTTCAATGATCAGCGATGCTACTCATGGGTTACTTATTGATTTTGTGATTAAAACTAGGCTCTCTCCTAGCGCAAAATTACGTTTAAAAAGTAGTTATCCAACTATTAAAGATTTAATTAGAGATATGAATACGCATTTGATTCAGAAAAAATCTGCTGTTGCTATCCAACACAAATTACAAAACTGTCGTCAAGGTCATAGGTCGATCGAGTCATTCGGCTCGGAACTAGAACAACTTTTTGTGAATTTAACCATAGCACAAGCGGATGACGACGCTACTAAGTTTGAAGTATTGCGTCCCATTAATGAAAAGGTTGCAATCAAGCGCTTTTCAGATGGATTAGTGAATCAAAAGCTTAGTACTATCATAGCATCACGTCACTTTGATTCTTTACCAGAGGCTATAAGAACTGCCCTAGACGAGCAGTCAATGTCTACCAGACACGAGGAAGTTATGAACATTAAAAAGTTTCATACTCGTAATTTCTCACGCACACCTACTAATTATCCGCGTCAGCCAAGTAATTATTCTAATAAATATAGTTACTATAATAGATTTAGCGCAAACAATAGGTACGCTGCCGGAAACACGAGACCACAACAAGGTAAGTACATGTCGCGAGACTCCCGCGCCGCGCAAGGAACACAATCACGTTCACGTGACCGCGGTCGGCCGAGCCCGCGCCCGCCGCGCTCAGCTGTGCCTTTTCAACGTGTGCAGTACGCTAGCCACGAGCAATCGACCAATAGTGAGTCACAAGCGCGTTCTGAGCCCCAGAACGATAATAATTTAGATTTTTTTCGTTCCTACTGAAAATTATGTTTTAAACTACAATAATAGTAGTACCGTAACTTTTAACGTAAGTAATAGCAATATCGATCTTTTAGTCGATAGCGGAGCAAGCCTTTGTGTTTTAAAATACGAATGGTTATGCGATTATCCGAAGTTATTGAATTTAATTACATTTGAGAAGTTAGTTATAAAAGGTGTTAGCGGTAAACTAGTATCTGAAGGATATATTTACTTAGATTTGTCTTATAATGGGTTAGTTTTTAGAGGAAAAATGTATGTGTTTAAAAATATGTCTTGTTCTGCAAATGGTATTTTAGGTGATAATTTTTTGAAACGCTATCAAGCTATAATTAACTATAAAGAAAATACTTTGCTTTTAACTAAAGATAGTAATTATGTGTCTATACCTATATTGAGTCACTATAGACATTTGATACCGCCACGATGTGAGGTAATAAAATATATACCTACATCGTTAGGCGACGATTGTGTTTGTTTATCTAAAGAGATACAGAAAGGAGTCTTTATAGGAAGTATAATAGCGAAACCTTGTAATGGTCGCATGCCAGTAAGGATATTAAACACCACTGAGAAAGAAGTTGATCTAGATCTTACCGATTTAGAGACTTTTTCATTGAATGATTTTGAAGTCTGTAATTTTGAAAAAGAGGAGGTTTCTGTCGATCGTGTAAAAACATTATTAGGATTATTAAATTTACCTGAACTGAATTTAGAAGAAAAACGAAGTATTGAGAGTATTTGCGCTAAGTACGCAGATGTTTTTCATCTGCCAGGCGACAAACTCTCTTGTACAAACCTAATGACCCATAATATAACTTTAAAACCTAATGTCTCGCCAGTTTATGTCAAGCCACATAGATTACCGTTCGCACTAAGGAAGGAAGTTCAGAAACAGATAGATATTATGCTCGAAAATGATATTATAGAAGAGGCTACGTCAGAGTGGTCTAGTCCCGTCTTGCTTGTACCGAAAAAAACAGATAGGTCAAACGAGAAACAATGGCGATTAGTTATAGATTACAGGCAGTTAAATAATCGTATTGAGGACGACAAATTCCCTTTGCCTAATATAACTGATATCTTAGATTCGCTTGCAAATAACATTTATTTTTCAAAATTAGACCTTTCGCAAAGCTATTATCAGTTATCTTTAAGCGAAGATTCACGAAAGTACACAGCTTTCACTGCTGGTGATAAAATTTTTCAGATGAAACGCTGTCCCATGGGTCTCCGGACATCTGCGAGTGTATTTTCACGTCTTATGACTATTGCAATGTCAGGCTTAAATTATAAAAAGGCTTTTATTTATTTAGATGATTGCGTAATTTTCGGGAAATCTATAGAAAACCACAATAAAAACTTAATTAGTATACTAGAGAGATTTAGAAAAGTTAACTTAAAATTAAATCCTATGAAGTGTGAATTTTTGCGAAACGAAATAATATATCTAGGACACAAAATAACTTCTGATGGAATTTTACCAGATGAAAGTAAAATTGCAACCATGCAAAACTATCCAGTGCCGATGAACTGCGACGATGTCAATCGTTTTGTCGCGTTTGCAAATTACTACAGACGATTCATACCGAACTTTGCAAACATTGTTTATCCTTTAAATCAATTAAGAAAAAAGAATGTACAGTTTCTATGGTCATCAGAGTGTCAAACGGCATTTGAAAAATTAAAATCAGCATTAATTCAACCCCCTATTTTATCTTATCCAGATTTTTCAGAAAGTAACATCTTTCGGCTACAAACAGATGCTTGTAAGACAGGTTTAGGATCTGTTTTATCTAACATGAACGGTCAAGTAGTCGCGTATGCGAGTAGAAACCTGAAACCCGCCGAGACGAGATATCCCATCATAGAATTAGAACTTTTAGCAATTGTTTGGTCTGTGAGACATTTTCGCCCTTATTTATATGGACGTAAATTTAAAATTATAACAGACCACAAACCGTTAATTTATTTATTTAACTTGAAAGACCCAACAAGCAGACTTACTAAATTCCGATTATTCCTAGAGGAGTATGATTTTGAAATAGAGTATGTTCCAGGACGAAACAATGCAGCTGCAGACGCATTGAGTCGCATACCTATTACATCTTCTACTTTAAAATCATTACATCAAAACACAGTATCAGTTTTAACTAGAGCACAAAGTAAAAAATTAAAAACCCCCACTGATTCTTCTTCAGAGAGCTCCACCAGCACTAGGCCTGATCAACCTATTGCGGTAGAACTTCTCAAGAAACCCGATGACGTAACTGAATTAAGTTTTAATCAATTAAAGTTTGACAATTATTCAAAGTCTAAAGATAGCATTATTTCTAATGCAAGTTGTTACGTTTACGTACCTTCGCAATCAGCGATATATCTGAGTACCCGATCGTCATCTACCCCAGAGGTGTTAGCGAGGGACTTAGAGTCATTATGTCAAAAAATAGGCATACATGAGGTACTTATTATTAAAGAAAAATGTAACGAGAGTAAAATCAAAAGTCTTGTACAAGCAACAAAAAGAATTAACTCTGTTACCCCGCGCTTTCTCATAACAAAAAATATATTAAGAATATATGATAGTGAACAAAAAAGAGTAATACTAAATGATTTCCATCTATTACCTACCAGCGGACACGCAGGAGTTAATAGAATGATGAACAACATTAAGCAATATTATTTTTGGCCAGGTTTGAGTAATGATGTAAAACTTTTTGTTAAAAATTGCCATCAATGTCAATATCATAAGCATAGTAATAAACATATTAAGCAGCCCTTAACCATAACATCAACAGCCCACTCATCATTCGAAAGAATTAGTTTGGATATAATGGGTCCACTAGATGTTGATGACTATAATAATAAATATGTATTGACATTACAATGCGATTTAACCAAATTCGTTGAAGCGTATCCATTACCTAGTAAAGACTCGGTCACAGTTGCTCAATCTTTTACCAATAATTTCATTTTACGTTATGGTATTCCTAGAGAAATATTGACTGACCAGGGAACCGAATTCATGTCATCAGTGATGTCCGAAACATGTTCTCTATTACATATTAAAAAATTAAATTCTACGGCGTACCATCACGAAACTGTAGGCGCTTTAGAAAATACTCATAAAACCCTAGGAGCTTTTCTGAGAATCCAGTGTAATAATTATAAACATAACTGGAGCACCTGGATTCCATATTGGTGTTTTTCTTTTAATACCACAGTGCATAGTGAAACTAAATATACGCCTTTCGAATTAGTTTTTGGAAAAATTTGTAACCTTCCAAATAATTTACAATCAGAAATCGACCCCTTATATAACTATGACAGTTATCCCCGAGAACTTAAGTATCGTTTACAACAAGCGCAATCCGACGCACGACGTAACTTGATACAATCTAAAGAGAAAAGAAAATTATTGTATGATAAAACTAGCAATAATGTTACCTATCAGTTAGGCGATTTGTTATTATTAAAGAACCAAGTAGGAAATAAATTAGATAGTATTTACAATGGCCCTTATAAAGTTTTAAGAGATATGACGTCTAATGTAGAAATTTTAAAAGAAAATAAAGCTATAATTGTGCATAAGAATAATACCAAACCATTCAATAAATAACTATTTTATTTGATACGTAATTATAAGTATAGGTACTTAATTACATACCATGTTACTTAACACTTTGTTATTGTTATGATTAAGTGTAAAATGTGAAGCTTCCGTTTTAATTCAATACCATTTCAATTCGATACCATTTTAATTAGATACAATTTTAATTAGGTATATTGTTTATATTGTAAAACGTTTTTGTATTAGTACGATTTAATAAATGAAATAGTTTTAACTTTGCTATGTTGATAATGTTTAAATTTTGTTTACTTATTTTACTTAAGTAATTAAATTTTGGTTAAGTTCGTTAAAGTCAATGTTACGAGTCTGTTCCTTTTTGCAGGGAGGGGATGATCCTTCCACTTTTTCAGGGGAGATGAAGTATGATTGCAACATATTACACAAACAAGATGTTTGCATTATCGCGCATTTACAGAAAATTGGAACACACGCGTAGCATTCTCAGCAATCTAGAATAAGATCGCTTACTAAGATAATGTATCTTTAATTGTACTCAATATTATTATCTCAATATACATCTTGACACCGAACAAGTCACATCTCTTTTATTACCTTAGCCTCGGTAAAGCGTCATACCTCTTCACCGTCATCAAGATCAAGTTCAGCAGCTTTGAGGCTCGCAATCAAAGAAATACTGCACAGGAACCACATAAACATTTTGAAACACATAGGTACACAAGTAAACGCTTCAAAATAAAAAAAAAGAAATTATTTTTCACTGATAAGCGGAAAAAGCTTTAATATAAATGTACGATTTGAGGGGTCCTTCCACATTCAACCGGCGATTTTTCTACCGGCAAATATTTTTTCCACTTTCTACCGGTCAACAAATATTCTTCCACTTTCAACCGGCACCTTAGAAAGTTAGGTATAATAGACAATAAAGGAAATTATATTTAATTAATTCGTAGGTGTAATAGGTACCTACTTAGGTTTAACATAAATAAAAAGATCAAAAATAGTAATGAATTCTATATTACCTATACTTTATGATAACTAAATAAATATCATTCTCTCAAAACCGTAGGTATACATAAGTAAGTAGGTTTAACATAAATAAAAAGATCAAAAATAGTAATCAATTCTTTATTACCTATACTTTATGATAGCTAAATCTCATCAAAGACGTAAAATATTTGAAGTGAGAGCCAACTTCAATAAATAAAAAGATCAAAAATAGTAAGTAATCAGTTCTTATTACATAAACTTTATGATAATAACTAAATAAATATCTATCTCTCTCAAACCCGTAGGTATACAAGCAACAAACTAAATATTAATAGAATATCAAAGATTAAACTACAAAAAAATTATTCAGTCTTATGATAACTTTACTTGACTAATACGTAGATGCGTTCAATTAAACAACGTTATTCACTCACAAATATAATAATGCACAATAACAAAATACAAAAGTTCACGACAACCACTTCGATCTCAATACGACCAAGCTCTGCCGGGCCGGCGCGATAATCTCGCGCCTGAGCCCTAACTTAAAAACAAAGTCATAAATCACGTTTAATTATTAGACATATTCATTTCTACGAGCCCGACAAAGCTCTCTTATTGTATTTCGCCCTGAACCTAATGTTGTTAATGTAAACATCAGCCGGGAATGTGACCCTTCCGTGCGCCGTCTCTCTACGCGTCATACGTCGTCGCTTCAAGTTGCCAACACTGCCATCCTGCGCGGTGTCTGCCTCAGACACCCCACGAGTCTGATAAAATACTGTAACATAAAACAATAATCTCTTTTATTACCTATGTTTTCTTTTGGTTGGACTTGTCTATTATTTACACGATTAGATTATCCGTTATTCAGCTTAAACCACCCGGCACTCAAAGGGACTTTGCCACACTTAAGTATTCCGGGTCATCTTAGAATTACTTGCACTTAAAGACATTTCGTTCACTTAAGCGTACCAAGTTAATTCTAAGAAGTCGCTGATAAACGGATACATACGTTGGGTTACACTTAAAGACATTTCGTTCACTTAAGTGGACCAAGTTATCTTAGAATTACTTGCACTTAAAGACATTTCGTTCACTTAAGCGTACCAAGTTAATTCTAAGAAGACGCTGACAACCGGATACATACGTTGGGTTACACTTAAAGACATTTTGTTCACTTAAGTGGACCAAGTTATCTTAGAATTACTTGCACTTAAAGACATTTCGTTCACTTAAGTGTACCAAGTTAATTCTAAGAAGATGCTCATAACCGAATACATACGTTGGGTTACACTTAAAGACATTTCGTTCACTTAAGTGGACCAAGTTATCTTAGAATTACTTGCACTTAAAGACATTTCGTTCACTTAAGTGCTCTTTGTTAATCCCAGGAAAGCTTTGACATTTGGCACATCTTACTACTTCCATCTACAACGACAAATAAATATTTATTTTTATTTTTAGTTGTCACAAAAGGACCTAGGTGGTCAACATGAAGCGTATGAAAAGGTTGTGCATACTTTGGCAAGGAATATAATTGTCCCTCTTTAGGACCGCCTTTATTTTTATAGTAAACGCAATTTAAACAATTTCTAATGTATTTTTTTACGACATGACGCATACGGGAAAACCAATACTGATACCCTATTCGTTCAACTGTTTTATCAACACCAAAGTGACCCAAATCATCGTGATTGTATTTAATTACTTGCCAGATACATTTTTTTGGCACAATCCAACGACGACCGTGGACAGTCCTTCTATAAACTTTGCCACCTAATAATTCATAGTTTTTAAAAACATCCTTAAAGTTATCGGCCTCTCCTGATTCTAAAATCTCTCTAAGACGCTGTAGTTCGGAGTCTTGTAGCTGCACCGAGATTAACCAATCAGCCTCAGTTATGGACATTATTATTTCAGATTCAGATTTTTCTCCGGTTGGCGCTGGGTTTCGACTCAATGCATCCACATGTTGCATACGTGTACCTTCGCGATGTACAGTTTCAAATGAAAATTCTTGAGTGGATAAAACCCAACGCGCAATCCGAGGTATTATTTCTTTCTTTGATAACGCATACCTCACGGCGTTACAGTCTGTTACAATTTTGAATGTAGATCCTAACAAATACAGCCGAAATCTTTGTAGCGAACAAACAATTGCTAGTAGTTCCAATTCAAATGAATGATATTTTTTTTCGTCCTCAGTCGTTTGCCTGCTATAATAATGGATAGGTTTCTCACCATCACTTGTAACCTGCATGAGGATACCGGCAATACCGTCTCTGCTCGCGTCCGTGTACAAAATGTGTTCTTTATTTGGGTCGAAAATGGTGAGTACACTGTCAGATGTAAGTATATTTTTTAACGTTTGTATTGCCTCCTCATGGATCGTATTCCATGTCCAAACAGAGTCCTTCTTCAACAGTTTCGTTAGTGGAGCAGAAATCATGGCGCAGTTCTTAATAAATTTCCGAAAATAGCTTATAAGCCCGAGAAACTGTCGAAGTTGGTGCACTGTTTTGGGCATGGGATACTTTTCGACTGCCGCCAATTTAGACTCATTCGGCATCACACAGTTTGGTTTAATTTTATAGCCAAGAAATTCGATTTCACTTTTAAAGAAATGACATTTTTTTAAATTAAGTGTCAGTCCATTTTCCCGAAATATTTTTAATACCTCTTCGAGTAATTTCAAATTTTCCTCAACTGTTTCTGTTACCAAATAGACGTCATCCAAATATAGAATTACATTACCAAATCTCAAGTTTCCGAGTACCTTATTCATCATTTGTTGGAAACAGGACGGTGCATTTGCCAAACCAAAAAGAAGTCTTAAAAACTCGTAATGACCGTCTTCAGTAATAAAAGCAGTCTTTTCTACCGATTGTGGATCCATCATAATTTGGTAATAACCACTTTTAAGATCCAAGCCAGTGAAGCACTTATGCCCCTGTAATCTATCCACCAATTCTTCGATACGTGGCATAGGGTATTTATCCTTGATCGTTATTTTATTTAACGCACGATAGTCAATGCAAAGCCTTTTTTCGCCATTTTTTTTATTTACTAACAAAGCGGGACTCGCGTAAGGCGAATTACTTTCACGTATAATGTCATTTTGTAGTAACTCATTGACCATCTTACGAACAATCGTTCTGTCGTCATGGGAGGACCGGTAAGGCCTGTATTGAACCGGTTGTGCACTAGTTACATTTATAAACATTTTATGGTTACGTGCTTTACCTAGTTCTTTAATGTTTGTTGCAACACAATCGCTATATTTCTGAAAAAGACTGATCAGTTCATTTTGATGTGAATCAGCATCGAACTCAAATGCATTCACATTATTACAAAACTCTGTAAAAGTTTCAGCATAGTCGAATTTAAGTGAGTCGCCTATTCGTGAATACATAAGATCGGGGCGCTCTGTAACATTTCTACCAATCAGTATTTCACAATCAACTAGATCATCGATTACGTAAAAATCTACTTTGGTTAATCTCACGGAATCCATTTTTAGTTGAATAGTCACTTTATGGGTAACGTATTTAGAATTTTCTTTAGAAAAACCTTGTAATAAAATTGGTGAAGGGAGGACGTTGATCGGCAAAGACCATTTAGTTATCAATGATTTCGAAATTAGCGAACAACTACTACCAGTATCAACAAATGCCTTGTGACACCAATTATCCATATATACTTCCTTCACAAATTTATTACGTGGGTCTGAAGTTGACACGAATTTTATTTCTTGTTTATCGGTCTTAGCGGCATATTTTTTTATGATAACAAGTAGCTTCTAAATGACCACGCTTACCACAGTAATCACATTTATTTTTTTCGCACTGACTTCTTTTATGATTACCGTCACAAATATAACATTTAATTGGTCTCCGATTTTGTGATTGTCCTACGTCGAGTACGCTCTTTGTAGTAGCAAAGCGATTCAATGAATCCACGGAAGTTGTCTGCATTGCTAATGAACTGGTTTGAGGTACTACTGGCAATAGTTGATTCACACTTTTAACATTAGAGTTTAAATGTTTCAAACCCTTTGATTTGTAGGTACGTCCATGAAGAAAGCTAGCTAGACTGTCACACGAAATTAAATGACTAGCTTCAATAGACGCGCTTATATTATTATCACCTATATTTCCGAGAATTATTGAAATAATGTCTTGCTCCGAAAAATTTAACGATAAACGGTCTATTTTACATTTCTGTTCGAAAAAAAACTCATACAGTGATTGATCATCAATCGGTTTCTTATCAATTATTTCTCTTAAAAGATCAAACATATTCCGCCGGGTCTGAAAAATTGAACTTAATCTCTTTTCCCAATCACCCCATGTCCAGGAAGGCCAATCATTTTCGGTACGCAACAGTGAATCATACCACACCTTCGCGGATCCCTTTAGTTTATTAAGAGCTTGATAGCGGATCATGTTATCTGACCATTTAAAAGTTTGGGAGTAACTTTCAATGATTTTAAGCCAGGCATTTATGTTGTCCTTTAATGGGTTAAAGTCAGGTATAATGTTGCACAAAGAAGTGTTACTTGTACTCACAGTTCCAGTATCCATTGTACATGATACCTTTGTCCTCCTTGATACAGGTGACGGAGTTCGGGCACTACTGGTGTCGCTAGAAACCGAGGCTGCACGAACTCGCTTACGTTTTCGTTTATTGCTTTTATGATTTCCCATTATTGTGTGCGTGGAGATGCTTCTCGCTTCTGATGATAACTTTACTTGACTAATACGTAGATGCGTTCAATTAAACAACGTTATTCACTCACAAATATAATAATGCACAATAACAAAATACAAAAGTTCACGACAACCACATCGATCTCAATACGACCAAGCTCTGCCGGGCCGGCGCGATAATCTCGCGCCTGAGCCCTAACTTAAAAACAAAGTCATAAATCACGTTTAATTATTAGACATATTCATTTCTACGAGCCCGACAAAGCTCTCTTATTGTATTTCGCCCTGAACCTAATGTTGTTAATGTAAACATCAGCCGGGAATGTGACCCTTCCGTGCGCCGTCTCTCTACGCGTCATACGTCGTCGCTTCAAGTTGCCAACACTTATTTTTCTTATAATGTGACTAGCGCTGCCCGCGGCTTCGCCCGCGTGGACTACACGACGCGACGTCAACCCGCGTTATTAAATAAATTTGTAAGATAAAAAACAGTTATTTCGATCTTCAAAATAAATTACAGCCTATATGTTGCCGAGTATTGGCCCTCGGCAACAAGTTAATATATAAAAAAAGTTTCATCCATGTCATGTACGAGAATCAATTCTTAAGAAAATCTTTTATTTAAATGCTCAAGATATTATAAGAACTTTGTAAAAAGTAGCAGTTGTGATATCACATACGTAATCAGATAGTGCTCATTCGCTAAACAAGCGCTATTTTTATATATCTTAAGCTTTATCTGGGCTCTTGGAGGACATCAGATGTGCCAGACTTTAGATTATTGTATTTCAATAGAAAATACTTATCACGCAGAACAACTTCTCTTATAAGACGCTCTATTTTGCATCTCTTATAGTTTAGCTGGTCTGCTAGGGTTCTACATCAAGTGTACCAGACCATCGTTATTTTTACGTCCATAGAAAATGTTCATCACGTTAAACAAGTTTTATCAAAATCCGCTAAGTAGTTTTGCGTTTAACTCGGACAACAGACAGACAGACAGTCAAAAAATTTAAAAACCATATTTTTGGTATCTGTTTCGTTAATTCACCCCTGGAGGTATTTTTTTCTATTTCTTTTCATTGTACAGAATTGGCTTGTTTATAGTTTTATTATATTGTGCCTAGGACCCTTTTTTTACTTGCAAACCCAAAAAACTAAACTAACTGTTGGATCCTATAGCAGTCTAGGTAATAGAAAAGTGTAATTATTTAAATTTCTTATTGTTTCATTAGAATAATTTTGCTATAAATTCACTATTTTTTTTTGCCGGTTGAAAAAGGAATAGGTTGCCGGTAGAATCTGGAATTAAATATTAATTTAAAAATCGCCGGTAGAATGTGGAATAGAAACCGGTAGAATGTGGAAAAAATATTCACCGGTTGAAAAATCGCCGGTAGAAAGTGGAAGGACCCGATTTGAGTCAGAGAGCGTAGAACCACGTGCGTTCTCGGCGGCGGCGCTTAACAAGCATGCCGCCGATGTCGCTCGATAGAGTCGCGTGCGCAATGCAATGTCATGTGTAATAAGGCCTGTCACAGAAGTAGCTATAATATTTATTATAGCAAGACTTTCGTCATAATACCTATGTTCCACACACGCTTATATTTAAAGAAGTAAGTATTAGAAGTAAGGTTTATAAAGGAAAAAATTGTAATGGTAAAAAAACCACCAGCCCTGCAAGTAACTTTCAGGCGGGCTAGCTATGTTTACTTAAATGAAGTAATTGGGTATTTGACTGTTGTTGAAATGTAGATATTTAATTATGACATTCAGAAATATAACATTATTGAATAAGAAATGTGAAAAAAGCAATTAAATCTGTATTATAACAAGCGAATTATGAGCTACTTAGTTGTGACTCTAGCTATCTCTTTCTAAAACGAAATTTACTATGGCGAGAGTATGGCGCTATAGAAATGTGACGTCATGTTTCTATAGCGCTCTCCTTGTCTAATTAGAAAGTTTGATGCTCTATATCGCTGAAAATATGCAAGATATTTGAAAATAAATACCTATGTTGTGTTGCTACTAATTAAATGAATATTTTAAGTCAATAAAAAAAAACAGTCAAATACCCAATTTCTGGAACTACCGAACCGATTTCCAAAATTGTTAACAGCTATACTTTGTAAAATGTAGCATGGATCCTTGGACAGATCATTCGTGCAAAGCAAAATATTCTTCATGCTATTGGAATAAAACTCAAGAAATAACAGCATATGACATTTTTAATGCAGCTTATGCTAGAAAATTAGACCCTTTTCCTTGTGCAAAAACTACATTATGCTTTGCACGAAAATGAGCCGTCATAGTACCCATGCCATTTTACAAAGTATAGAAAGCTACATTATTCCCGAGTAACATGGGCTATATTTAATCCCGATATTCTCACTGGAAGGAAAGGTATCTATGACTATGAGTATGCAGTACGATACGCACTAGCACTACTATTATATAAAATGTAAATTACATAGTATTATATAGCATAGCTTCGACTGTCCTCAATCTTTACCATTTTTCCAATGAATCAGCCATCTCTGTAGAATTGAGCCGGATGGTAGGTAAAGCCTCGGGTATAAAGATAAAAGATAAAAGATAAAAATATTCTTTATTCACTTAGACATAATAAATATGTACTTATGAATCGTCAATATTTTCCTACCACCCATTCAAGACTTTTTTAACTGACAAGAAGAATGGGCGCAAGAAACTTGCCAGCGTTTCTTAGTTAGGTAACGACATTTACAAAAAAAAAAACATATCGTTACTAATACAACAATTGCTTAGTATAAAAATACATCATATTAAACAGTGATTATGTTATGTGTTACATCATGACCATGCATTGCGGTCATTCAAATAATCGTCTACTTTATAGTATCCTTTGCTCATCAGCGACTCTTTAATGTACCATTTAAATTTATGCAATGGTAGTTCAATTATATGCTGTGGAACTTTATTAAAAAAGGCTATGCCTTTCCCCAGAAATGAGGCTCTGGATTTTTCTAGCCTAAACTTGGGAACGACAAGTTTATCTTTATTTCTTGTGTTAAAGCGATGAATATCGCTCTGCTTTACAAATGTATTATAATACTTTTTCACATAAATTATATTTTCATAGATGTAATGTCCTGCAACAGTTAAAATGTTTATTTCTTTAAATAGATCTCTTAAAGAATCTCTCGATCGGAGGTTGTAAATGGCGCGAATAGCCCTTTTTTGGAGCACGAATATACTTTGGATGTTAGCGGCTGAGCCCCACAACAAAAGGCCGTAGGACATAACACTATGAAAATAACTAAAATAGACTATTCTAGCCGTTTCAATATCGGTTAAGAGCCTTATTTTCTTAACTGCGAATGCAGCCGAACTGAGTCTACTCGCCAAGGCTTCGATATGAGGATCCCATTGTAGTCGCGAGTCTAATATAATACCTAGAAATTTTGTATTGTTAATGAATTCGACCGTATCGCCGTCTAGTCTAATATGAAAATCAACTTGTCTTACATTAGGTAACGAAAATTTTAAACACTTAGTTTTCTTTGAGTTTAATGATAAATTATTACTATTAAACCAATGTGACACTTTTGAAAGAGCACTATTTACTTCGTCAGAACAGTCATCACCTCTATCTACTTTAAAGACTAGAGATGTATCATCGGCAAATAGCACCGTCTCACATAAATTCTTCGCGTAGTAAGGAAGGTCATTTATGTATATTAAAAACAACAGCGGGCCCAATATTGATCCTATAAAAATGCACATGTGAAAGAGAATTACAAGAAACAATATTTTTTTATAGTTATGGAACAATTAAAAAAACTGAACAAAAATATTAAGAGCATGTAGAATTGTTTATATTTTAGTGATTCTATATGAAAAATTAGCGTTTTTAACAAATACCATCAATATTATTTAGTTTTAGACTGTTTTAACATTACAATCAGACACTTAAATATTATTTATTAATACAGACTCTTGAACGACACTCAAGTGGAGATCTCTTCTCAAGTATAGTTAGCAAGTGATGAATGTTTTTTAGTTTTCAGGGTTTAGTCTATGTCTATGTTATAGGTTATAGGTAAGTTTGTTTGTCTAAAAACTTCCCATATAATACTGAATAAATAATATATTTGCATCTGTGCAAGCGTGACGCACTATATTTACGCGGGAGCAACACAGGGATAGGTAAAAACAGGTCAGTGTACGATATTCTTCGTTCTCTGCGACCGTACTTTACCATCATCTATTATCTATTACTTACTTATAATAAAACTGTGAACAATCTAATTCTGTACATTGAAAAAAAGAAATAAAAAAATACCTCCAGGGGTCTGTCTGGTATTCTGAGAATCTGGTGTTTTGCGAATCTGGTATTCTGAGAATCAGGTGTTTTGCGAATCTGGTATTCTGAGAATCTGGTCTTTTGGGAATCTGAAATTTTGCGAATCTGGTATCCAGCGAACAAAGAATTTGTTTGTATGTCCGCCTTAACGTCGCCGCGTCGGAACGGGAGCAAGGGATCGACGTGTTTCTTATTATGTGGGTGGTTTAGGAGCTTGAGAGGCTAAGTTTTATCCCGAAAAAATATTACTTTCCTTCGGGATAACGTTTTGAAGTACACGCGGGCGAACCGCTTGCGGAAGGCTATGTGATATAAATTTTTAATGTGTAATGTGGGGTTTACACGGGTGACTAAAGCTAAACTAAAACTAGCGGATCCTTGCGGTTTTACCCGCGTAGTACCTGTTCCCGTGGGAATATCGGGATAAAATATAGGCCTACGCCATTTCTAATGATAAAAGATTTTTTGAAATCGGTCCAGTAGTTTCGGATCCTATTCGATGCAAACAAACAAACAAACAATCAAATCTTTCCTCTTTATAATATTAGTAAAGATAAATAAAAAAAAACTTATTAGCCTAAAAAATTAAAATGCTGCTGAAATTCACTATTCCACGTGGACGAAGTCGCGGGCACAGCTAGTCTTATATAATATCAGTCTATCCCCAATCAACATAACAATAATGTTAATAGCAGTGTTGTGGTCCACCTGTTAGAGGTAAGATATTATCTAATTGTTACTCAATGGTTGAGAATACTAGGAAAAGCGCGCTTCAAACCTTCAGCCTTATCACCGATGAAGCCGTTAAACGATACCTCGTTACGGATAAAAAAAATAAGCTGACCACCACTACGTATCTATATTATTGGGGCCACATCCGAGCACACGATCGTACTTTAGTCCCCGGGCGTACTCTGAAACGCAATCTTCGGTTAGCCGAATAGAGAGTGAGAAGGACAGGTATACCGAATTTTCGGGTTTTGCGTTTTAGCACAGCCTTCTCTATCGTCTTGTGGTTTTATGCCTCTCCCACACCTGCGTGCTGAAGCTTCGACAACTTATCGCGCTAAAATTTACGTCCAAAGTTTGCGCGATAAGCCTACGAATGTCTCTCCCATACCTGCGTGTCGAAGCTTCGACAACTTAACAAAGCGTTAATTTGAGTATAGTGACTTAATTTTTTATGTGACATGGCAAATGATGCAATAGCATTGTTATATACATGAGTGCAAATAATTATATTTTGCACTTTATTGCTTTATCAGTCGCTAAAAAAACGATAATATTATTAAATAGTTTTTGATACGGCGAGCGTCGTTTACTATATAAGTTCTTTTTTTTGTGATTTTCGTTACGTGGATTCCATATAATTGTTTCATCTTCGTAATATTGTAAAAAACTCTAACACCATTTCATTAGTGCAATTCATAATGTCAAAAATACGAACGTCCGTCTCGTACGACAACCTTTAAAACACTACAACGCGCAGAGCCGCAGATGTAGGAGCTAATTCGATTTATCGTCCCGCTAAAATCCTTTGATGTGTGTTGAAAAACCGCCAGTCCAGCTATCGTGTTGCGTCTATCGTCGCGCAGTCCGATACTTCGTGACGCATGACAATATTACTTCCCACACCTGCGTTTATCGCGTCTTTAAGCGAAGCTTCGTGACGATAGACGCAGGTGTGCGAGAGACATTAGAGTAGGTCCTCAGATTCGCCATTGACGGATATGTCAAAGAGGACGATGATGAGTCATTTTGATGATTGTTTAAACTTTTTTACGTCATCCTTCGAGAATATAGTGACGTCGTTGATCTTTAAATGTCGTCACAAGATTCTCGCACACGTCATGAAGCCGCCAAACGAGACGGCGGGAACCGCGCGGTTTGACACGCAATTTTCGTTACACTGCTGTCAATATTCCACAAGTTACTTACCCCGCTGATCCTGAGCGAACAGTGTAGAACAAATCGCGTGTCAAACCGCGCGGTTCCCGCCGTCTCGTCTGAACTAGCACTAACTCTTATCAAATGCTAAAGCTTAGATGACTCAGGCCGCCTTCGACCAAACTTTTATTCCGAGAATATCGCTTAATGTCGGATACTAATGTCAAACTAGTATGGGGTTTTGACATTACTATCCGAAAGTAAGCGTTATTCTTGGAATAAAACTTTGGTCGAATGCAGCCTCAGATGATTAGTTTATTTGGTCAATGTCTACAGTCAAAAGTATAAAATCTATTTTTTTATTTTTTTTATTTATTAGGAAACTCAACAGCCATTTTTCTGCTAAACATGCATAAAAACAAACTTATATTTACACTTAGCCAATAAAAGAGTTTCACAGCATTATGGAAATCTATACTAAGTATTAGTTTGTCCGTCTTTCACGTCTCAACGGAGCAACGGATCGACGTGACTTTGTATGGAGAGGAGATAATAACATAGGCTACTTTTCGTCTACACTCCCGAGGGATGACGTCATGTTGTCTACGCGGGCGAAGCCGCGGGTAAGGCTAGTAAACTTGTAAAATGTACTTTTGAATTGTCGTATATATTTTTTCAGTACCTACATGTTATATTATAACTGACATGATATTGGGCATAATGTGAAAAGGAATTGTTTAGGATGTCGCAAGACCACTTTCACCAGCTTTCATCGCAATATGTAAGTGTATGGGTTTAGTGCTTTTTTAGCGCCCCCCTCTTAGTGGACTATTTCTAGTGGAGCGGGGATCCAAAGGCGGCCAAAATGTAGGGGGGGTGGGGGGGTGGACACTAATATACTATGCCCCTATTGCCCCTCCCACATGATCACAATGTAATGATCGCTAGCAAAGAGTAATATTATATCGCTAGGGCCATGCGCTTAGGTTGTAAATTTTCTCTATGATTAGACTTATATAAATCAGCCATGAGAGATAACAAATAACGTTTAAAGTCGTTATATCGTTGTCTTTAGCTTTCTTTAAACGTCATCGTTAGCGTATAAGTAGTGACGTCGTAGATCTTGATGTCTTAAAGCGTTTAAGGAAAATTGCAAAAATCATGACAAGATATTTTTGGCACATGAGCAGTTAAATAAATGAACTCGCTTAAGATAAAAAAGAATTATATGACTCAGTCAATTGAGAACTGTAATTTTTTTTAATACCTTCAATCCGAAATTAAGTTACTTATGATCTTGTTTATACACACACATACGCCAGACTCAACTATAGGAGCAATACTGGCAGAAAACCTGACCTAAGCAAAGAAACAGGCACTTTTCCTAAGTCATGTGAATTCTTCCGCTGCTTACCCTATACTGAAATTAAGGTGGACAAAGCGATGATCCCAGCAATTACTGTCCGATATCTCTCCTGGGAAGCATTCCAAAGTTGCTGAAGCGCATCATAAATAAGAGACACGTATCCTTCTGAGACTAACAATGTGATTACTCGTCAGTTCGGTTTCCAACGGGGCAAATCTACAAAGGACGCTGTTACTCTTCTAACTAACTAATACCGTACCCTCTCATCTTGACGAAAGATCTAAATGTATTTTCGATTTTTCGAATTGTAGGTATATCGCATATTTTCCCCACAGGACAGGCTACGCCTAGTGTGTGTGGAGGGTGTGAGCGGGAGCCAGTAAATGTTATTTTGTTGTACCTACTGAATCTGAAATTAATATTTTTATCTTATCTTTATTTATTTACCGGAAATCGAAGCCTCAGTAATAGTAGCACTTTGAAAACAGGCGCGCACGCCACTTGACGAGTTATGGGCTAACTGCTGCACTCAGAGACGTCAGTTAAGTTTAATTAATTAATTTAGACATAAAAGAGAGACAGAAAGATATTTAATTGACAATTAATGTTAACTGGCGTCTCTGAAAGCCGCAGTTAGTGTTATAGAAAGTTCGGGGGGGCTAATGCTAAGAAATATGGATATGGGTATGGGCTTCAACTGTCATTTGAATTTCTTATCTTGATAGGTTTTTGCTGCTTTGTTCTGTTGAACGTTGCTAGCTAGTTATCGTTATACCCGACGTCATAAAACAAGGAACTGATAGCGGCTATTTTATTTATAAACTTAACTTAAATTTTCCAAAAACGTATGAAGTTCATACCCATAAAGTTACGCGGTAGCGCCCCAGAGGGCCTACTCTGAAACGCAAAACCCGAAACTTTGGTATACCCGTCCCTCTCACTCTCTAGTCGGAACAGAATCGAGTGAAAGGGGTGGGGCTAACCGATGTTTCGGATAAGCGTTTCAGAGTACGGTCCCTGCTCTGTATAACGTAAGGCCGAACGAAGTAGCCCTTGTGTTGTGTCGGGTGTGCATAGTGAAGGGCTCTAGTTCATATTTTCCCCTTTTGGTCTATATTTTTTTTATTCAGTTTTATTCGATTTTTCCACAGAAACGGGCACCACGCAGGTAAAACCGCAAGGCTGAACTAGAATAAAATCTATATACATATAATAAAACAGAAACGGAAAAAAGGCTGTACATGAAAGATTAAAAAAAAAAATACTGCTATGTGATGTGTACAGGATATAGACCCCAAAACAATAGATATTAAAATTTTTGTCTGTTTGTCTGTTTGTATGTTCGCTTTTCACGCAAAAACTACTGGACGGATTTTTACCAAATTTTGTGAAGTAATAGCTTATAACCCGGGTCAACATATAGGGTACCTTTTATTGAGGGAAAATTTCTTTATATTTACTAAAAACCCCTTATTCCCACGGGAAAATACAAAGACTGATTCTTACTAAAATAGATGGCGCCACATGATTATGAAAATACGTTATAATTAATCGCTGTCTCAATTAATAATGAATCATGTTATTTTTTTTTTACCTGCTTCAAAACATAATATAAATTAAAACCCATCCAGGCCATCATAAAAATAATTTCATGTTATTTACGTCATTATATCTACTAAGCAATAGATGGCGCAGGTAGTCAGTAAGATATACCTCTCACAAAAGTACATTCAAATGATTATTTTAATTAGGGTGAAAGCCCCCTCTGTTGCCACTTTAAGATGTTTTTCACTTCTTTCGCATCATAACTACTAAGCAATAGATGGCGCAGGAAGTCAGTAAGATTACGATATACCTTTCACAAATGTACATTCGAATGATTATATTAAGTAGGATGAAAGCCCCCGCTGTTGCCACTTTAAGATGTTTTTCACTTCTTTCGCCTATGGTCTTAAGTAGGTATCTATAAAATACAAAATTTATATCTAAAATTGTCAAGAATGTATCTTATACTTTTCTTTACATTTTTAAATTCTTACAATACAAAAAAACTACTTTAAAAATTTTTACAGACTCCAAAAAGTATTTGTCAACTGAAATGGAAAAATATAATATCTATAATTTAGGTACCTTTTTGAGGTCGGTGCCAGTCAGTTTTTTTTTAATTAAATACATTTTATTTGTTAAGTTTTAGTGTACAATAACAATAAGTTTTAGTGAATTGTACTATAACATACCAACGGAAACTACTAAACTGATTTTGATGAATCTTAGACTGTTCCCAAAGTTAGAATACACCTAATTTAAATCAAATAGAATCATCTCGATATGCCTTAAGATTTCGAGAAATTCGTGGACAAACATAGTAAAAAACATATAACTAAGTAAGTATTCATATACTTACGAAATTAATTATTAAACTTAAAATGTGCGAAGGGTGCCGATTGATGTGTTTTTGTTAATCAAATTTTAAAAGATACATCGAGAAATCAATACTTAACTAACTTAGATAAAATAAAATAAACATCTAATTCGATGTAAACTGAATTATTACTATTGTTATTATGACTTAAAAGTCATAGATAAAAAGTATATTATCAAGCAAAAGTTATTAACGAAATGTTTTAAGCTAAGTAAGCACTCGGGACAGTGGCCAAAACTGAAGTTTTCACCCTATTGATGTTATATTTCTATTTCGCATTTCCACTCGACGCTAGATGTCGCTACAGTAAGTATAGTGGTGCCACAAATATATCTGATCCGGTGACAGTGGTCGTGGAGGAGCCCCACTAGCAGCAATTAACTGTCAAAATGGACTCCCGGCAGTCATCAGTATATTTAGTACCAAAAACTAACCACTGTGTGAAATAAGTTTGTCGCAATGTAGACAAAATGTTACCAATGTAATTTTGAAAAATTTGCTCATAAACGCTAAGTGGCCAGTACGTAGATACCGACACCTACCTACCATTTTTTATGTCGTTTAACCGGCTCTGGCTACTTAGGCCTTCAGCCGTAGGTACCATCCAATAAAATAAAGGAATATTAAAAATAGTTTTCTATCTAACTTATTTATTCATTTATTTACTAGGAAAGCTTACATAAATGATGTTAAATTAAATAATTATATGGTATATCATTACATTTTATACCTGTTACTTAAACAAGAGTTAATTACAAGCTCTCACAAATAGGAAATGTCTCCATATCAAAATACTAGCCTTCCGCCCGCGACTTTGCAAGCTCGGACTAAACGACGACGTTATCCCGCGGGAATGTGATATTTTTCAGGGATAAAAGTAGTCTAAGGCAGCCATTACACAGTCCATCCAGATCGCGATCACTGATCGTGATCTTGATCGCGATCGAGATTTACTATGTAGATATTTTGCGATCAAGATCGCGAGCCGTCAATCACCTTCGTACACAGTCAATCTGGATCGCGATCATTGATTTTGATCGCGGATCGCGATCCAGATTGACTGTCTAATGGCTGCCTAAGTATGTCACTTTTCAGCTGCCAAACTATTCCCATTCCAAAAGTCACGTCGATCCGTTGCATCAATTTTGACGTGAAAGACGGATAAACAAACAAACCCTCTTTCACATTTCTAATATTAGTATGGATACACACAATCTCTTTTTCATTTTATAGTAAAAATATGATTGGCCTGATATTATGCATTACTAAGTAAGAACATAAATTTTAGCTTGATACCTCCCACGCATACTTGAGAAAAAGTTTCTTGATAGGTAGACGGACAGATCTATGAATGAGGGCTCAACTATGTTCATGCAGCATTTGATAACAACATACCATGTTCATACCCTAGCCTGCTTATTCGATATTCTTTAGACCCTTTTAGTAGAGAATAGGATTTCAAGAAGAGCGTTATGAAATCTGGGCAACAAACACACATAAACTAAACGAACACAAAAGTCACTACACCGCGCGTACGAAGTCGCGGGCAACAGCTAGTACATAATAAAAGGTAAAACTTCAATAAAATTAAACTATCAGACTATACACTTAGAGTTTTTTTGATCAATACCTATAATTCTTCAATTTCTACAAGATGGCAGAAATCAAAGGTCATACAAACATTATAATTGCTTCTAGATAGCTGCACCAATCAAATGTTAATAATACTCGTAGAGTTCCATATTAACAGTAAGTACCTACTATATTATAATAACATAGTATTGAACTCCAAAAATATAAATCTGGTTTGAGACCGGTTTTCAAAACCTGTTATCCGTTAAATCCGTTCAAAACCTGTTAAACTGAGATGGGTCCATAACACTTTAACGTTTGATAAATAAGCTGTCCTAGGCTTTCACTTTTGTTGAAAACTAGCAGCCGCATGCGACTACACTCGCCGGAGCTTTTATTTATCCATTTCTGAATTTATTTTCTCGATTATAAGCCTATGTCCCTCCGGATATCCTAGCTATAGCTACATAGGTATGTCCAATGTTTCTAAAGTCCATTATATCTTTTCGTCGTTTCCGCCTGCCTTGTTATAATGACATTTTATACTAAACCCTACACACTCCTATTTTTGGTCAGTCGTGTTTAAATAAAAACTACTGATTCACTAACTGCCCAATCCTATTTTACTAGTTTTACTCGTGTGGTTTCATTCCCGTGGTAATATCGGGATAAAAAAATCAGCCCCCTAATTCATAAACATGAACGACGGTTCATAAATTCTGTGCTTTGTCTTTGTCTATTCTATAGAAAGATTAGTGAGTGACAGAGACAGTGTATCCATTCCGCTGTCAGGAGCATTTCCGACGGTTTGTGAATCGGGGGGCTGTTCAGCCGGTTTGGACGTTAGTACTAAGTATTATGTATTCTTTGGTTTCGGCATGATTGAATAACAAACATACATCCTTCCAAACATTCACATTAGTAATATTAGGAAGATGTCTCTGATGTTTGCTTTTTATTGACAGATACTTGTACCAACATTCCCTCTAATAAATTGAGTCATCTGATTTAATCTTTACATCCTTAAAGTATTTTTAGCTTCGGCCGTTTTGTCACGTTTTGTTCTTGACACTCTTATCTAGTGACGAATATCGTATTTTCCTTAAAACGTAGTTATATAAGATCAACTACGTCATTTGCCGTTACTCTGACGTAGAGTAAGCCAGCCATACACACTCAGTTAGACTTGAAAATTTTATTTAACCTACCTGTTCAACTTTCAGGTGTGGAAATCTGAACAGTTTTGCGCGTCACTATAACGATCGAGAGAAGGATCGAAAAAAATACTGAGCCTCTATGGGCTGTCTTATGGCAGCTCAGCGTAAGGACTTGTTTGCACTAGTCGCGTAGAAAACGGTGAGTAGAAGACCATTGCTTGGTGTTTCCCAGAGCGCCAAAGGCATAATCTAACAAGTGAGGCAATAGACTTTCTACTCGACTAAATTACTAGCGTAGTCTGCGATTATGGTGGTCAATCAAGCAACTCTCGCAATGGTCACAGGATGGATGGCGTAAAATTATATTTTGGGATCTCCTCCGTATTTCGGACCGCACGTTAAGCCATTGGTATCGGCCGCATTTGCATTTAGCGAAATCCCCAATATTTTCGCGTTTATTCGATTCACAAAATCACCCTACGTCATACGCTTCTCACGGTAGCGACGAAAATACACGGAAACGCTGCTGGCGCACTTTTTCAGCACATTGTACAACCAACGACGACGATCAGCGCCCTCTCTCACCAGTCATGTCACCGACTCTATCTAACATCATTCGTCATCAGTACTTTTCTTTCACCAATGAGTTGTAACAATGACCTAAACTAAACAAAGGCTATGCGCGGGCGGGTTATTGCAAGCGCCCGCGCCGCCCGTCGCCGCCGCCGATCGGTGGTCAGACCGATATCGTACGATTTTCAGAACCCATGTTACGTAGAAGAGATGCTCACCGGTTGGCCACGCCCCTTAATAGGGTAACCACACTTAAAACGTTATTTGGACATTTTCGGAAATCTAGGCATTTTTGCTAGACATTTGTGGAGGTCACTTCACTGAGTATAATACTCAGTGTGTACGATTAATGTAAAGGCCAAGACTTGTGGCAGTAGCATATCGAGTCTTGGCGTCTCATCATCATCATCATCACGTCAGCCGAACGACGCCTAATGCAGGGCATAGGCCTCCCCCAAGGATCTCCACAACGATCGGTCCTGCACTGTGCAATATTTAGACTAACGTAGACGCCAAGATAATAAAAAATATCTTTTTATGAAACTCTTCGACGCGACTACTTAAATACTTTTTGTTTGTAAATAGATACTTAATATACATAGTTAACACCCAGACCAAGACAAATAGACATTAAGATTTTAATTTATTTTTATGCATTCACATTGCAATTCTGCTAGTACCTATAGGAAAAATGTGATAGTAAAAAACCACGAGCCCTATAAGTAGCTTTCAGGCGGGATAGACATGTTCATGCACACAAATATTTGTCTTGTTCGGGAATCGAACCCGAGACCACTGGCGCAGAAGGTGGGTAGCCTACCCCTGCGCCAAATCGGTCGTCAAAAAATAATAATATGAAAAGCCTCAATTCCGGAATTATCTGTCTTTTCATTGTTCGATATGGTCAACCTATTTTATAGAGACTACGTGACCGTCTCTCGACTGTATGAAATCACCGTCGGTCGTCAAGGTGAATCATCTTTTTCTATCATGAAATGGGCAAAGGAATTTTATTTGGCACGAGCTAAACATTCCTTTGCCGGCTTTTTTATTAGCTACATTTGGCATCTGCATTGAGGCAAAATTGTTTTGCAATAACAGGTTTTAATGATGTTGTTAATGAGTCTCCGATATTTTAGCGCCACAGTGGCATTAGTCATCATGATCACGTCATAATCATAACTGTTGACACTTAAAACGCTAACGTTAAGGTTCGTTAAGTTTTGTTAGCATATCACACAAACAGATAAAAAAAACTAAATCTGTTACATTAAAAAATATATAATTACTAGCTTTCAGCCCGCGGCTTCGCCCGCGTGGACTTCACGACGTTATCCCGCGGGAATATGATACTTTTCCGGGATAAAAAGTAGCCTATGTTCCTCTCCAGGCTACAAAGTATCTGTGTCCCAAACTTCAGCCAAATCCGTTCAGCCGTTTTGGCGCGATTGAGTAACAAACATCCAAACATCTAAACTTTCACATTTATAATATTATAGTAGGATAACTCATTTGGTTGTGAACTGTAATAAATAATCTAAAAACTAAATATAATGTACCTGCAAAGGTACAATTTCAACTCGACTATCAGACGACACACTGAGAGCTTTTTTGACAAAAACAATTCTTCAAGATGGCAGAAATCAAAGGTCATAATGTATTTCATACAAACATAATAATATAATTGCACGTCGCTGGACCTATCAAATGCTAATAAAGAGTAATATATAAATACTTCTTTAATTATAGTAACTTAGCAATGAACTCCAAAAATACAAGTCTCTTGAGACCGGTTTTACAAAACCAGTTTTTCGTAAGGCAGATTTGAACTGGGTTGGGTTCATTACATATTATTAAATAATGTTTGATAATATTTCCTAGACTTTTACTTGCGCTACTCGGAAAAAGTATGGACTCTTTGATATAAAACTATAGGACGGTTAGAGTTGTTATAAATCTGGTAATAAGATATATATTTCTTCATACCTTTATCTAGAATCGTATAGTTTCAGAAACACGATTTTATGATTTTTGCTCGACACTTTTTATTTTCGAAAATACCTCTAAAAAATAAGAAATATCAAGATTATTCTTTAATGGGGATACATATACTACTGAAAATTGGTTTAATTAGTGGACACCAATAATATTTAGGATCGTATAGAAGCATTTTTATTATCATTATTTTTTAAAAATCGCTATAGTTTTTGAATACGAAGTGATTTTGTTTTTATTGCGTAATCGGCAAAATCGGTCTCGCTCCCGCGCGCGTCATTTTCTCATTGCTATCTCGCTTTAGCATAATTTTTCCGAGTATCGCCTTAATTACTAGGTGTTATTGTTGATCAAAGTTTAAAACCTAGAAACCGAACGCGACAGACAGACCGACAACGTCCGCAGGAGCGTTTCTCAGATTTCCTAATTTTCTATTTTCTTAACATCCACTTCCAAATGTGTATAAACGATACAGAGTCCTACCAACAGGATATGTCTGTTTTCTCGCTAGTTACCGTCATCGGTTACAAGAAAACGGATGGTCGATGATATCTATATCTTCGAATAAAGTGACTCATATAATACTGATCGAACTTCACTTGGAAGTTCGTTTGATCATGTAATATCTCTTCTTCGAGTCGATGATTTCACATTTAAATTGGGTATTTGACTGAAATTTTTTTTATTGGCTTGAAATGTTTATTGGATTAGTAGCAACATAACATAGGTATTTATTTTCAAATATCTTGCATACTTTCAGCGATATAGAGCTTCAAACCACAGAACACGGAAAGATTTTTTAAACTTTCATAGACAAGGAGAGCGCTATAGAAATGTGACGTCACATTTCTATTCTATAGCGCCCCATAGAAAATTTCGTTTTAGAAAGAGATACCTTGAGTCACAGTTAAGTAGCTTATAATTCGCTTGTTATAATACAGATTGAAATTCTTTTTTCACATTTTTTATTCAATAATGTTATATTTCTGTATGTCATACTTAAGTAATTATAATTATCTACATTTCAACAACAGTCAAATACCCAATTAGTTTGGCCCAGTATAGTTGATATAGAAACCCTACACTAACTTGTATCAATCTTAAGCCCCTTTAAGTTGAGTCGTATAGACTTAAAAGTATTTTTAGCTTTGGGCGTTTTGTCCTTGACACACATAACGTGTGATGACCTTAGGTTTTCCTTATGGCGGAAATACACGGATCATTTTTGCCTTTCAATTTGGATGAAGCAACCAAATTGAAGAATGTAAACGTAAAGTGAATCATTCAATGTCAATGTGCGCCTGTATTTCTGCGCCTTTCAACCAAAGTGAATCAATTTGGTTGAACCGTGTAATATTAGCCTAACGTCCAAATGAATACTCGAACGTTTAGTAACTTTAACCACTCCGTACCTCAGTAGATAGAGTTTTATTCACTCGGACAGTGTAAGGTCGTGAATTCGGAGCTAGTTGTGAGACGAGTGATTCGATTTTTTCTAATACATCTATAATATTTTCAATAATAATAAAAAAGTAAAAATATTAAGCTTCATAAACATCGAGACAGTATTAAATTGGTCATTATACCATTTGTAGTTTCGGGATTGACCTTATCTCAGGCCGATGCACTGGGCACGAGTGCAGTTAAATGACGCAATATTACGCAATAATGCCTTTCAATGAATGAAATAAATGGGCCTAAATGTGGCTTCTTCTACCCCGCTTCGGTGCAAAATTTAGTGAAATGAAATGAAATTTTACGTGTTGACCTTCAGCTCTCTATTATTTTATTACGTGCATACATTTAGTAAGAGCTGATTTTGCGATGAAACTTAAAAGCTCAATACGAATTCGATAGCAGGATCGAGTTTGGGTGACACTAATTATTACAAATATTTCACCAGTAAGTTGTACAGTGCGATAAGCCGCTATGCGCGCGCTAGGTATACCTAGAAATCGCACCGCTCTCACTCGTATGTCTCTAAATTGTTTAGGGCCCTTTTTCTTTCATGCGGGTTGCCGCCCGTGAGCGGATCTGCCCCCTGATTCCGGGATCGTCGGAAACGGATTCGGATTCGAATTCTGTGCTTTGTCACTGTCTATTGTATGGTGAGTGACAGAGACATTGCATACATTCTGCTTTTGGGAGCGTTTCCGAAAGTTCGTGAATCAGGGGGCTTGTCCCACAGATCACCTGTAGTAGCAAGCTGCAGCTAGTCCGCACTTGACCGCCTATGTTAGCTTATATACTGTGTGTGTAGTGTACGTACTGTCATTTCATAAATGTTTTTCCACAGATATAGAATTTACTACTTAGATAAAGCATGCAAATGCAAATGCATATACCTACCTACTTCGCGTGTTTCGGTTTTGGTTTGGATTTCCCGTCACTAGATTTTGGCTGTGACGTCACAATTCGTGTTAAAAGTCGACACGCTTGGTTTCAATTCAAATCGTGATACTTGCGTTATCTATGTAAATCTATATCTGTGGAAAAGCATGATATGTATGAAATGACAGTACATACACAGTATAATATAAGCTAACGTAGGCGGTCAAGTGCGGACCAGCTGTAGCTTACTACAGCCGGCCTAGCGTCTTTTATCACGCGATATGATATGGTACGGCATGCCGTCTTGCTTACACCTCTCCTATCACACGGGCCGCTCGACCGGACCAACCCCGCGCGCGGGCGCAGATCCGCATGCCAGGAAAAAGGCCCTTACTACCTACGTATTTTCTCGCGTGATGTTCCGCGACGCCAAAAAGTTTGAATCAGTCTGTATCAATGACCTACACCAAGGCCCGGCTGAACGCGGGCGCGTCTGACGTATGCGCGGGCGCCGGAAACCGGGCGACCCGGCCGGTCGGTAGTCAGATCGATCGTACGATTTTCAGAGCCCATAGGAAGATGTGCTCACCGGTAAGCCACGCCCCTTGGTAGGGTAGCCACACGTTAGGAGTTGTTCGGATAGATCCGACGTTTCAGCCATTTTGGCTACTAATGTTTAATTGCTGACTGAGCGTTGACTATACGGGCCTGTTTTACAATGTCCGATTAGGAGATACTTTCCAGTTTATTTGACAGTTTTGTTAGGACTTTCTGTCAAGTAACAGCTACTTAATGAGAACTTACTTAGACATTGTGAAACTGGCCCTTACTCTTTTATTAATTTGCGAGACCTTGAGATGACGTCGTAATGTGAATGTGTGTGTGTCAAAACTTTGATTTTAATATCAATAAAAAATAAGTACCTATTATATTTTTAGCCTCTTCAAGCCATCTTTCGCAACTTCGCCTGCTCTGTATTTTTTCAGCGGCTTAGGTAAAGAAAAGAATACGACATTTTGTTACGACATGTTGTTTGACGACCAATTTGGCGCAGGGGTCAGCTACCTGCCTTCTGCGCCAGAGGTCTCGGGTGCGATTCCCGAACAAGACAAATTACCCCAAGAACTATCCGATATTTTTGTAAAAAATTCAATAACAGGCCAAATTTTTGTAAACGGCCCTTAAATATAATTTTAAGAGACTATATTTTGGAATCCAACATAATATCGCATTGGAAGGTATAAAAAAAAAGTTATACCCCAAAAATGGTGCAATTCTTTCAGCAAATATGCTATCACCAATTTTATCGTTAACATGTGTTTATGTTCACCATATCTAAGCACCAAAGTCGAAATCCATAAAGATATAAAACGGGAAACTAATACTTTAGGAAGAAGTCGGTTGTTTCTGATAGCATTTTTAACATAGGTGTAATGCCAATTTGAGTTTACGTAGAGAGATTTTTTTGTAAGTTTATTTGTTTTTCATTTACAAATATAGGGGGATTATAGATGTCTGGTCTGAAAATAAAATTTTATTATTATTATTATTATTATTATATACTTTTACGAAAGATAATAATAAATGTATTCAAATGTAAAGTAAATAACACTTATACCATTTTTGCCTATTTTTTATAGTTTTTTTAAAGCTTTGTATTTGTTTTTTTTTAATTTTGCTGTTATAAATATTGGTGGATTACTAATGAATTATTTATTAAACTAGATAATCTAATTTTCAATGTGTAGAAATTACTGATATAGAATTATTTTTGAGTCTCCATAGAGCGAATTAGTTTGGCTCTCGGGCTAAAATACCTATTTGTGTGCATGAACATGTCTATTTGTCTTGGTCTGGGTGTTTTCTATGTAAGTATATTATGTATGTATTTAGAAAAAAAAATATTTAAGTATATATTTATCCGTTATCAATTTCACGTAAACACAGTTTCTTAAGAAAACTATGGGCTTAGATAATTGGTGTGATTGTAAGAAAATATTTATTTATTTTATTAATTATACAATAAAAAAATATTAGTTAATTAATTAAACTAATTCTCTAACTTTTGAATGTTCGATTTGGTCAGCCTGTTTTATCGAGACTACGTGCGTGACCTTCCCGTTCACGACAATAACGCGAAATCACCGTTTTCGGGTGAATCATTTGCTATCGTCACAGATTATTAAATAGTTACTGCGTGAGATGAGCTGTGGAATTTCATTTGGCACGAGCTCAACATTATTTTGCCGACACTTTCATGCTACAATGACAATTTCTTTTTTCTGAATTTTACTTTCGTTTTTATTTATTTAGTACAAAGATTGTTTCGACTAGGCCAAACGAGTAATACCTGATCCCAAATGCCAACAAGATTCCTATTAGTCATAGTCATAATGTTTATTGCATCATAATATAAGTAGTTCACAATATGAACCCTGTAAAGACTCACATTGTTTTAATCTAATATCGTAACCGTATCCCCCCACCACAGAAAACACAGGTCAATTTTACACTTCCTTACAATTATATATTCTGTGACTTCGTTTAATTTTCATAACATAATAAAAAGTTTCCAGCTACTTTCGGAGAAAACTTTACTATTTTCATTCAAAGAATTTTAAACGCGGCGCGAGTGGCACTAATTGGTGTGACTTTCAGTATCTTTCAGTGTAGTCTATAATATCATTACAACGTTGACCTTGATGCGCCATTTTTAACTTTCAATCTGCGCCGGCGCTGATTGTGACGTATCTCGCAAGACGGAAGGGGCGTGGCTTTCCGATGAGCGTTTTCTCAGGTTTTGGCGCAACATCGTATTATAAAATAACACATTTAGATTCAAAGGTTGTCGTCCGATGATTCCGCGACAGTGATCGCTGCTGAGGTGCCAAAACGTTAGGGTTAGTGAAACAAAATCATGAGTCTGTAATAATAAACGAATGCCAAGGTTGCCAGATGGTGGAACTCATCGGGATTGTCCCTTTACTCCATAAATAATGTCCAGATTCCAGAGCAAAATCAAAACGAAACTAGACACGTGTTAAATGTGTAATGCCCGAATACTCGTACGCTACTTATCTTTGGGAGCGTCTCACACATCGCCCTGTCACTTTAAATGTCAAACGTATGAAAGAGATGCCATGATGTTTGAGACGCCCCAAAGATGATTTGCGTTCGAGAATTCGTGCGTAAGCAACAGTTATGACGTGATTATGATGACTAATGCCGCTGTGGCGCTAAAATATCGGAGACTCAATAACAGCATCATAAAAAACCGGTTTTTGGACAACAATGTTGCTAATCTATTTGTACTTATTAAATTTTTTTAATACAAATAGATAGCCTTAAAAATATGTCTTGAAAATGAGAGGATAGCCTTGAAAATATGTAGGGTGCTGGAAACCCATACGTTCTAGTTTCGATTTTAGTTATGATAGATAAAAGATACGGATTTCATAATTATAAAGAATCCAAAAATTTAAAATGTTGAAAATGAAGAAAAAAGTCGACCCGTCCTCACAACAAGCTCCGATGGGCCTCGAACCCACGACCTTTCATTGTCCAGGCGAATGCTCTAACCACTGAGCTATACGGAGTGGCTGGGAGAAGCGTCGAATTTATCCAACACTTCTAACGAGCTGTTAACCTGCGTTCAACTAATAATTTCATTACAACTAAATCGTTTTTATATACATACATACATATACTCACGCCTATTTCCCACGGGAATACTTCATTTTTAACCGACTTCTAAATCAAAAAGGAGGAGGTTCTCTATTCGTCTGTATGTATGTTTTTTTTTGTGTATGTCCACCGATTACTCGAAGACGGATGGACCGATTGAAATGATTGAAACGTTATTACATTAGGTTGGTTTCCAAGATGGTCCCATTTTTTGAAATTTTGAAATCGGTTCAGTAGTTTTCAGGAAATCTTGAAAATACTGTCGTTTTCGTTACCACTTTGTGAATTTAATACGTATCTTTAGGCATAACTCCTTTGTTTACCTATAAACCGATTTAGATGATTATTGTTTTGTTAAAAAGGGGATACCTCTAGGTATTTTAACCAACTTCAAAAAAGGAGGTTTTCAGTTTGATCACATACCTATTTACCAGAAAACACGTAAATTGCCTGCACGATGCACTAAAAAGAGTGAAGTTCAAAGTACTTACGTTATTTATTTGGTGAGGAGTTATTTCTTACTTTTTTGATGTGATTTTTTTGAAGGCGGTTTTTTTTTAAATAATTTCAATAATAAAAATTGCATTGTGAATGCAAAAAAGCAAAATTCGTTCCGTCGTTATTTTTTATAGTGTTTTTAAACAAAAGGTCATTTGGGTCGACCAGCTACTTACCTACTTGGGATCTTAAACTTTTTCAAAAGAAAGAGCTTAGGAAAGATTATAACAACATACAACAGATGGTTCCGGTGGTTCCCAAAGCAATAAATTAAAAGAAACAATGAGTGAAAACATAAACTGCGCTTGTCATTGACCCGTCGTTGGTAGAAAAAACAAATGGGGCGGGGCCAAGGATGGGCAGCCCTTCTTGTCCATGCAGGCGAAAAAGTTGATTTGGTGTATACCTGGTTGTATTGCTGACTGTACATATATCGTCACCTGCAGGTTCACTTGGGGTAACTGACAAAACACTATGGTGTAGGAGAAGCATTTAAAGTTTTTTTTCGTTTTAAATCGAACATAACTTTTTTTCTATTTAATCTTTTGTTAATTTTCTTTTATAGACATGCATAGAAAACAACGGATTTCGGGCTTAAATGAATACGGACGGAACGGAAATAAATTTCAGTTACACCAAAATATTTTTATACTCTTGACAGTTACTATTTTTACACTACACCACATCAGCATAAAATGTTTTTAAAACAGCTCAGTGCCCGTAGTGTAAGTTTTTATGTCAAAAAACGCAAACTATTTCGATTGCGTATATATGTCAATTTTTATGAAAACTGTATTAGCGCCTCTAGCGGCGAGTAGCGCGCTTATATAGTTTTCATACAAATTGACATTAATACGCATTCGAAATAGTTTGCGTTTGCTTGACATAAAAACTTACACTCGGGGTACAGTGCCCGTAGTGTAAGTTTTTATGTCAAAAAACGCAAACTATTTCGATTGCGTATTTTCGTCAATTTGTATGAAAACTGTATTAGCGCCTCTAGCGGCGAGTAGCGCGCTTATATAGTTTTCATACAAATTGACATTAATACGCATTCGAAATAGTTTGCGTTTGCTTGACATAAAAACTTACACTAGGGGTACAGGTCAAAGTGGTGTAAAGGTAGTTTTACTTATATAAAATAATCAAATTTTGATGCAAGGGCCGGTGTATATTTAATTGATTACAGTACATTTTAGAAAGTACATAAAAATGTAGAGAATAATGAATGGATGAATGGATGGCTCAGCCGCCTTCGCAATTCGAGGTGATGATGAGCTCAAAAAGATCAAGGCCAGTGCTCCATCTACTAATAAATGAACTTAGGGGCAGGAACTTCCAAAAACTCTGTCTTTGCCTTTTTCCTTACGTGTGAAGAGTAATGAAAATGAGGTTATTTTCATTACTCTTCTTTTGGTGTAACTTTTTCATTTATTCAATGTTTTTGTTGTTATTTTGAGCATAAATTCACTTTTTGAAAAAGTAGCCTGAGACTAATCTACAATATATCAGTACCTATTTTTCTATATATTATTCGTGAATTAGAGATTAATAATCTAAGTATAAAACCAAAAAAATATAAAAATAATGACAATTTTCTTTGATTTTGAAATTTTTTATTGTCGTGTTACGATACGAATATCGTGTTTCTAGCCACAAAATAATAAAGATCGTTTATGAAACTTCAACATTATATTTTTATCTGCTCATAATAAGGAATATTTGATTGTTTACTTTTGAATCAAAAATAGGTTGATTTCGATAATTTGGAAGTACGTGCCCTTAACTCAAAGGCCCTTTTTTCTTACATACATATACTTATTTATTGCCTGTTTTTTTGCCTTGATTTATATCTTTAAAGTTATTTTAACGAGAATAAATTTTTTAAGTAATTGTTTTTGTTTTTTGTTGTTATAAATTTGTGTAACACTATATTTTTTAAATATTTTTTACTATATGTTAGTTATTTCTTAATCCTGCCCTTCAGTGAATACGACAAATACTGCAACATTGTACTTTACTTGCCACATAATCATATGGACACTCTCGATCAAATCTCATTTAAATTAATTCCATATCATACTTTAGTTCTCACCCCACGGTTAATGCAACATACGCTTAACTACGCAACACTTCTGGTTTTATATGAATTTGCAATATTTTTCTCGATTATTGATAACTCAAGTCTAGTGATATATTATCAAAACTGTAGAGGCGTGAGAACTAAACTAAATACACTTTATGTGAACATCTTATCGTTCTCGTGCGATGTTATCATACTAACGGAAACTTGGTTGGTGCCAGACATAACAATGAATTTATAGATAGTCGCTATGTGGTGTATATATGTGACAGGGAGCGTGAATCATCGAAAAATAATGATGGCGGCGGTGTGCTTATCGCAATTCTACGCGATCTTTACACTGTGGCAGCAACACTTAAAAGTTTGCTGTGTCATTTTAATTAATTAATTTTATTAGTAATTCTCGTTAAATTTCCAAATAATTTGTTATAATTAGCTTAATACGTATTAAATAACAAGTGGAAGTGTTATCAGCAAGTTTAATGAACAAACTTTTGAATTAAAAGCGAGGAAAAATTGACCCAACTGTCATTCAAGAAGAGGATGCTAGTTCAAACTGCACTGGGAAAAATACACGGCTTTCGAACACGGCTACGTTTTGTGGTGCCGTGTAAACGGCTCTGCTAGCCGAGTTTGCCAGCCGTGTGAAGAGCCGTGTACACGGCTAGAGATTTTACACGGCTGCCTGTACCGTGTAAACGGTTAACATAGCCGGTACAGACGGCTACTGGCACCGTGTTCATTAATTTTTTTGCCGTGTTGAAACCGTAGCCATGCAAAACTACACGGCTACCTTTTGACTCGGTTGTCGGAGCCGTGGGCACACAACAAACACGGCATCGGTAACGTTGTTGACACGGTACAGCAGACCGTGTGCATAATATAACTCGGCTACGTTAGTGGTGTCATAAATTAAACTCGCAAACATGGTTGTCGGCGCCGTTAAGACACGGTACAGCGGGTCGTGTGCTTATCAAATCTTGGCTGCGTTAGCCGTGTCATAAATTAAACTTTCAAACATGGCTGTCAGAGCCGTTGTATAAACGGTATAGCGGACCGTGTGCTTGATAAAACTTGGCTACGTTGGCCGTGTCATAAATTAATCTCGCCCACATGGCTGTCGGGGCCGTTTAGGCACGGTACAGCGGACCGTGTCCTTAACAAAACTTGGCTACGTTAGCCGTGTCATACATTAAACTCTCGAACATGGCTGTCAGAGCCGTTTTATAAACGGCAGAGTGTACCGTGTGCAAACCAAAACTTGGCTACGTTAGCCGTGTCATACATTAAACTCTCGAACATGGCTGTCAGAGCCGTTTTATAAACGGCAGAGTGTACCGTGTGCTAACCAAAACTTGGCTACGTTAGCCGTGTCATAAATTAATCTCGCAAACATGGCTATCACAGCCGTTTCATAAACGACATAGCGGACCGTGTGCTTAACAAAACTTGGCTACGTTAGCCGTGTCATATATTAAACTCTCGAACATGGCTGTCTAAGCCGTTTTATAAACGGCAGAGTAGACCGTGTCCTTAACAAAACTTGGCTACGTTAGCCGTGTCATACATTAAACTCTCGAACATGGCTGTCAGAGCCGTTTTATAAACGGCAGAGTGTACCGTGTGCTTAACAAAACTTGGCTACGTCAGCCGTGTCATAAATTTATCTCGCAAACATGACTATCACAGCCGTTTCATACACGGCATAGCGGACCGTGTGCCTAACAAAACTTGGCTACGTCAGCCGTGTCATATATTTATCTCGCAAACATGACTATCACAGCCGTTTCATACACGGCATAGCGGACCGTGTGCCTAACAAAACTTGGCTACGTCAGCCGTGTCATAAATTACAATTCTCAAACATGGCTGTCACAGCCGTTTTATAAACGGCATAGCGGACCGTATGCTTAACAAAATTTGGCTACGCTAGCCGTGTTATAAATTAAACTCTCAAACATGGCTGTCGAAGCCGTTAAACTTGGCTACGCTAGGCATGTTATAAATCAATCTAAGTAAACATGGCTGACTACCTATTATGTATAATTTGACTAAAGAGACAACAATCATGTTAATACTTGGATATTTATTGCTCTAACAGCAATTTTTTTCTCTCTTATTTATTCCGACCGAACCCGTTCGGACCAGATAAATAAAAGAAGAGGGCGTTTCTGTAAAGCTAGTTTTATATATATATATATATGTATACCAAAGACTTTTATAATACTTTTTACTACTATTATATTAAAAGTATTGGATCTCGGTCCTTTTTTTCCGTTGGTAGAGGAAATTGCGGAGAAAGATAAAGAAATGGGTCATTTATTGGGTGGAAAAGAAGAGAAATGAAATTCGCCATTTTGAATCATCGGGGTATCGAAGGTGGCGCCATCTGACAGTACTTAGCGAGACTGTCTACGTCTCACGCTTTCGAACCGTGATGAGAGTAGTATCAAAATCAAAGTCAAATTTGTTTAATATTCAATTCAGATAATTATTTACAATACTTGTGAACGTCATAGAATTGGTTCGCAAACTCTACGGCGGGAGACCTTGGAGAAGAACCGGCAAGAAACTCCAAGGGTTGTTTTTTTCTCCCTGTTTTATTTTATAAAAAGTCATCAGATTGAAAAATGACATTAACAACCGTATAATAAAGGTCAGTTTCCATTACAAATTACATAATGGGTTATGATAATTACAGTTAAGTGTCATCAGTATAGTAGTAATGTACATCGGAATACTATTCGTATTAATATTGGGATATCAACTGTAGGTGGCGTCACCTGTGGCAAAAGTCTTTTCTGATAATACAAAAAGGCGGCCTTCCATGGAAAGGCTGTGAAGTAGGTATAGGCATACAGTATATAATTAGTGATATTTGTTTAAATACTTATCGGTACAGGTAGATAGTTTAAGAATATTCCATTTGATGTCGCAATTTATTGTTGCTATCAATGGCATAGTATATTGTAGCGCCGTCAATCTGATTTGATTCAAAGCTACCAGCACAGATGGCGCTGCATCAAATTATAATAGTAGCTTGTGTTGTGGTAAATGTGCTATTTAATATTTACACTTGTTTTATTTGACTCAAACTAACTTAGCATGGCCATATACCTACATAAAAATAGTTATTACATACTACATGGTTCAACTAAATTGATTCACTTTGGTTAACAGACGCAGAAGTGAAAGACATTGCTCTTTACACGTATATTAAAAAATCAGCTAAGTGCGAGTTGGACTTGCCCACGGGTTCCGTACCCACTTAACGTACCGATTGCCTATAACTAGCCAAAATTCCACTATCATTTTTCGTCAGCACAGTAGAACTTTGTTTTTCATTGTGTTTGTATGAATGACAAAGTTACATTTGGGGTTTTTTAAAATGTGTTATACCTCAAAAAGTAATACCTCAATAATTTTTCAAATCGGTCATGCCGTCTTTGAGATATCGAGTAACATACTTACATAAAAAAAAGCTTGTAAAAAAAAGTCTCCGACGAACTGAGAACCTCCTCCTTTTTTAAGTCGGTTAATAAAAATAAATCTTTCTCCATGAAAATAAAGTCCAATTCCGGTTGCTTGTCTACTGTTAATAACCTAGAGTTCGCGCATACAAGCAAAACTGTATCCAATAGCTACGCGCGAGAGTTTCTAATTTTTTTTTTTATCCACAACTGGGTAGCACTCAGCCTTCATCACACCTAATGATAAGTGGTGATAAGGCTGAAGGCGAAGCGCACTACTCCCGGAATCCTCAGTCACTGAGGAACTGGCTATCTTATCTCTAACTGCCGGAACACAATAATGCTGAAAACATCATTGTTATGGCGTCAGACTTAGATAAGATGGTGGTACCTAGCCAGGCGGACTACGAACAAGTCCTACCACCAACCAAACCGAATACAATATGTAAAAACGGGACCCTATTACTGTCCGTCTGTCTGTCTGTCACTAAGCTGTATCTTGCTGTAGGTATCTCATGAACCGTAATAGCTAGACAATTGAAATTTTCACAGATGATGTAAGTATTTCTTTTGCCGCTATAACAATAAATACTAAAAACAGAATAAAATAAATATTTAAGGGGGCATACAACAAACGTGATGTATTTTGCCTTTTTTTGCTCGATACTAATAACGGCAACAGGTAGGGTGGATGCTCCAAAAGTCGGCACTTTAAGGGTTGGGTCACCTTTGATAAATTCGTAGACGCGTCTTATGGAGCAGTTTCAGAACGATAAACAATATTTTAAAAAGCTTATGTTTTTCTTTTTTATGTTCACAATTAAAAAGTGCTTTTGTTTATAGAAGTATTTATTTTACAATAATAAAAAAGTGCTATTTTTCCTAAGCTCGGTATTTGTGTTCGCAATGTCGGCCCTCCCTTTTTTAAATGATGCCTCAAGGAAAACATGTATTATGGCCCGACTTTGTCTGCGAATTTTATTATTTTATTAAGATAAATATTATTAAAGCTAAAGTTAGGATCTTTCATGGGCATGAAGAACATTGAGAGTTCGCTTAGAACAAAGTGCCATTTCCGTCACGCACACATAGACGTCAAATTTACAGGCATTCTTGGGCAGTCTGAGGCAGAGCTTAGTCGCGAGCATGAAGTTTGACTTAATACTCTGAGGTAACTGGAGCTCTCACCCTGAATAAAAAAGTGTCGCCAGCAAATTTGACATTTATGTTTGTAGTGGCTGTCAGCTGTCTCATATGACCATACGTATTTTTTTAAAGTGTAGGTGAGACGGAAGACAGCCACTGGTATTCAAAAAATTGTTAGTACTGCACTCTCCAGTTACCTCAGTATTAAGTCTAAGCTTTTTGGTCGCGAGTATCACAAAGAGGTCAGTGATCGCAAGTGCTAGCAAAGAGCATTTAATTAACACGTTTACAGATTGACAAACTTTTCTTTTCTGGTGACAGACTTGACATTAAAAACCAAACACGTGAGCACAGAATAAATAATAGTTACTAGTCTGGTACCTGCACTCTGCGAGACCATTTAAACAAATAGCAACTCTAACTACAACACGATAAAGTAGAATTCAGCTTGTACGGCTCTAATTACGAACGGCTAGACGTTGCATCTCTTTCTATTGCATATATTCTATCGCACTCGGGCGGGCGGCCCGCTGTAAATTGTATTGAATTGGTATCCCGAGAGATACCCGAAGAGGTAGGCACTTATCTCGGGTTCTTGAGCGAGTGACGGACGCCTGACCTTAGTTCCAGTTTTGGCCACCGGAATAGAAAATGTTGTTGCACTGTAGCCCGCGTTGATGTTACTTCATCTTTCTCTATGGATGTGATACTGTCACGTACCTATTATCAAAATGAATAACCGATATTATTACAGTTGCAGTGTATTTGGTTGTTTAAATACTACTAACAACTGTGCCTACACGTTCTTCAAATTTCCAAACGATATTGAAAGGAAAATATGTACAACTGTTTTCTCTTGTTGGTAGGTATAACCGCCTCTGTGGTCTAGTGGTTCACACCACCGATTTCAGACCAAGAGGTCCCGGGTTCGATTCCCAGCGGGGGTACATATTGTATTCGGTTTGGTTGGTGGTAGGACTTGTTCTTAGTCCGCCTGGCTAGCTACCACCATCTTATCTAAGTCTGACGCCATAACAATGATGTTGTGTTCCAACATTATTGTGTTCCGGCAGTTAGAGATAAGATAGCCAGTTCCTCCGTGATTGAGGATTCCGGGAGTAGTGCGCTGCCACCTTCAGCCTTATCACCACTTAACATCAGGTGTGATGAAGGCTAAGTGCTACCCCGTTGTAGATAAAAAAAAAATACCGAACCGAGATACTATTTGGAAGTAATCGCTTTGATAACGACGATCAACCATTACACATTCATTATCCTCGTAAGGCCCAAGCCATTTTGACCAAATAAGGGCTTGCAGCCCAGATGCTTTTTTATAGGTTCACAAGGTTCAGTTAGACCCAGAAGTTTCGATGTTCAAAAAAGTGTCTTAGGATCTCCCTAAGAACGTTGGATTTTTTTAGCATATAAATGAATACCAGTAGAAGGTTTTACGTGACTAAAAAAGCCCAAATTCAGCATCCTTTATTTAAGCATATGGGCTTTAATGTATACCCAAACCAATTTTTGTAAAATTCGTATTTTTAGGCTAACCCTAGTAGCAAAAATTGCCTTATAAAGGTTATGAAAGCCAAAAATATTACCCTTATAAAAGCCATATTATCGATTATAAGACTGCATTTGGGCACAAATTATAACTCTTGTAGAAGTTTTATAATTACCATATAACTAACTAATCCTTCTCATAATCACCTTATACAAGCAATGGTTTTGCTAATTTGTCTTGTTAAAGCAATAAATTTGCTTTTATACGGTCAATCATCCTTATAATCGTTAATTAAATGCTGCTATAAGCGATTTTTCGTTTATAGCAGCATGTGTTATGCAAGTGTAAAGGTTCTGACGACTTGATTCAAATCAAGAAGAAAGTTATGACGAAACGTGGACGAATCGTGAAGTGACCTAATGAAGGATAGCATAAACTACCTAAGTAAAAATATTGATATACCACTTTAAAAGGCTTATCATGGCTAATACGTTAAAATCTATGTGGCAAATTATTTTCATTGCAAATATAAGTGAGATTTATATAATTTTTTTGATGCGCTCTTTAAATTGTTTATTTTTATGATTTAGAAATAAGGTTTATTTTCGATAATTCTAATTCATATCCACTATAAGACAAATTAGCATGTGAACTGCGTTTATAAAACTCATATATGGCGAACGCCCTTATAAAAGCATTTAGAATTCTAAGCGCTCCACCATATTTAAAGATTTAGGGTTCAATAATTTGAATAAAAACTCTTTTTATTTATAGTTCATTATAGGTACCTACGTTTTTGTTCTTGCTTTCTGGCCAGATGCGTAGTTATGCATGTAGGTAGACCGCTTCTTGACAAAAGATGATTTTGAAGTAGTGAGATGGCCATGGAAATTTACTCATCTATACTCTATACTCTATCATTATGAACAAAACACGTTCGTTCCAGTTTTCTAAGCATCATGTCGCTTAAATCAAATAGCCTGCAGCAAAAACAAACAAAGTATGTCGTTTGAATTATTTGGCTTCGTTCTATTTTAGTTAAGAGCAGTGACTTAAAGTAATTAGACCTTTCGAAAATTTAAGAAAGCAGGTTATTTGAGTTAATTATAACGTTTAATTTCTACAAAAAGCGGTCGCTTCATTCAAAAGTTATAAGAAGCTTTTGTACTTGAATCAGTTTTCCTTTCCAACAAAACAAAGTACAAAATAACCGTTCAGTAACTGAAATTAAAAAGCGTGGTGCGCGTTGTCAATATTAAGTACTTACTTGAAATGCATGCTTTGCAAAGGGCGCACCACGCTTTTTAATTTCAGTTACTGAACGGTTATTTTGTACTTTTTAATCTGTTCCTATAAAAGTGTGTTGTTTTAGTTTTTTAAACTACATATTTATTTTTTTTACTTTTTAGTTTAGTAAATGGCAAGCCATGGATAGATTTCACAGTCGATTCATGTGTCTGCCCACCACGTAAACATTATAACTCAAAGGCGTGATTGTATGTATTTAGTTTTACAAATTCAAGTGGAGTCTATAAGTTACCGGATGCGCGAGCCGAACCCTTACTTCCTCCCTGCTCCATCATCAGACACTCGCCACCAAGTGTAGCGAATAGGTCTCATCAGAACAAAACAAATGAGCCCAAACTGGAGGAGTTTTCTTGTGATCATTAAGGAATTTCACTGGCTTCCTCCTAGCTCCATCATCAGACCCTCACCACCAAGTGTAACGAATAGGTCTTATCAAAACGAAACAAATGAGCCCAAACTCGAGGGGTTTCCTATTTGTCATTAAGGAGTGTCACTGGCTTCCTTCCTGCTCCATCATCAGACCCTCACCACCCATTGTAGCGAAGAGGTCTCATCAGAACGAAACAAATGAGCCAGACCTCGAGGTGTTTCCTGTTGGTTATTAAGGAGTGCCACTGGCTTCCTCCCTGCTTATCCATCATCAGTCCATCACCACCAAGTGTAGCGAATAAGTTTAATCAGAACGAAACAACGGAGCCCATACTCGAGGGGTTTCCTAGTGGTCATTAAAAAGTGCCACTGGCTTCCTCCCTGCTCCATCATCAGATCCTCACCATCAAGTGTAGCGAATAGGTCTCATCAAAACAAAAAAAAGTGGGTTAAAGTCGAGGGGTTTCCTAGCAGCCATTGATGACTTCTATTGCCCACCTCTTGACTCCATCATCAGATCAGCTTGATGGTAGCAAATTATTGTATTGTCAACGGATTCATATAGACTTGTAAAGTTTCAAATCAATGCGACAGTGAGAAGTAGGTTAAAATTGAATTCCAAGATTTTCTTACATTGTGACTTAGTTACAAGTGAAGCTAATAAAAGTGTGGTAAAAATGTAAATCGAAATACGTTATACCTACTAACCTATACTTTGAAGGAATTCCAATTGAAGATGGCGATGGCGCTTAGATGTGTTTTCACTGGCAAACAATATGTGATCTGAACGACTTATTAAATTAATAAATATGTTGTTTAAAAAACTAAAACAACACACTTTTATAGGAACAGACTAAAAAGTACAAAATAACCGTCTATTCAGTAACTGAAATTAAAAAGCGTGGTGCGCGTTGTCAATATTAAGTACTTAGGTACTTGTAATTAGTGATGTACCGTGCCCGGGCACGTTCCCAAGGACTGGAAATTTTGCCGGCAGCGTTGCCGGCAGTGTCCCAAAGTTCCCAGCAATATTCCCAAGCACCATTTTTAGATGAATATTTTTACCATGCAAGACAATTTAAAATAAGACTTTAAAACTGTTTGATTATATTGAATTACGTAATAAATAGCCACCAACATCAGAGGTAAGCAAATATGAAATGAAAAACAGTTTAATATAAGATGGTTTATTTTTTTATTCAACAAATTAAGAAAACAAAACAAAATAATCTTGCCATAATTATCAACAAATTATAAAATTGTAAGACACAAAAGATAAATTCAATATTTATTTATATTATTTAACAAAACAACAAAAAGTTTACTGGGAACTTTGGGCAATATTCCCAATGTGCCCGGGAAATTTCCGGGCACATTGGGAGTGGAAAATTGCCGGCAGTGGCAATATTCCCAGGCGTACATCACTACTTGTAATGCATGCTTTGCAAAGGGCGCACCACGCTTTTTAATTTCAGTTACTGAATAGACGGTTATTTTGTACTTTTTAGTCTGTTCCTATACAAGTGTGTTGTTTTAGTTTTTTAAACTACACATTTATTTTTTACTTTTTAGTTTAATAAATGGCAAGCCATGAATGGATGGTAATGCATTTCACAGTCCATTCATGTGTCTGCCCACCATGTAAACATTATAACTCAAAGGCGTGATTGTATGTATTTAGTTTTACAAATTCAAGTGGAGTCTATAAGTTACCGGATGCGCGAGCCGAACCCTTACTTCCTCCCTGCTCCATCATCAGACACTCGCCACCAAGTATAGCGAATAGGTCTCATCAGAACAAAACAAATGAGCCCAAACTCGAGGGCTTTCCTAGTGGTCATGAAGAAGTGCCACTGGCTTCCTCCCTGCTCCATCATCAGATCCTCACCATCAAGTGTAGCGAATAGGTCTCATCAAAACAAAACAAATGAGCCTAAAGTCGAGGGGTTTCCTAGCAGCTATTGATGAGTTCTATTGCCCACCTCTTGACTCTATCATCAGATCAGCTCGATGGTAGCAAATTATTGTATTGTCATCGGATTCATATAGACTTGCAAAGTTTCAAATCAATGCGACAATGAGAAGTAGGTTAAAATTGAGTTCCAAGATTTTCTTACATTGTGACTTAGTTAGAAGTGAAGCTAATAAAAGTGTGGTAAAAATGATTTAATTACTCAGAAAGAAACATTTTTGTGAAGAAATCGCAGATTCTTTCTCGAAGAAGAGAAGAAGACTGGAGGAAAGTTCACGAACAGTTTTGAGAGAAACTATGCCTAAACAGTACCTACTACTAAGGTACTGTAATCGACAGAAATAGAACACAGTGCCGACTTTTGGTTGGGGGCCGGACTTAGGAGCATCCACCCTAGATGCTTGAAATATTCACAGAATATTTAGTTGTTTATTCACTTTGCTACGGAACTCTTCGTGCGCGAGTCCGACTCGCACTTGGCCAATTTTTTCTTTATCTCATCGTCCGTTGCTTTTAAGGGCAGTAAGGCTATAATACGACGCCAAGCGTCATTTTGAGCCTCACGATTATTGTATAATTTGTTTCTGGAGTCCCACGATCATGACTCTGTTTGTAGCATTTCTAAAAACGTAGGTAGGTAGGTAATAAATTTTTCTTTTATCCACTCCATCATAATCTCAAAATGCGTATTTGTATCTCATAGTTTATCCTGGCTGCTAGGGTTCCACATCAGGTGGTACCGTGTACCAGACCTTCAAATTTTGTACGTCAATAGAAAATGCTCATCACGTTTAGTACATTATAAGTATTATAACTCAATGATCACGTTTAACAGACGGTATTTTTATATCTCTCATAGTTTGGCTGGACTGCTATAGTTCCACAGTAGGTATTTCGATCATCAAAATTAATTATAACCTATGTGTTGGCCAGGGCCCAGGACCAATAGCTATATCACAAATAAGTTTCATCAAAATCCGTTTAGTAGGTACCTAGTTTTTGCGTGAAACGCGGACAACACACAGACAGACAGACAAAAAATTTAGGAGGTATATTTTTCTATTTCTTTTTAATGTATAGAATTGGCTCGTTTACAATTTTATTATAAGTACTTAGAGATAAAAACACTAGAAGTATATCCTAGTTTATTTGAATTAATAAATATGTACCTAGTTTAAAAAACTAAAAAATCACACTTTTATAGGAACAGACTAAAAAGTACAAAATACCCGTCTATTCAGTAGGTAACTGAAATTAAAAAGCGTGGTGCGCGTTGTCAATATTAAGTACCTACTTGAATGCATGCTTTGCAAAGGTCGCACCACGCATTTTAATTTCAGTTACTGAATAGACGGTTATTTTGTACTTTTTAGTCTGTTCCTATAAAAGTGTGATTTTTTAGTTTTTTAAACTACATATTTATTTTTTACTTTTTAGTTTAATAAATGGCAAGCTATGGGTGGTTGATAATCGATTTCACAGTCCATTCATGTGTCTGCTGATCTGCTCACCCCGTAAATATTATAATTCAAAGGCGTGATTGTATGTACCTATTTAGTTTTACAAATTCAAGTGGAGATCCACTATTAGTTACCAGATGCGCGAGCCGAACCCTTACTTTCTCCTTACTCCATCATCAGACCCTCACCACCAAGTGTAGCGAATAGGTCTCATCAGAACGAAACAAATGAGCCCAAACTCGCGGGGTTTCGTAGTGGTTATTAAGGAGTGCCACTGACTTCATCCCTGCTCCATCATCAGACCCTAATCACCAAGTGCGACTAAAAAGTCTCATCAGAACGAAACAACGAAGGCCAAACTCGAGTGGTTTCCTAGTGGTCATTAAGAAGTGCCACTGGCTTTCTCCCTGCTCCATCATCAGACCCTCACCATCAAGTGTAACGAACAGGTCTTCTCAGAACAAAAGAAATGAGCCTAAACTCGAGGGGTTTCCTAGCAGCCATTGAAGAGTTCTATTGCCCACTTCTTGACTCCATCATCAGATCAGCTCGATGGTAGCAAATTATTGTATTGTCATCGGATTCATATAGACTCGCAAAGTTTCAAATCAATACGACAATTAGAAGTAGGTTAAAATTGATTTCCAAGATTTTCTTACATTGTGACTTAGTTACAAGTGAAGCTAATAAAAGTGTGGTAAAAACAAGGTTTGTAAATACAAAAAATCCCACTTTAAGTAGGTACATCTGAGGTCCGCGGGTCCGCTGGCCAGCAATTCGAGCTTTGACGCGAGTTTGCTTTGATGGCGGCGCGCGCGCTCGCGATGTTGCCACTTTTTAAACTGTGATAACTTCTTAAGTATTTATTTAATTAAATAAGGTAAAGGACAATTTTTATCTACATTAAATGGCCACGGTAACTATTATACTTATTTAGATAAGGATTAATACTGATTACGCGATATTAGCTATGCAAATAAAGTAATATTTTAAATTAACTCATTAAAGATAAAAATTATTACTGTGAGTCAATCGTACGCTATTGCGGACTTCTTTATAGGCCTTTTTTATGCTATCAATACAATTCCTTAATACAAAAATTTTATGTATCTGACACGATTTTGCCAGCGTTCACAATGTAAACGCTAGAAAAATGTTTGATGGCTTCATCATAAAACATGGAATTTTCTCTATTTTACAAATAAGTCCTAAATTAGAATGTTTTGTATGTATAAACCTTCGGAAATAAATTTTCTAAATAACAGTGAAAACTGCATCAAAATCCTTTGCGTGGTATAAAAGAAGAAAGCTTAGAAACAGACAGACAGAGGCGGAGAGCGACTTTGTTTAATAGGTACTATGTAGTGATATATCTGAGTCCCATTTAAGGGCAAACTCTGTTCAACTGTACCAGGGTTGGTACAGTTTTACAGTAATTTTATTGTCGTAGGTAAAAGATTGATAATTTAATGTAACTGTTTCAGAAGTTAGCTCTCTGTACCATTACCTAGGCCAGCCTAGGCGGAATGTGACTATTGCGTCATGCTAAGTAGTTTATGTATAAGTACATTAAAATTTAATAAAGAAAGAATTGTAAAACAGAATTGTGAAAAGTGACATTTTTGTTTTTTACTTGCAAATCCCCTTGCCTTTGTGTAAAAAACAATTGTTAAAGCACACGAATCGAGAGAGAAAAATCTATGTAGGTAAATGTTAAAGAAGAAAATCCACTTTTTTGTTGAAAATCCACGTTTTTTAAGCACAGCTACCGCAATTTCATTTTGCTCATCTGGCAACACTCGTCGAGCGTCCACGACGCGACGCCGTCCATTTTGTTTTATTAGTTTAGTGTTCAAACGTGAACACGCTTGAAAGTGATTAAGTAAATGGAAAGAGATCTAACTGAAAAATGGTTTCAAAAATGTTAAAAGAATGGAACCTGTCTGAAGACGCAGTAAAAGTTATTATTGGTAAGTGAACAGTCCTTGTTTTTATAGTTTTTAAGTACCTACCTATTTTGATCTCACTCATGATTAACATGGCGTCATGGTATTTGTCATATTCATACAAATCCAGGTGCATATTTGGAATCATGAATTATAAATAGGTAGGTAGGTACCTAGATTCTTGAAATTTTACTACTTTACGTACATATGTACTAGTTTAGAGCCGCAAACGCATGACAGCCATAGAGGGGCGGGGCGCGCACAGTTCGCAGCGCAATAAACCGCTCAAATCGCTCGTAGGTACTTATCTATTTTATATGAACTATCGCACACTTAAGCCGGGGTGCAGCGGGCCGCATAATCCGCCGTAGATTTTGGTTTGGTTGCGTGCGATGCGGCAAACTTAAGTATTGTACGCATTTTGCTGCGCTGCGGCCTTCTGTGCCCCGGCATAAAAGCAGAGAAAAGTTTTACTTAGGTACGAATAGTTATTGCTACCGTTTTCAGATAAAGGGTACACTTCAATAGAGCTTTTAAAGTCGCTGGTACCATCTGTTGATAACTTCACATTATTAAACTTTTCGCATATGCCAGATCGGACTATGTACGCACAGAAATGGACTGAATGGATGAATGAATCTAGACAGGTCAGTTCTTTATAAGCTACTTTTTGTTTTTAATAAATAAAATAAATAAGTGAATTTCGTCTGTCGAAAACTATAAATTACATTGTGATTTTCAGAATATTCAACCACTCATCTCTCATTGTACAAGTAAGACTGTATAATATGTAGTAAGATCTTTCAAATAACAGCATGTTATTCATTGTCAAATACATACTTACTAAAATAAATGTGATAAATTACTAATATCATGATGACCTGCATATACCTACTATACTATTTATCAAGTCTGACTGCATGGGTGGGTCAATCAACTTGTAGACCCTGCATTAGTTTTGACATAATAAAATAATGTATGTATACATTATAAAGTTAATATACCTATAGGTATATTAACTTTATGGTATACACATGGCAGTTTTATAACTTGCTTTACTGGCTTGCCTTACAGTGTCGGTCTAAAAGTTTTTGACCCCTGGCTTAATATATTGGGATGTTTGATAGAAAAAAATCACTCTTTTACTTACAAAAAATCAGAAATTGTAATTAATTACTAAAATTATAATCTGCACATACTTACCAAAATATTTCTCTTGGTCTAGCTGCATGGGTGGGCAAATGGGCAATACTTAATAAATTTCTTTATTTCAGAACAAAATGATCCATAGCATGTTAGTGTATAAGTAAAGCTTACATAATTGTATTTTTCAATCGCAGGCTGAAAAAATATCAAATTCTTTGACAACTCCGATTCCTCCATCCGGGTACAACGGATGTGATCTAATTGGGCCATGCAGCAACTCTGTCAGTGAAGTTAATTTGTTCACAAGGTATGAGCTATTGAATTGTGTAACTATTTTGACACTCGTTTAACCACATTTAACCACAGAACATTTTAGAACAGTAGTTACTTAGACGTACATATTTTTTAAAGGCAAATTGTAATTTTAATTGTTACCTAAGTAGGTATATTTTCTACTTCAATTGTTATTGTTAATAGCAGTACAGAGTATTTTAGAATAAAAAACATTTAAAAATAATATTACAGATTTTTTTCCAGATATTTGCATATTTGCATGCATATTTTGGACCTTTATGTTGCATATAATCCGGTCCTTAGTTATGACAGTTTTTGTATGATAGTGAGTTTTTATTGTTCCTTTGCTTAGCCTCGCACTTTGACCAATCATTTGACACTTTACACTATAACCTACAATTGGCAAAAATAAAAATTAAATACAAACTATACAAAATTATAATTTATTATCATTTTAATTGGCAGTCCTTCCAACAAACGGCCAGCTGAATCTCATCCTCAAGCTCATGAGTCAGTACTCCCAGTATACGCACCGGGCAACTGCAATCCACTTATAAATTTGCTAGAGAAATCCTGTGCAACGAGGCAGCTGCTTAAGACTGGACTGCAAAGAGAATTCCGACGAAGCGAGCAAAGTGAGCTCTGTGACATCATTCTTGACCACCTCCTGAAGGACAGGAGCGATCAGAAACCAAAACTTGCATATAGTGTTTTCATTCAATGGGCAAAGCACGTCCATGATTTGTTCACAAAGGAACCAGAGGCTATTTGGTTTAGCGTCACCCCTCCCTTCAAACAAGAGTTGACCCAACTTTCGCCAGGAGCAAAAGCACCTCCATCTGCCTCTGCGCGCCCTCATGGAAAGTTATATGACAGGTACTTATAACAAATAAATTTATTTATTCTTGCATGTGATTTTTATATATTATATGTATTTCAATAAAATGTGTTCCTGCACGGTTTCTAAATAAGCTAGTCGGTAGAAATCAAGTTCTATGGACACCCCCGGTACTGACTAAATACCTGACTTGGTTTAACATTGCATCTCAAAACTTTTTTGCAGTATTTAATTTAGATTTTAATTTACCCTAAGGTTGACTGGTATTGAATTCAATTACTTTGAGTACTTACTCTTATTTCATGTGCGGATGAAGATACGGCAAAAGGCAGGCTATTTGGCGGGAGAGTAGAGGTTTAGTAAACAAGACCATTAAGATCTCATCCATCGCAACAGCAAGCACGTCGGAAGATTCAGAGGAAATCGGTACAGAGCCACGTGGCCGTAAAAGGAAAAAATCACAGCTGCCATTACGGGACAAGGAACTTGATCAGGACCATAATTTAGAAGGTAGGTACACATATACCTGCTGTTTATTTTCTTCGTTTTAGAGCATTTAAGTAAAAGCTTGTTAGGGTTTCCGTACCAAAATGGTAAAAAGAAACCCTTATGGTGAGACTCTGTCTGTCACAGCTGGACATCTCGAGAACAACTAATGCTATCAACTTGAAGTTTGGAATAGTTTTAGATGACGTTTGTCCAACTATTTTGCAAATAAGACGGAAATAAAAATATTTTCACTTCTCATGCTCTAAAAGTACGCCGCCAATATAGCCCTACGAAGCGGGACTAAATATCCACTTTAGTCCCTAGGAAGTAACAAGTAATAACTTTTTTAATTTCCTTCATATGACATTAGACAAACTCAAACAGCCAGCGAATATACTATTATTTGTGAAATGTGGACCATCTTCATTGCGAAAATGTTAAGATGTTTTTGTTTCATGGTTTTTCCGCAAGGAAGGTGGCGCCATATGTTTTAAATTGTTAATTGTGACTTGAAGAAAAAACTGACCGCGAGGTTTTGGCGCCATTTTGGCGGGTTAGGTTAAGTGGATATTTTAATGAATCGCAATTGGTTTCATAGTGGGCTTTGTGACTCAGGATAGGTGTGGTTTTGTGCCCCAAGTGTCTACGCAACTGGACGATATGTGGAATGATTAAAATAGGTGCTATCTCGGTAAAGTGATGCCTAATATTTTATTATAGTGGTGACTACCTCAGCAAGAATTATCGAGAAGGCTGGCTTGACACACTTGACGCCAAATACTCCAAGGAGCATTGGAATGTAACACACCTACATTTGACGACCGATTTGGCGCAGGGGTAGGCTACCTACCTTCTGCGCCAGTGGCTCGGGTTCGATTCCCGAACAAGACAAATATGTGTGTGCATGAACATGTCTATTTGTCTTGGTCTGGGTGTTAACTATGTATTATATGTATGTATTTACAAACAAAAAGTATTTAAGTATATATTTATCCGTTATCAAGTTTTCCATGATACAGTTTCTTAATGAAATTAACATGGGCTTAGATAATTGGTGTGAATGTAAGAAATTATTATTTATTTATTTATTTACATTCTTATGAAAACATAAGACACTATAATAATTTAATAATACTCAAGAATTGGCAGTATGGCTAAATGTCTTGGCCTGTCCTACAAAAGAGCGAATATTTTTACTACTACTACTACTGACCGCGAAAATTACAGAATTTGTTAAATGTTTTTGTACTAAATTGACTATTTTTCTCGCACTCAAAGTAAAAAGTACAGTTTGCACCTCGAGACTAAACGCCAACTTAATAAATAATAAATAAAATAAATATTTTCTCACAATCACACCAATTATCTAAGCCCATAGTAAATTTCTTATGAAACTGTGTCTATGTGAACTTGACAACGGATAAATATATACGTTCACTAGATCATGCAGACAGATTCGCTGGCGCCTGGTAATATACAATACAACATTCATGTGAAATATATTACATGCAAACCATTTTTGGCTCAACTTAAATACTTTTTGTTTGTAAATACATACTTAATATAGGGCAGGCGTACCGGTTTTGGCCACTGTACCGGTTGTGGTCACTTTTCACTTTAAAGTTATATAAATAGGAATTAAATAATTATTGCTTATATTTATTAATGGCGAATAAAAGATTGGACTTTTAGTTAATAATTACAGCACTTAGCTTTTTTTATGTAGTACGATATTTTAGAAATAAACACGTGTTATGTTTCAAAGTTAACGTTTTGTAAAATTCTTAATCAAAATGTTAAGGGTAAAGGTTTTGTAAAGTCATTTTTTTTCTACAATAAAATTATTTTATGGTTATTTAATATTTTATATCATGTTGGAATATGTTTCTTCTAGATGGATTAAGTGTTGTTTTTTCACTGTTCTTACAAAAAGTTGGAAAACAATAAGTGGCCAAAAGTGGGGCTAGAAATTTTAGCATTGTGCCACCTTTGGCCACTTTGGCATTAGTAGAAAGTTTCCAACCTATCATAAAGTTCATTTATTTTAAAAGACTCACAACTCACTTTTGTTAGCTAACGTACTAGAAAATTAGCGGATTGAGGCTAGTGTAGGCACTAGCCTACACTAGCCTCAATCCGCTAATTTTCTTTTAATCAAGTGATAAAGGTATACTTATAAAATCGTAGTAAGGAGCTAGCTGTGATTGAAATACTATTTCATGTAGTGTTTTAGTCTAGAACTCTGATAAGACATCAATTAAGCATAAACTCAACTTATAAATATAGTAATTTCATGAATGTGGCCAAAACCAATGCAAACGGTGTATTTGGCCCCCTCCGCAGAATTTGTTCTAAATAAAAAAAACTATTGATTTTTCTTTACTTTGTAGATTGTACCCTTAAAGGTCGATAAATTATCTATAACTCTACATTATAAATTTTCTCTAAAATACTTAAGATCATTAAGCACTAAGCGGCTAAAAGTGAAAAAATCCTTAAAGTGGCCAAAACCGGTACGCCTGCCCTACATATTATAGAAAACACCCAGACCAAGACAAATACATATGTTCATGCACAGTTGCACACAAATATTTGTCTTGTTCGGGAATCGAACCCGAGACCTCTGGCGCAGAAGGTAGGTAGCTTACCCTTGCGCCAAATCGGTCGTCGGTTTCATTGACTCCCTCGCACGCTCGGGAGCAAAACCACCTCTGGTATATAATGGCTTCGTTTAGTCCCTCGTTATAAAATATACTATTATATTTTTATTTGCAACAGAGACTGAAAGGTGTTCTAAAAATTCGAAGTGGGACTACTAGTGCATATGGGGTATCATAATGAAAGAGCGCTGCTTGCACATTCTCAAATATTTTTTCTTTTTTTCTTAAGCCGCATCATTTTCGACTTTCGTGTAGAATATTGCAGTTGACCTAAAACTGCAATATTCTACACCGCAAATGCTATGACGAATCTAGCCTCGCCGATGAAAACATTTTAACGTTATATTTATTTAAAATTTATGATGGTACGAAACCCCCGGTGCGCGAGTCCGACTAGCTTTTGACCGCTTTTTTTTATTTAATTATGATTTTATTTGTTTTGTTTTGACATAGAATTCTTGGCTTCACTTTTATATTATATCTCAACTTTTTCCACAGAGGAGCTGAAAATTAATGGCGACATTATCACAATAACCAAGTACCAGGGATTAGAATCTTCATCTATACTAGAAACAGCTTGGAAAGCCACATGGTCACTGCGCAAGCGGTACTTAATGACTGTAACAGCGGCACAGTATTTGAAAAAGTTTCCTTTGCTTTGTTTGACGAGCGTTGGTCCACACCTGGTAAGTGATTTGCACATTTGTGATTCGTTAAATTATAACTATACTAATATTATAAAGAGGAAAGATTTGATTGTTTGTTTGTTTGTTTGCATTATTCAATGCAAAAGGCTCCGAAACTACTGGACCGATTTAGAAAATTCTTTGACCATTAGAAAGTTACATTCTTCCCGAGTAATATAGGCTATATTTTATCTCGATATATCCACGGGAACGGGTACCACGCGGGTAAAACCGCAAGTATCCGCTTGTCTTATCTAATTATCTTTTCTGAAACTTTACCTGCATTAACTCTTTGTATTTTTGCTTCACAGATAAACATTGACTTTACAAATCTCAATTCAAATGTTAGCTCCTCAGCACTGTACACTGGGTTAAGAAAAAATTCAGATTTGATTGAAAATAGGGCTTCTTTAAAGCTGCGAACATTATCGAAGCCCTTACGGGCTCAGCAACAAAGAATTCACGATCTACCAAAAGGTAAGATAAGATTTATAGAAACTCGTTCATTTATGTTCTAGTATTATAAATGAAAAAAAAAAAACAAATATATTTACTATGTATACTAAAAACTGGTTTATTATACTAAATACTGTTTTTTGGACATTTGCTTGATTAATTACTTAATTATTTTTTTCAGACACTGAGTTACAGAAGCTAACTGCAGTACTTCTTTTACTGCCATTTGCAATCGTCGGAGGAAAGACCGGTGTTCGAACTAAAGCCTCGCGGATTGACGCAGCCATCCGCTTCATTTTCGTTGCCAAAACTCGCAGCGAGGGCGAGGCTCATTTACAAGAACTCCGAAAGGAAGCTTCAAACAAATCAGCACTTGCAGGTGTCGGAGTGCAGCCTCTAGTTATTGCTATAGGTGAGGACTTGGCGAACATTGATAACGCATTCGTTGTTGTAGATGACGTTTGGTTACGCTGTCTTAATATTCTGGAAGCTGTAGACCTATGTTTTAAAACTTTCTACGTTTTTAACCTTAGATACCCAATAGAGTGTGAGCACATTTGGCAGGTGCTTCAGTTTACTTGCTATGGCATAAGAGATGCAAAGCATGACAAATATATTATTGATGTCAATCGTTTCCTAAATGAAAGTAAACACCCTGGCTTACAAGAGACTGGAAACTCTTCTCAACAAGAGACTGCAAGCTCCTCTTCCTCTCAAGATACTCGAGATATTCCTTCTCAAGAGGCTAGCGAGATTCCCTCTTCTCTGGAAATCGGAGAACTTTGCTCTTCAGAAACTCTCTTTCAAACCTCTCACCCTGGCTTACAAGAGACTGGAAACTCTTCTCAACAAGAGACTGCAAGCTCCTCTTCCTCTCAAGAGACTCGAGATATTCCTCCTCAAGAGGCTAGCGAGATTCCCTCTTCTCTGGAAATCGGAGAACTTTGCTCTTCAGAAACTCTCTTTCAAACCTCTGACTCTGACTGAATTACATTGACATTAATTAATAATTCATTTAAGATGCTCAGTTGCTATTACTGTAAAAAATGTTTCCGTGATCTATGTTTGCTGTTTTCCCATATTACAGTGGGTTGTCCGAAGTACAGTGATGTCGAAGGGTGGGGAGGATTTAGGTGTGGAATGTGTTCACGCTGGTTTTCTGAGGTATACACGTGGAGGCGCCATGTCCAGCATCACCACGCTCCACCTTCTGCTCTTGTGTCTCCATGTAAATCAGTTCCTTCCTGTCAGTCGACTCCTGTTAAGGATTTAAATTTACCTTGTCCCAGCAGTGGTGTAATGCCTATATTTAGAACCCCTGAGAAAATTGCTATATCCGTTTTAAGTGACACCTCTTCTCAACAAGTTATGCAACCAACAGCATCACAAAATGCGTCAACATTTTTGCAGCAACAATTAGGATTATTAATCAGCTCTTTTCACACTAACACTGGTATGTCCTTTAAAAATGTCCAGAGTTTTGTAGACGCTTTTCGCTATTTCAACAGAGACCTCGCGGATGTAGCTTTAAAATTAATGTGCAATGACCTTCCCACATCAACGGGTGATGTAGTCTGTGAACATGTCTCCTCATATATAGAACAGTTACGTCAAACATTAAATGCAGTTATAGAACCATTTCAGTCGATTTACAAGCGAGAGAAATACTTCGCCAACTTGGGTTCTTATATTCCTCCTCAAGATATTTTTCTAGGGGTTCGAAATGAAGTAGTGGGACGTCAACTCCCACCTCGCAATATTCCGGTTATTGGTCAGTTCATCCCAATACGCAGAGTTTTTCAGCGGTTGTTCTCGATTCCTGGGTTGATGTCAGAAATGGATGTTTATGTTCAACGTTGCCATAAGTCACCCTGCATAAAGCACTTTACACAGTCTCCTGTCTGGAAGGAGACAGTGTCCCAACATTCCCTAGGCACAGATAGTAAAGTGTACCCTTATCACATATATTTCGATGATTTCGAGACCGGAAATGCTTTAGGATCTCATGCTGGTATTCATAAACTTGGCGGGATGTATATATCTTTTCCTTCACTACCTCCTCGCCTGGCTTCTCAGTTAAAATATATACTGTTGTTGTACCTTTTTCATTCAGATGATCGCACAGAGTTTGGTAACTCAATTTTTCAAACTGTAATTGATGAAATTAATTTTCTTGCCGTAGAAGGTGTCCACATCAAAGTTGAGGGCTTTGAGGGAAATGTGAGGTTTATTTTCGGTCTCATCATAGGAGACAATCTGGGTCTGCACACTATTTTGGGTTTCAGTCAGAGTTTCAGAGCTAACTACTCTTGCAGAATATGTAAAGCCTCAAAGGAAGTAACTGTTTCACAATGCATTGAAGACCCCCATTTGTTAAGAGACAAAGAGACATATTTGGAGGATGTGGATCGGGATAATGTTACAGAAACTGGTGTCAGGGAGCGTTCAGTTTGGTTAGATGTAAAATACTTCGATCTTTTCTCACATGTTGCTGTTGATTATATGCATGACTTGTTGGAAGGGGTTTGTAGGTACACTATGAAAGTCGTTATCGAAAATCTTATTGAGAAACACCATCTCACATTAGATTATCTAAATTCACGAATAATAGAGTTTGATTATGGGCCTGATTCTAATGACAAACCACCCACAATAAAAAAGTTAGGTGCCAACTCTGTTCAAATCAAAATGTCTGCAAGTGAATGCCAAAGACTTGTAAGATATTTCAGCTTGATGATTGGGCACCTGGTAGATGAAATAGATAATAGAGGGATAGGTCTTCAAAGGAATATCCTGTATTACGAATACTATGAGCTGTATCTCTTGCTACGCAAAATAATGGATATTATCCTCACTGAACAAGTTTATCCTCAGTTGGCTGAAGTGCTTGCCATTTATATCAAAGATTTCAATGAGCTTTTTATTAAATTATCCAAATCTACGCTTAAACCAAAATTTCATCATTTGATTCATTACCCACGTATGATGTTGAGGCTAGGACCTATTGGCCGCATTTCTAGCATGCGCTACGAGTCGAAACATAGAGCTGGCAAAGCTGCTGTCAATGCAGGTGCCGGTAGAGTAAATGTTTGTAAAAGTGCAGCAAAAAAACTTCAGCTTCAATTGAACCATCTGTTACTAACAAATCTGACTGCTGCTGTCAATTTACCTGGTTCCTTAACTACTCTCCCAATAGAAGAAACGATAGCTGTTATAGATGTGTTCTCATTACCTACGAATACATCAATTTATTCGACACCCCACGTTACTGTTGCTGATTATAACGTTACTTATCGTATTAATGATGTTTTGCTCCTTGAGTTGGTGTCTGAGGATATGTTTGCCCCTTTGTTAATGTCAGTTACTAACATTTATTACGAAAGCGGAGTGGGTAAGGCTTACGCATTAGGCCACCTCTTCGAAACACTGTACTTCGACGGTCATTTTCATGCTTATAAAGTGACAAAAACCCATGAGGTGAAATATATTGCTTTGGACCAGTTGCAATTTCCCTTCCCCAATACACTAACGCCCTCTTTGATCGATGATGCTTTTTTTGTAACCATTCGTAATGCCATAGACTAACTCGTTTGGTGCTCGTATATTTTCTTGTTAACGGCCAAAATTGATAATCAATCCACAGATAGAGATAGGCATGATCCAGATTAGTTGCTAGGCAACACCTAGCAACACCCTGGCAACTGTTGTTAATTCTATGTTAATATCAAGCGTTGCGTAGCAACTAATCTGGATCATGCCTATCTCTATCTGTGGATTGATAATTAATTCTGGCCGATAAATAGCCCTCTTGGTAATATTCAAAGTGTATTTCATATTATTGTTAAGTAGCCAAGGTATTTGATGTCAACTTCAACTAAGGTTTACAGTTAGTTACAAAAAAAATATATGCGTATGGTAATTCCATTCACAGTCCATTCAGATGTGTACTTGCTGTTGCGATGGATGAGGTCACGGTCTTGGAAAGGAGAGACACATAACTTTACTTTACATACATACTTTGCTGCCTAAATTGTGAAATTTGGTACAATTACATCAGCATACGAATTGCGTATCTTTTGCGATACGCTGGTTGTGCTCGTGCGTCCACGACGCGACGCCGTCCATTTTGTTTTATTAGTTTAGTGTTCAAACGTGAACACGCTTGAAAGTGATTAAGTAAATGCAAAGAGATCTAACTGAAAAATGGTTTCCAACATGTTAAAAGTATCCCTGAAGTATATCCCATCTTTAAACAAACACCCTGTATAATAGTACGTAGTGGCAGCAAAAGGTTTGTTGGTAGGGTACCTTATTTCACAATTTAGGCAGCAAAGTACGTATGTAAAGTAAGGTTATGTGTCTCTCGGTTCAGCTTTTGTATGGCGTTGTCACACGGAGGTCCTCACGAGGGCGGTAAATTATCTATAGCAGGTGACAGCTACCCTTAACGCAAATGTTTGTATGTATCTCACTTCATGAGATATTTTTAAAGACGGCCCTTGAAAAATAGGTGACCGCAAATTATTCACTGACGAAATGTTTGGATTATATCTGCCATCCTTACCAGATCCATGCTATTTCTTGCCAGATCCGGCAGATCTCATTCCACGAGATATTTTTAAAGACGGGGGCCACTTGACAAACCGTTTTGACAAACCACTTGCGTGTTACACCACTTCACTTTATTTGTTGCAACTAATTATTGTAAAATTGTAACACGAATAGTAAATGCATTAATGACCAGGATGGTGATGTTATTTAAAAGTGTCAGTCTGTACAGTCACCGGCATTAATATAATAATATGATGGAACAAGGCACTCAAAAATATGTGACGCAACTCTATTCGTATGGCCGTTAGAGCGTATCAGATATCTTTGAGTGCTTTGTCCCATGTGATATTATTGCCGGTGACTGTACAAAAATGAGTTTTTCTATCAGATTTACGAGAATGTTTATTTTCGAGTTGTTAAAATTTTATGTAATTGTTGACTGTATACTCACAAACCTAACATAATCTAGTTTATAAATGCTTACACTACTTACACTTGATAAGTAGATTATTAAGTATTTGATCTCATCACATGAATGAAAATTTCATTTTAGAAAACTTTTTTTAGCCATGAAGGTGGTTTTTTTATGTTGATTTTTTTATGTAAGGTAGTGGTAAAGTAGATAGGTACTTTACCACTTTTTGGGCACTTAAAAGTGCCCAAAACGTTGATACTTACCTGTAAGTGAATTTTATGAGTCTAAAAATAAGGTCGAAGTCTAGCTTCCTGTATAACCGTTTTGATGTTCCTAATCCGAAATCTTGTGATATTATACATATAAGTTATATTATTATGACTCGTGTTAAGTCAAATATTTCTATTGTCTGTACAATTAAACTAAACTAAGTAATTGAGTTGTGTCGTACAACAGGGTGTAAAATGCTTTTCCGCATTAATGTGCGTTTTTCGGAAATATCTTAATTTACTAGTTAAGCTACTCAGTAAGTTTAAACCAAAATGATTATTTGTTTAAAATTGTATAATTGTAAGAAGCAGATAAGTAGATATTAATTTTTACATCAAAAGTAATGTTAGTAGATTATAGTGGCCTAAGAGAATAATGCCCGAATATTCGTATGCTACTTATCTTTGGGAGCGTCTCAAACATCGCCCTGTCACTTTAAATGGCAAAAAGAGATGCCATGATGTGTGAGACGCTCCCAAAGATGATTTGCGTTCGAGAATTCGGGCGTAGGACTTGAAAGAGCTTAGAAATACCTAACTATCTTTAAATACTTTTGAATTATTAATAATTTGTTGAGCAGTGTCCATGCAACAGGGTAGGTATAAGATGATTTTCCGTGTTATGCTCCGCAGCGGCGCCACCATAATGAAAATTAATTAATTCTATTTTAAAATGTTGTACAATCAGCTGCATAGATAGGTAACCCCCCTGCGGTCATTCGTTATGTCGTAGAGGGGGTTATCTTTCTCTGCAGCTGACTGTACGTTGAACATAAATCATGTACGTATTATGTTTATAGGTGTACCTTTACCGGTAAACGAAATAATGGACATTAATTGTGGCGCCGCTGGGTAGCATACCTACTCTGCAGCGGCGCGCAGCACTCATAGATAGAAATGATATTTGCTACTTTTTTCTTATGGAAATTGATGATCGAATTCTGTTTATTGTGTACGTATTGGAAAAAAGTAATTATTACTTAATGATTTCATATATAATATCATGATTGAAAATCAGAGCAGTATGCGGGGGTGTGGGAAGAATTTATATCTCCTTCTCGCTCACCCGCGTCACTCTGACGTACAGCTCATACCGTTCAGCTGAATTAATTAAAATATATGAAATCAAGAAATAATAATGATTTTTTTCAATACGTACACAATAAACAGCATTCGTTCGTACATCAATTTCCATAAGAAAAAAATGGCAAATATCATTTCTATATATGAGTACTGTGTGGCGCCGCTGCAGAGTATGCTCCCCAGCCGCGCCACAATTAATGTACATTATTTCGTTAAACGGTAAAGGTAAACCTATAAACATATTACGTACATAATGTACGTTTGTACGGTGTACGGTGATTCAAATCAAATAGACCACGAGATCCTCTACCGCCCAGTTTCGTTTGATACACGCATGCTCACTAAATCTTCTCGTGTAGGGAATATAATTATAATAATTTGAAATTGTCAACAATTTGTGTAAACCATTTAATTTTGAAAAATAAAATGTCAGTTTCTTAAAACTAATGTTTTTTAATTATATATTTACAAATATCAATCTTCACCATACCCTAATGGAAATAAGTTATTTTAAGAGATTTATTGTACTTATTCTTTTAGTAATTATCTTGTATAATTCAACTGCAGCTTTCTTTCGCAGGTGTTCAAGTATATCTGACACTTCTACCTTTGTGCTATACAGCTGGTGTGAACCTGAGAAATTCCTGTCAGTATTCCAGCCGTTTCCCTACGTCCCTATGCAGCTGACAGAGCCGTGTGATGCCGTCTGAAGAGGCTGTATAAAACGGATACCACGGCCACGTCAACATGGCGATCCCAGCCGTCTCCCTACGTTCCTACGCAGCTGGCGGAGCCGTGTAACGCGGTGTACAGTAGCCGTACAAGACGGCTGCCACAACCGCGTCACACAGATAGCCGTGTTGACGTGGCTGAGGTAGCCGTTTTACACGGCCACTTCAGACCGCGTCACACGGCTCCGCCAGCTGCGTAGGGACGTAGGGAGACGGCTGAGATAGCCGTGTTGACGTGGCTGAGGTAGCCGTTTTACACGGCCACTTCAGACCGCGTCACACGGCTCCGCCAGCTGCGTAGGGACGTAGGGAGACGGCTGAGATAGCCGTGTTGACGTGGCTGAGGTAGCCGTTTTACACGGCCACTTCAGACCGCGTCACACGGCTCCGCCAGCTGCGTAGGGACGTAGGGAGACGGCTGAGATAGCCGTGTTGACGTGGCTGAGGTAGCCGTTTTACACGGCCACTTCAGACCGCGTCACACGGCTCCGCCAGCTGCGAAGGGACGTAGGGAGACGGCTGAGATAGCCGTGTTGACGTGGCTGAGGTAGCCGTTTTACACGGCCACTTCAGACCGCGTCACACGGCTCCGCCAGCTGCGTAGGGACATAGGGAGACGGCTGAGATAGCCGTGTTGACGTGGCTGAGGTAGCCGTTTTACACGGCCACTTCAGACCGCGTCACACGGCTCCGCCAGCTGCGTAGGGACGTAGGGAGACGGCTGAGATAGCCGTGTTGACGTGGCTGAGGTAGCCGTTTTACACGGCCACTTCAGACCGCGTCACACGGCTCCGCCAGCTGCGTAGGGACGTAGGGAGACGGCTGAGATAGCCGTGTTGACGTGGCTGAGGTAGCCGTTTTACACGGCCACTTCAGACCGCGTCACACGGCTCCGCCAGCTGCGTAGGGATGTAGGGAGACGGCTGAGATAGCCGTGTTGACATGGCTGAGGTAGCCGTTTTACACGGCCACTTCAGACCGCGTCACACGGCTCCGCTAGCTGCGTAGGGACGTAGAGAGACGGCTGAGATAGCCGCGTTGACGTGGCTGAGGCAACCGTTTTACACGGCCACTTCAGACCGCGTCACACGGTTCCGCCAGCTGCGTAGGGACGTAGGGAGACGGCTGAGATAGCCGTATTGACGTGGCTGAGGTAACCGTTTTACTCGGCTACTTCAGACCGCGTCACACGGCTCCGCCAGCTGCGTAGAAACGTAAGGAGACGGCTGAGATAGCCGTGTTGACGTGGCCGAGGCAACCGTTTTACACGGCTATTTCATACCGCGTCACACGGCTCTGCCAGCTGCGTAGGAATGTAAAGAGATGGCTGAGATAGCCGTGTTGACCCGGCTGAGGCAACCGTTTTACACGGCCACATCAAACCGCGTCACACGGCTCAACCAATCGTGTCATTTGCCGTTTCACACGGCCACTCCAGCCATGTTGGCCATAACCGTGTCGAACTATTGACACGGCTGCGTCTGATCTAGCCGTGTCTGATCATTGGCCGTGTTCATAATTTGACACGGCTGCAACTGCAGTACCGTGTGCAAATCTAGCCGTGTATGGTTATAGCCGTGTTAAGAAGTTGACACGGCTGCAACTGCAGTACCGTGTGCAAATCTAGCCGTGTATGATTATAGCCGTGTTAAGAAGTTGACACGGCTGCAACTGCAGTACCGTGTGCAAATCTAGCCGTGTCTGATTATAGCCGTGTTGAAAAATTGAAATTACTGCAGTACCGTGTGCAAATTTAACCGTGTGTCCAACGGAGCCGTGTCAGCGGCACACGGCAAACTTTACCGTGTTGACACGGCTGCAACTGCAGTACCGGGTTTAAACGGCTCTGCAGAGCCGATAAATCGACCCTTTTTTTTCCCAGTGTACATAGAGGCACAATACAGTATTTAAATACCTTAGGTACTTTGTGAAGACATGTTGATAATTTTCTTGAATAATACAATATTGTATAAGACTATACAATATTGTATTATTCAAGCACGCATTGTGGCTGTCACGAAAATACTAGCACGTGAAAAATTGAAAATGAAGTATTTAGAAAAAATCAACCCGACTCGAACCCACGACCTTACGCTATCCGGGCGGCTGCTCTAACGACTGAGCTACGGAGTCGTTAACGACGACGACGACGATGAATACAACGATCAACGACTCCGTAGCTCAGTGGTTAGAGCAGTCGCCCGGATAGCGAAAGGTCGTGGGCGTGGGTTCGAGTCCCATCGGAGCTGGTTGTGAGATGTGTCGATTTTTTCTAAATACTTAATTTTCAATTTTTCAATAATAAAAACTGCATTGTGCATGCAAAAATTAAAAAATTTAATAACTTGGTGGTCATTTTTACGAATCTTTAAAAACTCATTGTGAAGTATTTTGAATGGCTACAGTAAAAAAAATAATGACATATTTTAAGTTAAAATGTAGGTATATATTTCAAAAATAAATAAATAATTTTACCTTTCCCAAACCCATTGAACATTTAGGTACACATTAATTATTGTCATCTGAAGAGAACAATTTTATTTAAATAATTTCTCAAGGTTTCTTTGCAGTTTTGCTTGAAATATTTGCTGCACACTGCACACCACAGAGTTTTGGCGAAGCTCCCAGTCTATTCTATTTATTAATTTTATCCAGTTTAACTTAATCACTGGATTTACAGGAAACCTGAAAATATTGTTAAATTATTGGTAAGTACTGAAGTGGGTATAA